>NIVC01001896.1:127738-175238 GCA_002269645.1 Macrostomum lignano | reverse complement strand
CCTGACTCTCCCTCTGACTCTCCCTCTGACTCTCCCTTTGACTCTCCCTCTGACTCTCCCTCTGACTCTCCCTCTGACTCTCCCTCTGACTCCCTCTGACTCTCCCTCTGACTCTCCCTCTGACTCTCCTTCTGACTCCCTGTGACTCTCCCTCTGACTCCCTGTGACTCTCCCTCTGGCTCTCCCTCTGATTCTCCCTCTGACTCTCCCTCTGACTCCCTCTGACTCTCCCTCTGACTCTCCCTCTGACTCTCCCTCTGACTCTCCCTCTGACTCCCTGTGACTCTCCTTCTGACTCTCCCTCTGGCTCTCCCTCTGACTCTCCCCCTGACTCTCCCTCTGACTCTCCCTCTGACTCTCCCTTTGACTCTCCCTCTGACTCTCCCTCTGACTCTCCCTCTGACTCTCCCTCTGACTCCCTCTGACTCTCCCTCTGACTCTCCCTCTGACTCTCCCTCTGACTCTCCCTCTGACTCTCCCTCTGACTCTCCCTTTGACTCTCCCTCTGACTCTCCTTCTGACTCTCCCTCTGACTCTCCCTTTGACTCTCCCTCTGACTCTCCCTCTGACTCCCTCTGACTCTCCCTCTGACTCTCCCTCTGACTCTCCCTCTGTCTCTCCCTCTGACTCTCCCCCTGACTCTCCCTCTGACTCTCCCTCTGACTCTCCCTTTGACTCTCCCTCTGACTCTCCCTCTGACTCTCCCTCTGACTCTCCCTCTGACTCCCTCTGACTCTCCCTCTGACTCTCCCTCTGACTCTCCTTCTGACTCCCTGTGACTCTCCCTCTGACTCCCTGTGACTCTCCCTCTGGCTCTCCCTCTGATTCTCCTCTGACTCTCCCTCTGACTCCCTCTGACTCTCCCTCTGACTCTCCCTCTGACTCTCCCTCTGACTCTCCCTCTGACTCCCTGTGACTCTCCTTCTGACTCTCCCTCTGGCTCTCCCTCTGACTCTCCCTCTGACTCCCTATAGCTCACAGCCCAAATCATTGTCACTCATTGCTTCTGGATCAGCTTATTGTATTTTTCAAATCTGCAACAACACGATGACCAAAGCCTCTTAATTTAATCTGTCCTAATCCATTTTCTGCCTTTACCTTCGTCTTCTTTGCGATGATTATTTTTTCAGTCAAGAGTAGCCCAAACCCGCAGCTTGAAAAAGCAAACTATGCAGTTATTTCAAAATTACGATATTACTGCGTGGCGCTGCAAATGCCAAACCGCCCCTGATTAAATCCCAATTTTGCGCAGTTCAGCAAAAGGCGGAGCCATCGGGTCAGAGGGAACAGAGGGAGAGGAAATATTCGTGTAAGGATATTGATCAGAAAGTATGGGGATAATGTATGGCTGCATAAATTAGGCATGAATATAGGGCTATATGCACTGCGATCATTTTTAGTCATTGAATATTCGTTTTCAACGTGTATGCTTAATGCTCTCTGCACCCCTATTTCAGGCTTTAGCTCGATTAGAACCCTGCTTGGCCTGACAACTGGCTGGCCCTTGCTACGCGCAACCGTTGTGTGTAACTGGTTAAACGATTGTGTCTAACAGGTGAGAGATTGTGACTAACATGTGAGAGATTGTGTCTAACAGGTGAGAGATTGTGTCTAACATGTGACAGATTGTGTCTAACATGTGAGAGATTGTGTCTAACTCGTGAGAGATTGTGTCTAACATGTGAGAGATTGTGTCTAACATGTGAGAGATTGTGTCTAACATGCGAAAGATTGTGACTAGCATGTGAGAAATTGTGTCTAACAGGTGAGAGATTGTGTCTAACAGGTGAGAGATTGTGTCTAACAGGTGAGAGATTGTGTCTAACAGGTGAGAGATTGTGTCTAATATGTGAGAAATTGTGTCTAACAGGTGAGAGATTGTGTCTAACATGTGAGAGATTGTGTCTAGCATGTGAGAAATTGTGTCTAATATGTGAGAAATTGTGTCTAACAGGTGAGAGATTGTGTCTAACATGTGAGAAATTGTGTCTAACAGGTGAGAGATTGTGTCTAACATGTGAGAAATTGTGTCTAACAGGTGAGAGATTGTGTCTAACAGGTGAGAAATTGTGTCTAACAGGTGAGAGATTGTGTCTAACAGGTGAGAGATTGTGTCTAACATGTGAGAGATTGTGTCTAGCATGTGAGAGATTGTTTCTAATATGTGAGAGATTTGTCTATCAAGTGAGCAATAATATTTCTGCGATTGTCAGCTTTCATTAGCAGATTCATAACAAGATTTTGCTGGGGAAAGGATCCGGGAAGTAAACAGGATGCTAGCTTAATCAAGTGAGCCCTCAAATCCTGAAGTATGCAAGACAAAAAATATTAAAGAAAAGATTTTCGAGTAAAAAGGAAGAGTTTTCCTTCGCTTAACGAACTGGACTCGATACTTGCTTTTAATTTCCTGTCCTGCATCGAAGCAGCTGACTTCGTGGAGAAAGCATTGGCTTACGGATCCAATCCATCTACCATTTCCAAGAAAACTGCATGGCACAATGAAACGAAAATAACGTAAAATTTGCTCTTATCATAAGTGGCGTAGGATTTTTTCCGCAGATTTACGATCAACATTTGGATCCCATTCACTTCCTGGTCTTAAAAAGCAATAAAATTTTATCTTTCCACATTTCAATCTCTCTTTTCTCGGCGCTTGTTATTTCTAGGCGTAAAATGTCTATATTTCTACTTATAAGAGAAGCTGTTAGTAGTATAAAATGAATGATATGCTACAAACTTATTTCTATGGTCAAAAAATTTACAGAAATTTGTCAAAAAATCCCCCATGAATCACGAGACGAAATGGTACGCGGATACTTGCGTGCTGGACCAATTATCGGATCAAGATTAAGCTGTTTCCGTCTGTCGCCAGGCGGATATGCACTTTTTCGGAATGACACTTCACTGCTAGATTAGGTGCAGTTGTTGGTGACTAAAGTTTGACTGACACCGGCATGTGCGATTCTGTTGCAGAAGCTGCAAGAATTCTGTTGATATGAATCTGCATGAGGTGAATTGCCTGCCCTGCTGACCACAGCACTCAAAGTGACTGCTATCGAAGTTTGGACGTTACCACTCCGGCGCCATATCACTCATTTATTGCGTGGCGCCATATCGCTCATTTATTGCGTGGCGCCAGGTCACTCATTTATTGCGTGGTGCCATATCGCTCATTTATTGTGTGGCGCCAGGTCATTCATTTATTGCGTGGCGCCAGGTTACTCATTTAATGCGTGGCGCCAGGTCACTCATTTAATGCGTGGCGCCAGGTCACTCATTTAATGCATGGCGCCAGGTCACTCATTTAATGCGTGGCGCCAGGTCACTCATTTAATGCGTGGCGCCAGGTCACTTATTTAATGCATGGCGCCAGGTCACTCATTTAATGCGTGGCGCCAGGTCACTCATTTATTGCGTGGCGCCAGGTCACTCATTTATTGCGTGGCGCCAGGTCACTCATTCATTGCGAGGCGCCAGGTCACTCATTTATTGCGTGGCGCCAGGTCACTCATTTATTGTGTGGCCACCATGTCACTCATTTTAGCGCCATGTCTCTCATTTATTGCGTGGCACCGCATTCATCGCTCATTTATTGTGTGGCGCCATGTCACTCATTTTGGCGTTATTTCACTTATTTTGGCGCCATGTCACTCATTTTGGCGTTATGTTACAAAATAATTTTGCGGTCCTAGAATTCCAAATTTATTTTAAATACCTGATGTATGTCTTTACTTATTTTGCACAAAAAATTCAATTCTATCCTTAACTTTCTACAACTCTTTGTTTAAGTGACCTTGCAGTGAACTCTCTACCACACACTGTTTTCTAGGAATGCACCTCCAAGATCATTCTGACAACTGTGCCAGATGACCCTGGCAGATAAAATTCAAGTGTGAAATACGGTTTTACAACTCCAGTGTGTGATAAATATGAATTTGTTTATCTACCCTCATCGCACAAAGACTCACCGCACAAAGCTTGATACAGATTCCCAGAGTCGGCATCAATTTCTGCAATTAAAGATGCATTTTTAAAGCAGGAAATGTGTCAAAATTATTTAAACAAAACTGCCAGACAAGGGAAGGGGTGCTGCCAGTGTGACCTCAAGACGGGATCAATTTACCTGTGAGCCACGCCTACCTTACTGGCATGCCATTGTGTTCAATAGGTTCGTTTTCTCATTCACTAGCTCGGTTCCTTTGTAATTAAACCGTTTCCTTAAAGTCTTCTGCGCTTCTTGTCTCACTCTCTCACTTCTTTCTCTCCCATCTCTCTCCCATCTCTCTCCCCATCTCTCTCCCATCTCTCTCCCATCTCTCTCCCCATCTCTCTCCCATCTCTCTCCCCATCACTCTCCCATCTGCTCTCTCCCATCTCTCTCCCATCTCTCTCCCCATCTCTCTCCTATCTCTCTCCCATCACTCTCCCATCTGCTCTCTCCCATCTCTCTCCCCATCTCTCTCCCATCTCTCTCCCCATCACTCTCCCATCTGCTCTCTCCCATCTCTCTCCCATCTCTCTCCCCATCTCTCTCCCATCTCTCTCCCCATCACTCTCCCATCTGCTCTCTCCCATCTCTCTCCCATCTCTCTCCCCATCTCTCTCCCATCTGCTCTCTCCCATCTCTCTCCCATCTCTCTCCCCATCTCTCTCCCCATCTCTCTCCCATCTCTCTCCCCATCTCTCTCCCATCTCTCTCTCATCTCTCTCCCATCTCTCTCCCATCTCTCTCCCATCTCTCTCCCCATCTCTCTCCCATCTCTCTCTCATCTCTCTCCAATCTCTCTCCCATCTCTCTTTAATCCATGAAATCTTTTAAGAATAAAAAATGCAAAATATCAACGAAAGTGTCGACACTGAAATGAATATTTTTGCGAAAAAAACAATTTTTCTTTGCGCTAGAAATTCCCCAAGACCTCTGAGCATAAAGTTGATCAGCCATCCTTGATTGCGCAGTTTCAGAGTTAGAACTGACAAAATAACCAGCTATGTTTCCTTTCAAAACATGAAAAAGAATCAGGGAATTGTGAATTTCTGCAACTGCACCGGAACAACTGCATGTGGCCTGCCTGCCCGTTTGAAGACTTTAATAAAAATTGACGATTCACTCAGAGGTACAGAGCCACAATTCCCTGCGGATTTTTAGCACCCAAGCAAAAAGTTAAGAACAAAAACATCAATTCTCATCAGTTCGTAAATTTGCCAACTTTTTTGCTGCTTCTCTGTGTCAAAATGCCGACACAATCCGCTCCGCAGATTGGTGCCTGTGCCGGAAAACTTCACTGTGCGGCTCTTCAGTGGGGAAATAAAAAAGCAAAAGCATTTGCTAACAGGCACTAAAATGAATTGCAAATTTTCATGCCCATGTAGCAAACAAGGTTTTATGAGGCCTAAAATCAAGGATGTTAGTTGGTGAGACGTATGAAATATGAATTTCAACTTTTCATTACAAAAAGAGGCACTAAGACAGACACATAGACGGACAGACAGACAGACACTAAGACAGACAGACAGACACTAAGACAGACAGACAGACAGACAGACAGACACTAAGACAGACAGACAGACAGACAGACAGACAGGCAGACAGACAGACAGACAGACAGACAGACAGACAGACAGACAGACAGACACACAGACAGACAGACAGACAGACAGACAGACAGACACACAGACAGACAGACAGACAGACAGACAGACAGACAGACAGACAGACAGACAGACAGACAGACACACAGACAGACAGACAGACAGACAGACAGACAGACAGACAGACACACAGACAGACAGACAGACAGACAGACAGACAGACAGACAGACAGACAGACAGACAGACACACAGACAGACAGACAGACAGACAGACAGACAGACAGACAGACAGACAGACAGACAGACAGACAGACAGACACACAGACAGACAGACAGACAGACAGACAGACAGACAGACAGACAGACAGACAGACAGACAGACAGACAGACAGACAGACAGACAGACAGACAGACAGACAGACAGACAGACAGACAGACAGACACACAGACAGACAGACAGACAGACAGACAGACAGACAGACAGACAGACAGACAGACAGACAGACAGACAGACAGACATGTGCAGGCAGGATCAGTGAGGCACAGGTTGCAAACTTCCAGACCCGCATCGCTCTCAGCTGGCATGAATAAACATGAACAGCATGCCCGATCCAGAGCTATACTAGAGTTTTTGTCACTAAGGGAACAGCGGGGATCAAACTTAGTGCCCCCAACGGCTCCAAGTTTGTCCCTACGATTAAATGTTTTTCTTCATTTGTCCATCAATAATACGCTGAATTATCATCATTTTATTTTCGACTATATACCTGCTTCAGCGATTGCTGATATCTACTGGATAATAATCAATAATATGCGATAAGATCCTTGTGAATTCGAGGTTTTCTTCTAATCCGTACGTCAGTCATTGCTATAAAATATAGCAATTGGCTAGCGTTGCTATGGGATAGCTTGATCAGCTGATTTTGCTTTCTGGCTGAATTAGATGGACTTGTGATCTAAGAGATTGTGGCGCCAACAATCTGGATTACACCCGTTTATCTTTTCAATTTTTGCAATCCCATTTTCCAGCTGGGCAATATAACGTCAATATCCCAACGGAGCAATTGTCCCATTTTGATGCCCCCTCCTTCAAAGTTTTCCCCCAGCGGGCGGATTTGGCGGCGGCGGTTGAAGGGGCCGCACAGCGGGGGATGCGAGCTTCTGGTTGGCTGGCTTGAAAGGCGGGCAGATGAGCGACCCCTTGCTATGTTTTGGGGTTGAAGGTTCTGCTTGGCCGGGTTCTAATTCGCATGGAGTGCTAAAAAAAGCTATCTGGAAAGGAAAGCGTCAGGTTCTGTGAGTGCTAAAAACCCACACAATTCGGCGCTAAAAAACCTCACAATTTGGCGCTAAAAAAACCCACAATTTGGCGCCAAAAACACCCACAATTCGGCGCTAAAAACACCCACAATTCGGCGCTAAAAACACCCACCATTTGGCGCCAAAAATATCCACAATTCGGCGCTAAAAACTCTCACAATTTGGCGCCAAAAACACCCACAATTCGGCGCTAAAAACACCCACAATTTGGCGCTAAAAACCCTCACAATTTGGCGCCAAAAACACCCACAATTTGACGCTATAAACATCAAAAAACTTTTGTTAAAGCGTTCAAAAGATTTGAAATCGATTGTCAAAAGTCATTGTAGAAGTGGCATGAAACAGTTATGTGTTGTATTTATCTGCAATCTTGGCAAAGGCCATTTGAGAGTGAGTTACTAATGCTCCTTGAACACAGGAATCCAGGGCACGGTCGAAAAAGACCAAACTGTCGGGGGGAGGTTGGTGCAGCGGAAGCAATAGTCGCGAACAAAGGCGACTTCCCCTACTTACGGTTCGCCTCCCAATGGGAGTTGGACCGCGCCTCTGACTCTCCTACTCCCCCCTAACCCCCCGGTGTCCCGGCTATGCCTTCAAAGCAGAAATCCAAGCGGCAGCGGCTGACAAGCGGAATTGTTTTTTAAGAAAACTTGAGACACCCTCAGAGCTGTTTGGTATATTTGGATAACTTCGCGGACACATGCAGTCAGCCGAGCTGTATCGAGAGAATGTCAGCGCTTGCTGGCATCAGCAGAGCCCAGGCGATTATAACTATCCCAACCAGCGGGGAATAATCCATCGAGGCGATTTCTGGGACACCAGAGGGACGTTTTACACCCGCGACGAGCAGCCTGCAGCTATAAATTACCCGACAGAAATGCAGCACCAGCAGAGTCTGCAACAAATTGACAGCTATACTCACTGCCACTCCGGCCCAGGTGGCGGCAGCCTGCCGTCAGCAACTCACGGCAAAGAGCTGGTCAAGCCGCCCTACTCTTATATTGCACTGATCACCATGGCGATCACAGCCCAGATTGATAAGAAGATTACCTTGAATGGCATCTATCAGTTCATTATGGACAGGTGAGCATGGGTTGTATGGGTTTTCAAATAAATCTGGGGGGGGGCAATTGGGATGTATCTTATATTTTAGCGCCGCAGGCACTCATTTTAGCGCCACAGGCACTCATTTTAGCGCCACAAGCACTCATTTTAGCGCCACAGGCACTCATTTTAGCGCCACAGGCACTCATTTTAGCGCCACAGGCACTCATTTAGCGCCACAGGATTTTAGCGCCACAGGCACTCATTTAGCGCCACAGGCACTCATTTTAGCGCCACAAGCACTCATTTTAGCGCCACAAGCACTCATTTTAGCGCCTAAAGCACTCATTTTAGCGCCACAGGCACTCATTTTAGCGCCACAGGCACTCATTTAGCGCCACAGGCACTCATTTTAGCGCCACAGGCATTCATTTTAGCGCCACAGGCACTCATTTTAGCGCCACAGGCACTCATTTAGCGCCACAGGATTTTAGCACCACAGGCACTCATTTAGCGCCACAGGCACTCATTTTAGCACTACAGGCACTCATTTTAGCGCCACAGGCACTCATTTTAGCGCCTAAAGCACTCATTTTAGCGCCACAGGCACTCATTTTAGCGCCACAGGCACTCATTTAGCGCCACAGGCACTCATTTTAGCACTACAGGCACTCATTTTAGCGCCACAGGCACTCATTTTAGCGCCACAGGCACTCATTTTAGCGCCACAGGCACTCATTTTAGCGCCACAGGCACTCATTTTAGCGCCACAGGCACTCATTTTAGCGCCACAGGCACTTATTTTAGCACCGCAGGCACTCATTTTAGCGCCTAAAGCACTCATTTTAGCGCCACAGGCACTCATTTTAGCGCCACAGGCACTCATTTAGCGCCACAGGCACTCATTTTAGCACTACAGGCACTCATTTTAGCGCCACAGGCACTCATTTTAGCGCCACAGGCACTCATTTTAGCGCCACAGGCACTCATTTTAGCGCCACAGGCACTCATTTTAGCGCCACAGGCACTCATTTTAGCGCCACAGGCACTCATTTTAGCGCCACAGGCGCTTATTTTGGTGCCCTGAAGAAAAATGATTGATTTCATAACGGGTCACAAGGTGGGGGGTGGGGGGACAAAACATTGGCATGTCCCCCCAGAGCTTTTACTGGGGGTGGGGACATGTCCCCCCTTGTCCCCCCTGTCCCCCTCCCGGAGCGACGCCCCTGCCTGCCACTCGGTTTACAAAAATTGATGTCTGCAAAAAAGAGCTTTAGACCTTTGCTGGTGGCTATGAAAAGGCCTGTCTGATGAAAATGCGTATAATATGGACTTCTTAATCCTGAGGAGGGCTGTAGCCTAGTGGTTGGAGCGCGCTGGCTCATGACTTGAAGGTCGGGGGTTCGATTCCTGATCCCACTAAGAACAATGTGTGTCCCTAAGCAAGACACTTATCTCTGCATTGCTTCAGTTCACCCAGCTGTAAAATGGGTCAATCTTTACAAATGATGACTTTAACAATTTAATCGGGAGCTCTGTGAAGTGAATTTGAAAAAAATGGAAGTCAAGATGACACCAACCGATCATAAAAAACCAATATATTTCATTTGGTTAGAGCTATAAACAAAGAGTTTAACAAAGATAAAAAGAATATGCAGATGACAGATTCAAGATGAAGTTGGATAATATTGGTGGCTGATCTGTCAGTCTAGAAGCTGGATCAGCTGGGAACATTATAGTTTCCATGGGCAATAATGCCTTCGACATGATGGCTAAAATCAGAGCTGTCTGTCAATGCGCCCCATGGGTTGATTTGTTTTTTAGAGATTATAGGCGCTTAGGGGTATTGAGAGAGGCGC
The DNA here is from genome assembly GCA_002269645.1 of Macrostomum lignano. NCBI lineage: Eukaryota > Metazoa > Platyhelminthes > Macrostomidae > Macrostomum > Macrostomum lignano. The sequence continues at coordinate 165,425 of NIVC01001896.1, read as the reverse complement.
TTAGGGGTATTAAGAGAGGCGCTTAGGGGTATTGAGAGAGGGGTATTGAGAGAGGTATTGAGATTGAGAGAGGGGTATTGAGAGAGGCGCTTAGGGGTATTAAGAGAGGCGCTTAGGGGTATTGAGAAGGGCGCTAAGGGGTATTGAGAGAGGCGCTTGGGGGTATTGAGAAGGGCACTAAGGGGTATTGAGAGAGGGGTATTGAGAGAGGGGTATTGAGAGAGGGGTATTGAGAGAGGGGTATTGAGAGAGGGGTATTGAGAGAGGGGTATTGAGAGAGGGGTATTGAGAGAGGGGTATTGAGAGAGGGGTATTGAGAGAGGGGATTGAGAGAGGGGTATTGAGAGAGGGGTATTGAGAGAGGGGTATTGAGAGAGGGGTATTGAGAGAGGGGTATTGAGAGAGGGGTATTGAGAGAGGCGCTAAGGGGTATTGAGAGAGGCGCTTAGGGGTATTAAGAGAGGCGCTAAGGGGTATTGAGAGAGGCGCTTAGGGGTATTGAGAGATTCGAATATAGATAGTGAGATTACTTCATTAAGTCATTTTGTTTGATTCCGATTTCCTATTCTTATCATACTACTGCCAACCAACCCATTGTAAGTAGCAAGTTAACCTAAAAAATATATAAAAGAAGAAAATCTGAATTTTCCCAGGTTCCCCTACTACCGGGAGAACAAGCAGGGCTGGCAGAACTCCATCCGCCACAATCTGTCACTCAACGAGTGCTTCGTCAAGATCGCACGCGAGGACAATCGGCCAGGCAAGGGCAGCTTCTGGACGCTGCACCCCGAGGCCTACAACATGTTTGACAACGGCAGCTACTTGAGGCGGAGGCGCCGTTTCAAACGGAGGCGCCACTCTGCGGACAATCAGAGCAAAAAGGTGCAAATTATGGATTTTTATTGTTTTCTACAAATATCGGTGGGGAATTTATTTGAAGATCCATCTCACAGCCGAAGCCATGAAGATAAAGTGAGACTTGCTCAAGATGCCATGGACTCAAAGTGAGACTTGCTCAAGATGCCATGGACTCAAAGTGAGACTTGCTCAAGATGCCATGGACTCAAAGTGAGACTTGCTCAAGATGCCATGGACTCAAAGTGAGACTTGCTCAAGATGCCATGGACTCAAAGTGAGACTTGCTCAAGATGCCATGGACTCAAAGTGAGACTTGCTCAAGATGCCATGGACTCAAAGTGAGACTTGCTCAAGATGGCATGGACTCAAAGTGAGACTTGCTCAAGATGCCATGGACTCAAAGTGAGACTTGCTCAAGATGCCATGGACTCAAAGTGGGACTTGCTCAAGATGCCATGGACTCAAAGTGAGACTTGCTCAAGATGCCATGGACTCAAAGTGAGACTTGCTCAAGATGCCATGGACTCAAAGTGAGACTTGCTCAAGATGCCATGGACTCAAAGTGAGACTTGCTCAAGATGCCATGGACTCAAAGTGGGACTTGCTCAAGATGCCATGGACTCAAAGTGAGACTTGCTCAAGATGCCATGGACTCAAAGTGAGACTTGCTCAAGATGCAATGGACTCAAAGTGGGACTTGCTCAAGATGCCATGGACTCAAAGTGAGACTGGCTCAAGATGCCATGGACTCAAAGTGGGACTTGCTCAAGATGCCATGGACTCAAAGTGAGACTTGCTCAAGATGCCATGGACTCAAAGTGAGACTTGCTCAAGATGCCATGGACTCAAAGTGGGACTTGCTCAAGATGCCATGGACTCAAAGTGAGACTTGCTCAAGATGCCATGGACTCAAAGTGGGACTTGCTCAAGATGCCATGGACTCAAAGTGGGACTTGCTCAAGATGCCATGGACTCAAAGTGAGACTGGCTCAAGATGCCATGGACTCAAAGTGGGACTTGCTCAAGATGCCATGGACTCAAAGTGAGACTTGCTCAAGATGATATGGACTCAAAGTGAGAGTTGCTCAAGATATGGACTCAAAGTGGGAGTTGCTCAAGATGCCCCATGGACTCAAAGTGAGACTTGCTCAAGATGCCATGGACTCAAAGTGAGACTTGCTCAAGATGATATGGACTCAAAGTGAGAGTTGCTCAAGATATGGACTCAAAGTGGGAGTTGCTCAAGATGCCCCATGGACTCAAAGTGAGACTTGCTCAAGATGCCATGGACTCAAAGTGAGACTTGCTCAAGATGCCATGGACTCGAAGTGGGAGTTGCTCATGGGACTTCCTAATATTCAATTTTCCAAGACAAAATAGCCATCATTATAAAATTTCACAAAAACTGTAATTTCAGACGATCAGTCCAACGTCATCTGCTCAGCATCCGGGAAAAACTGATGAAGCAGCAGTGGCACTGCCCGCCAACAACGCAGCCGCCTCAGAGCGCCATCAATACGGCTGGCACCGCCGCCCAGCAGCCCAATTTGCTCAAGGCGTTGAGGACTCCAGCACTTCAGCGGCTGCTGCTGCGGCGGCTGCTGCGGCTGCCTTTCAGACCTGCTGGTACGCCGGGCCCTATGGATCGCAGCATCAGCAGCCTCATCATCAGCAGGGCTACAGCCTCCCCAATTATCACCATCAGCCTCATTATCAGAATGAGCACTTTGCGAAATATGCTTAAAGTTTTCTGCTTAATCTCTTTCCCCTCTGCTTTGTAACATGGGTGAACGTTTACTATGCGATCAACTATAAAATCCAGTTAATTTTTTTCTATTTAAGCAACCAAACTTCTTGCATGCTACTTACCTGAAGCCATCATCAGTAGGGTAGTTTGAATTTTTAGTCACATTTATATTATCTCGCTAATAATAAACTGCTACATCATTGTGTTCTGATTGAATTGGAAATCTCTCACCCCAAGCTCCCGCCTGCAAATGCTGGAGTTGGGTTGTGGCTTTTTGCTTTTTTGTTATTGCTTTCAGATTGATCAAATTCATCTAAATTGTAGAATATCACAATTCAAGTACACAATTATAACACTAACTGAAAATGGTAACACTGATTGATGGACAGAAATAATAATATTTCATCTCGAACTCTGAATTTCATTTTAATTTCATTGAAGCCGCGTATGGCTGTCAATATATTTGCAAAATTGCTGGGTTAAGTTTTTAAGACAAGTTTCTAGGGAAGATCAAGCGAATGTTGCAACAGCAGAAGACGCCCTGGAAGAAGAGAATCAGTAGCAAATATCTAGCTATACTATCTACCATTGTCTATAGCATCCAGCTAGCAAATATCTAGCTATACTATCGATTGTCTATAGCATCCAGCTAGCAAATATCTAGCTATACTATCGATTGTCTATGGCATTTAGCTACCAAATATCTAGCTATACTATCGATTGTCTATGGCATCTAGATAGTAAATATCTAGCTATAATATCTATCCATTGTCTATGGCATCTAGCTAGCAAATATCTAGCTACGATCTATCGTTTTGCTAGCCAACTATTGCAACTAAAAGTACAAATTTCTGAGTAATAGAGAAAAGTCGGAGCAAAATATTGATCAGAACTTCCTTGCAATGCATTGCAACACTCCAACGCTTCAAGTGGTTCAGTTCACAGGGGCGATAAAGGTTCGATGAAGATTAAGGTAGGAAAGGCATCGAAACTTTTCAACACTGACGAAGTTCCTGATGGATTGCTCGATACGGTATGTTAGGTTCTACTTTGTTCTCAGGCTCAAAATTGATTCATTTTCTTTGCAATTGGCCAGTGTTTAATACAGCGCATTAGTGCGGCCTTAAAGTTTACCAAATGAAAGCGGAACACAATAAAGATCTACAGCACCTGACACCTGCAGACCTACAGCACCTGACACCTGCAGACCTACAGCACCTGACACATGCAGATCTACAGCACCTGACACCTGCAGACCTACAGCACCTGACACCTGCAGACCTACAGCACCTGACACCTGCAGACCTACAGCACCTGACACCTGCAGACCTACAGCACCTGACACCTGCAGACCTACAGCACCTGACACATGCAGATCTACAGCACCTGACACATGCAGATCTACAGCACCTGACACCTGCAGACCTACAGCACCTGACACCTGCAGACCTACAGCACCTGACACCTGCAGACCTACAGCACCTGACACCTGCAGACCTACAGCACCTGACACCTGCAGACCTACAGCACCTGACACCTGCAGATCTACAGCACCTGACACCTGCAGACCTACAGCACCTGACACCTGCAGATCTACAGCACCTGACACCTGCAGATCTACAGCACCTGACACCTGCAGACCTACAGCACCTGACACCTGCAGACCTACAGCACCTGACACTAAATAGCTGACAGCATCTGACACAAAAAAGCTGACAGTATCTGACACTAAAGAGCTCACAGCATCTGACACTAAAGAGCTGACGGCATGTGACAGAAAGTCTGCATTGAGCTGACCCCAGTTTTATTTCGATATACATGGATAACCAAATGAAACAGTCAGCACTTTAGCTTAAAAAGCTTGCTGGGCTTGGTAAACTGATCCAACAGAGACAGTGACCTACATGCCTCAATTGGTTAAAGTGGATTGAAATCGAGTCTAGGAGGTTGAGTCTCTTGATCATATATATGCAGATTCTCTCTGAGACTGAGCTGTGTGGAATAAAACGGGGATGACAGGCTGGCTTGAGTTGCACAGCTTCATTCCCTCTCCCCCTTCCTCATCTGACTCAATCATTGAATCAGTCAGTCGACAGCCTGGATCCACTGTCTCTCTCTCTCTCTCTCTCTCTCTCTCTCTCTCTCTCTCTCTCTCTCTCTCTCTCTCTCTCTCTCTCTCTCTTCTCTCTCTCTCTCTCTCTCTCTCTCTCTCTCTGGTCTCAATACGCGCGAAAGGCAATTTTTTGAGTGCAGAGACAAAGTCAAGAGAGACAGCGAATAAGTGCTCCGATCCGAGTGAACGATTGGTCGAGCAGCACATCAACCAATCGATGTGCACTGGAGTTGCCGTTAAACTACGATTGAAATTATTTTTCAGCGAGAGAATAGTCTTCAGCTCTTCGTAGTAGACAATTTTTGTGTGTCATAAAAAGGTGTTTAACAACTACCTTCGAAAGGCGCTGCTGTCTTTCTAGACTATGTGAAGGCTGCATCAGAAGTTGAACATTTCGTAATTAAGTGCGACCTTTCTAAAGTCTTGCCGGTAAGTTGACTTATTTCTGTCGAAAAACTACTCAGGCTGAGGAGCTGGGAGGGCTGTAGTAACTTAGGCTGAGGAGCTGGGAGGGCTGTAGTAACTCAGGCTGAGGAGCTGGGAGGGCTGTAGTAACTCAGGCTGAGTATCTGGGAAGGCGATGGCGACTCAGTCTGCGGATTTTAAACGGATACACAATCTTAACTGAAAATAACTGACCCAGTTTACAAGTTTAATATACTGGATTCACGTGCGTCATTCATTGAAGATGAAGTCAGTTTAGAGGTTTGTAGCTAAACCCATTAGGTTAATTATAGCTAAGTCTAATTAGTGCAGCTCGCCTCCTTATAAATGGATTCATTAGTCAGATTTAAATAAAGTCGCCTTTGTAACATGACGATCTTTAATATGAAAAATATCCGATGGCTTAGAAGTGAGCTTTGCACGAGTATGCAGTTCGTCACGAGACTCAATTAGCTAATTGAATCGCCGCCGCTAAGCAAACAAATAAGCAGACGTTTGTGTTTTACAGGCTTTAAGGTACCTGGTAGCTTAGGCCCGATTGCGTTAAAAGTGAGGATGATAAATACATACGAGTAGATAGATGGAATATGGATGGTGGATGGATGGATGGATGGATGGATGGATGGATGGATGGATGGATGGGTGGATGGATGGATGGATGGATGGATGGATGGATGGATGGATGGATGGATGGATGAATGGATGGATGGATGGATGGATGGATGGATGGATGGATGGATGGATGGATGGATGGATGGATGGATGGATGGATGGATGGGTGGATGGGTGCATGCATGCATGGATCTATTCAGCAATGTAAGCTGAAATTTGCAAATTTAACTATCAACCAGCTTTTGCCTTCCGTGAAATCAGAATGGTTGCCAAGTTGGCAAAAGTGCATTTCGCGAGTGCATCCGATGAGGGAAAAACCAGTCGCCGAAATCAACCGCGACACTTCGCGCCCGAACGCCCATGACAATAGTTTTTCTTCTAGCCCTGTTTTGGGGCCGCACGAAAGGAGAAGGAAGGCATTATAGTATAGCCAAGCCAACGACAAGTCATCGCCAGCCGGCTACCAAACTCCTCTTTCTCTCCCGGATAAAAAGCTGGTGGCCCAACCGTGGGATCAGCAAACTTCCTGCAGGTTTTAGAGCTGTTTTCCATCCTCCCATTTAGCAGCTTTGTAGTTTCTGGCTGTGGCAAAAAAAGTTAAGCTGCAGCAGAGAGGGAAGTCTTCATCGCCCAGGTCCGGGGCTGTCAGCTTCTCCGTCCCGCTTATTTTCTTCCCTCTTCCCTCTACTCTCTCGCACTCCCGTGTTTCCACTGCTAGCGCTGGGCGGGGAAGATCCCAGACCGACGGTCTGAGTCGAATTCCTTTCCTGTCAGAACCAGCACTCTTCCAACACACCCCGATGCGCTCCTGCTCACTGCTAGGTAATAGCCAGAGCTGCTGGCAGAGCTGCTGGCACCTCCGCATGTAGCTAAGCTGCATATCCTTCCATTGGAAAAATTCCTTCTCCCCTAGTCACCCAGAGCTGCTATTGTAGCATTTATCTGAGTACCTCTGACAGCTGTTGTCTCGCCTTTCCCAACCCGTTTAGCCATTTAGCTCAGTGCTTCACTTCATCGCTACAATGTCCCAACCTCATCACTTTTGTCTTATCATCTTTCTTATCGTCTGTTGACTCAGCGCTACCCTCGTATCTTGCTAAAACCGAGACTTCAGAAATTGAACTTTAAACTAGATAAGTGCGCTATGCAAAATTAAAACTAACAGTGCATAGTAATGACTAATTTTTATAGAAAATCGACAGTTTCATAATGGATGATGCTTTCATAGTTCACGCGCACGCACTCGCACGCAGTTGGGTCTAAAAAATTTTTACCATAACTTTTTTTAGAAAAACTGTCGCCGCCACCAATCAATCTTTGCGTAGACAATCGCCTATAGGCGCATCTCGAGTCTGGGAGAGACAAGGCAGGGGAGAAAGTCAGAGTGAGATAGCGGTTAGATTAGTCTTGGTCCAATAAATCCCCATTCCGAGTAGCCAGTAGGTCAGGAAGGATGTCAGCAATCCAAGGAAAAGTTCAGCGTGAGTCTACCGGAGTTGACCGATAGGCTAGTTGGCAGCATCGTGGCAGGCAAATCCAAACTTTGCCATATAGCCCTTAATTAATTACTTAGAATGTGCTGTGCCGCCGATCGTCCATCCAATTTAGCTTTCGGCTGCTGACATCAGACAATCGTTTTCCGATAAACAAAATAGGAACTAATCGTGACAAATTGCGTTGAGGAACATCTGACGTGAGAGCGTGAGCATAGTTCCGATACCTTCCTCTAAACTTTTCTTGTGCTTTAGTTAGAAGCCCTATTTAATCGCTAACGTTTTCTCAAAACTATTTCCTTGAAACCTTTCAAAAATTAAAAATGAATGGAAAACTGAAATAGAATGACGCTACACTCGATTTTCCTAGAAACTGCTGGTAAGGAAGGTATGTATGTTGTACCGCTAGTTGGATTTAGTATGCTCTGAATAGGGCTTTGCCATAGACAAATTCATTTCGAGATAAATCCACTTGCGATGCGATAAATATCCGTCCTCCAGATGGTTTCTAAGAAACTCTAATGTTAGCGTCTTTCCATTGCAATCGTCCCTCATGTCAAGTTTCCACTCAACAATTCGAGCCAGCAACTATAGATGGACCAGAAATTAGCATTTCAATCGCATTTTATTTCCGGCCTAAAATTATTACTAACAAACTGCCAATGAATCGCCATACCATCAAAAGAGCGATTATTTCTTTAGGAAAAACATTGAGGTGGACGCAATGTTACAAGCCAAAACCCCGAAGGGGGGGCTGAAACGCTAGTCAACTATACTAAAGTGGCTTTAAATGTTGCGACTCTACCTATTTGCACGAATAATTAATACATCTAATGGCATCAGTGAGACACCCATACACATTACTTTTCGGGTTATAAACCTCCATAGAAGTTTATTACAAGGTAGCAATTGAAACCGTCCGTACAACAAGAAATCGAATGCATTGCTATTAAAAGCAACATGAAATAGGCGATTCGAAAGAAACGGCGCTAACGCAAGCCAGGCTCGAATTTCAAACAGAAGCTCGAATGATAAAGAAAAAAATTGTTTTCCTTCGTTTTGATGAAGTGTCCTGTTTCGTTCACGCAATATTGCCGCCGACTAAGCCTCATTGTCGGCTGATGGCTAACCTATCTTTCTCTCTGATCTTCTGCCCGGTACACTGTTCAACACAATTTCGCCTTGGGAAACTAATTAGCACTGCCAGGTACGTAATATACTTGGAAAAGTGAAAAAGCCCGTGTTAAGAGGTAGAATTATTACTTTGACAAGGTACCGTACAGCTTTTGGTTGATTAGCATTTTTTTACTATGGCTGACTTCATCTGCTGAGCTTCTAGTAAACTCTCGGGCGTGGTTCAGATTCGATAAGAGGGAAATTGTGATTGAGATGGTTAACAGTTTTCACGCACGATCAATGCTATTGTCCGAAGATCCTTAGCTCAAGAAGAAATCCAGCTGTTTCTAACTTTGAATTCGTTTCGAAGAAAGGATTGCAAGAAAATCGTCGAGACGGGACAAATCGTTGAGGGATTTAGAATTGAAAAAATTCCCTAAAGGCTTACTTCGAATATTCCTTTTATAGTTTTCCCGACTGCTGAAGCCTTCCACGTCAAAGACAATTTTTATCCGCTCAGGGCAAAAATAGATTTTCCGGTTGCATTTTGGCTCTCTCGTTGCATCAGCTCAGCAATAGTATTTAAGGTTTTATGCATATAAGTACAAGTAAAATGCAGACAGATACATTTAGATAGATAGATAGATAGATAGATAGATAGATAGATAGATAGATAGATAGATAGATAGATAGATAGATAGATAGATAGATAGATAGATAGATAGATAGATAGATAGATAGATAGATAGATAGATAGATAGATAGATAGATAGATAGATAGATAGATAGATAGATAGATAGATAGATAGATAGATAGATAGATAGATAGATAGATAGATAGATAGATAGATAGATAGATAGATAGATAGATAGATAGATGGATAGATAGATAGATAGATAGATAGATAGATAGATAGATAGATAGATAGATAGATAGATAGATAGATAGATAGATAGATGATAGATAGATAAATAGATAGATAGATAGATAGATAGATAGATAGATAGATAGATAGATAGATAGATAGATAGATAGATAGATAGATAGATAGATAGATAGATAGATAGATAGATAGATAGATAGATAGATAGATAGATAGATAGATAGATAGATAGATAGATAGATAGATAGATAGATAGATAGATAGATAGATAGATAGATAGATAGATAGATAGATGGATAGATAGATAGATAGATAGATAGATAGATAGATAGATAGATAGATAGATAGATAGATAGATAGATAGATAGATAGATAGATAGATAGATGGATAGATAGATAGATAGATAAATAGATAGATAGACAGATAGATGGATCTGCGGCCCCGTACTCATTAAACTCCATCAGCGCTAGGCCATTTCCGCCTGTCATAAAGCTGAATGCCGTAAGTTGAGGCCGATGTGTGGGGGACTCAGAAGCTGCTCAAGATGCAGGAAATCCTATTCTTCTGGACTGCCAGGCGTCTCGTCCACTTAGCTTTGCACGATAACTGCTCAAAGGACCCCCAGTGGAGCCCCAATTTCCTTTTTGTAGATAGCCAAAATTCTAAGAAGCGAAATAAATAATCCATAAGCCATGCAGCAGTGACTTTAATTTCGCATATATTCATTCACTCAGTTTGCAATGCGCTGGCTTCTGAAATACGTAATTTACAGCGAGTTACAATTCGATCTTAATTAACCTGCACATTTGCACACCAAGCTTTTTTGCCTCCCTCGAACGGGTTTTTGTGAGGTTAAATAGCAGGAAATTGAGACTGGGTCAGGCCATGTGGGAATTGAGCACTGAACAGCAGTTAGCCAGCAGAAGTAATCCTGTGATTTGGCGAAAATTTTAGCATTAGAAAATTTCTTCGACGATGGACAGTCATGGCAGGCAGCCAAGTGGCTTGCTGTACGGTCCTATATGCTATGCGGTAACGAAATTATATTGCTATGAGTATGTCTCCGATACAGGAGAAGCTCAATACGCAGGGGTTACCCGCCGGTAAGGATATTCAATCACTCTCACCATTGTTTGCCTTCCGCACGGCTCTGCTCAAGCTCCCTAACCCCCCCCCCCCCGAAAAACCGACGGAAAGGGCCATTGTTCACATTGTAATCTCTCTTTGTTCCTATGTATATATTGAATATATACACGTAGATACACAAAATGTGATGCACAACCATGTGAGCCGCTACGGGAACCGCGTAGACAAAGGCGCTCTATCTGACTGGGTTTCACCGCGTCGCTCCAACTTATTTTTATGATACCGGGATGTTCGACAGAACAGTATAATCTTGGAAAGCACAAGTCAGAGAAATATCTACGCTCGTAATTGTCAAAGCTGATTTCATTTTATTGTAAGATAAATACTTATTACTAGCGTCCCTGGTGCTGGCGCCCCTGGTGCTAAAGCCCCTGGTGCTAAAGCCCCTGGTGCTAAAGCCCCTGGTGCTAAAGCCCCTGGTGCTAAAGCCCCTGGTGCTAAAGCCCCTGGTGCTAAAGCCCCTGGTGCTAAAGCCCCTGGTGCTAAAGCCCCTGGTGCTAGAGCCCCCAGCAACCCGTTTAAAGAAGTGGCTCTCCACATGTTTGTAACGACACAATCTCTGCCTCAAATTATACGATGCATTCCTTGAGCCAGATGTCAAAAAACTATTCAACTTAAACAATGTATTTTTTTAATTTTCAAAAGCATGCGCTTCTCTTGCCTACCATGGAGACTTCATGACAGCTTAAGTCAGCTCAGAATTAATCATTCTAAAAAAATCGAGTCTTTTTTCTAACAGCTGCTCCGTGAGATTTTGAGGGCAAGGAATTAACCTGTGCTCATGTAAGACTGAGCTGAGTGAGATCTCTTTGAGAGATGCACAGGAAAAAATTGTCCCGGAGGGCTGCCGCGGCCTGTTTTGGGGCAGTCGAGGCGCAGAAGTCTGGAGATAATTAGTCGGTAGAATTGGGTCTTCTTGTCAGCCGTCAGATGCAGGGATGTCCTTTTAATATCCTCTCTCTCTCTCTCTCTCTCTCTCTCTCTCTCTCTCTCTCTCTCTCTCTCTCTCTCTCTCTCTCTCTCTCTCTCTCTCTCTCTCTCTCTCTCTCTCTCTCTCTCTCTCTCTCTTTTTCTCACTAGGGCTGGACAGCGCAGCGGAGAATTTCTGCTGAAACAGCTGTAGACTGCACATTGGGAATTTTAAGCCTGCTGCTTGGCTGATGAAAACTGCTTAACTAAGATGCGAATTTATTTTAGCGAATCTTGAAAGCAATTGTAGTTTTATTTCGACGTTTGGGTCTTTTTCACTGGAGGGCTGCAGACTCCTAAGCTCGTATAAAACTGTACTCAGACATGTATTGTACAGAATGTTGAGGAAAAGCCTACTGGCTACCGGGAAAATTGCATCAAGAAACGTCCAGTGGCTTCAAAATGTACTAAGCTCGTAGCAGTTTGGAAGAAGTTTGTAGTTTTCTAGATACATGTAGACCATATGCTGCAATCATTCGACGGTATACCTTCAGTAGCTAGTATGTTCTAGACCGAGTTTCTCCAATTTTCTGGGACATTATGATTACAATGCGTGACATACTAACCGATTGTGAGTAAGGGGCCGCCATCAGAAACACGAAAAATCCCATCGTCGAAACAGGGCCCATCACAAGCTCGAAAAGTCCCATTGTCCAAAACTGATTTAGCAGCCACCATCACAAGCTCAAAAAGTCCCATTGTCCAAAACTGATTCAGCAGCCACTATCACAAGCTCGAAAAGTCACATCGTCGAAAACTGATTTAGCAGCCACTATCACAAGCTCGAAAAGTCACATCGTCGAAAACTGATTTAGCAGCCACCATCACAAGCTCGAAAAGTCACATCGTCGAAAACTGATTTAGCAGCCACCATCACAAGCTCGAAAAGTCACATCGTCGAAAACTGATTTATCAGCCACTATTACAAGCTCGAAAAACACAAGCTCTAACCCTAACCCTAACCCTAACCCTAACCCTTTTCGAGCTTGTGATGGTGGTTGCTAAGCTTTTCGACGATGTAACTTTTCGAGCTTGTGATGCGGCTCCATGAGAAGGTTAATAGGCCTGCTGCGTTCACTTTCTATTATGGCAAGCAATCATGCCATTCTGCTGACTCCTGACCACGGACAAGTATATGTACGCAAGCACACGCTTATACAAGGTGAACAGCTGCCCTGAATTTCACATTATCTGCTACTATACACATTCTGTGCTTTGAAGGTTAACCCTATTGGTTGTTAATTCCATGACAAGTAACCAAGCCAATTTTCGGGGACGAGACCAAAATGTTCCCAGCCTTAGACCGTCACTCTTTGTATCCCTCCGCAGACTCAATATAGTCAACAGTCGGCAGCCACTGGGCGGTAACACTCCCTACCGCTCGCTCCCGAAAGCGCTTCAACATGTCCTACCTTGTGCCTCCTTCGGCCAGCCAGTACGTGCCTTCGCAGAGCATCCACTCCATGCCGGATGCGGTGCTCCTGGCTCCACCGGCTCATTCGGCGCAGACCGAGCGTCGAGTCAGCAGTCCGGAGACTTCGTCCACGGCGGACGCGAACCCGGGCCCGTCTGGCTCGGGAAAGTCAGCGGCCGCCTGCGGTAGCAGTCGGCACGGCCATCAGCATCAGACGCCGGAGTTTCTCCTTGTTGTGCCGGACGCCTGTGGCTCTTCCGTGTCAATGTCAGGCTCGGGCGCCCTGCTGCCGCCTGACGAGATTGACAGATTCGAGCGGGCGATCAACGAGAACGACGCCGACTTGGTGAAGCTGATCGTCCGCCGGCACGCCCTCAGCCTGTGCCAGCGTCGCTGCTCCCCGGCAGCGTCAACCAATTTGGCGCAGGAGGACGCTGCATCTCGAGTTGCGTTTTCCATCATGACGGACGTCGAGGTTCTTCCGGTCTCGGCTAGTCAGGCATTTCTGCTCCGATCGCGCAATAACTCGGCCGTCAGCGATCAGTATTCGTTTTTCACTGACGACGAACCGGCGTTAGGCACCGATGGCTCCCTGCCCCGAGGTCGCGGCGCCGTCCTGCGCAACTGCCTGCACTCTGCCATCGCGTCCGACTCCGTCGACTGCCTGCACGCCCTCCTCCGCATGGGCTTCGAGCCAAATCGCTGCGGACAGATTGTCAACTGGCAGCCGTTCTCCCGCTGGCTTCAACAGGAGCTGCGCCGCTGCACGACCCGCAGCCCGACGGCTGATAGCAGCTCGCCGCTGCCGGAGCTCAGCTTCGAGCACGCGTCTCGGATCGAGTCGCTTCGTAGAGCAATCTGTGCCGCACTGGGAGACGCAGACCCCATGGAGCAGGTGGCCTTCCTGCGCTGCCTGGTGCAGGCCAAGCCGTACAGAGACTTACTGTGCGGCTCTCCGCCCATCCTGCTCGCCACTCTGCTCAACAAGAAGCGCAGCGTCTCCTTGCTGCTCCGCTACGGAGCCAAAGTCAACGTACACGACTGCCTGCACAATTCGGCGCTGCACCTGGCGGTCTTCAACCTGCCGGAGTCGATCAGCATTCTGCGGCTGTTGCTGGCGAACGGAGCTTCAACCTGCTGCCGCAACTGCCTCGGCATCAGTCCGAACAACATTGACGGTGTGACTCTGCGGCAGGAGTCGCAACTGCTGATCAAAGCGGCACTGAGCTTCTCGTTTGCGTCGCGTTCAGCCGCAGGAGCATCCGGGGGTCCTGGAGGTCGCCGTCGACAGCAGCTGCAACAACAACAGCAGCAGCAGCAGCAGTCGCAGAAATCCGGCGGTGCGCATCAGAAACGTTCGCGCTGGCAGGCGGCCACAAAGCTGGCCAAGGAGCGCGGCTTCCTCGGACGATCGGCCGCGGCAGCCGTCGGATCCGAACGCAGCGAGTCGGTCAGCATGTCCTTCACCGATTCGGAGGTGGCGGCCGGCATGTCGATTGTCACTTCGACCGGCGTCTCGGGCTGTCCCGGCTCTGCTGCTGGTGCAACGTCGGCGACTCTGACCTCGACAACAGGCGCCACGGCGGCTGCTGCCGCGGCTGCTGTCGTAGCTTCGTCGACCAACAGCGCCACGGGTACCAGGATCCCCTCTGGCCCTGCTGCCGCCGCTGCCAATGAGGTCAGTAAAGTTGCCAAACTTGGGCTAAATTTAAAACCATCCTTACTCAGTAAGAGTGTCGACAATTGTTTTGGGTTAGAGTGAGTAGAGATACGAGCTAAGTATGAAATTTAGCAGCCAAGTGTTTAATTTGACAGCATTCAAAATCATCGAGGATTGGCAAGACTAAACTTAACTAGACTAGACAAGACTAGACTAGACTAGACTAGACTAGACTAGACTGAACTAAACAAGACTAGACTAGACAAAACGAACGACAAGATTGTGACTGCCTATAGTATAGGACTATATCGCTATCATAGTGTCATAGAACCTGAGCCTATAAAATGAACAACGCCGCCCTTCGACGGTCAGTGGCTTTCATGATTTCAACACCATGATAACATAGCCTCAGTCTTTTTTCTGATTGCACTTCACACGTGCTACGTCTGAGCAGTTGACAACTTCACACCCAGTAACTGCTCAAGTTCGCAGTCAGTTTAAAAGTGTTTAAACAAGCGACAATGTTACTATACTTAAACATGGCATACTGTAGTTACAACAGCTGTTTAAAATGCAAACAATCTCCTTATTTTATTTCACATCCCACAGCTAAGGGACAGGCCGAGATGGGAAGCTGGCTTTTTCATTAATTATTGAAAGGAGAATAACTCTTGAAAGTCCCGTAGCTGCCCTGGGATTGTAACCGAGGGGAAACCCCTGGACTGGCTGGGGCAGAGGCAGTGTGTTAAGATTGGCTAGGTCGATATTGCACTCGCTATATGGTAACTAAGACTGGGGATAAATTAATTAGCAAGTCCAAAGCGAACTGATACATGTGCGGCCTATGTGTGTGCTTCATCCGCTATCGCTCGATTCTGCTAGCGGAAAATATTGCGCAGCTGCATGCAATCCATATCTATCAGACTTGTAGCCTATGCCGGCTGTTGGAACTGCTGCGGAGAGTACGGCTGGATGAAGCTTAGCAAATTCTCATGTCTGTCACCCATTCACTTGGTTAATGTTGGTTTTCTCAAGTTGTTTCATACTGACTGAACCAAACTATAGGCTGTCTGAGTAGAATATAATCTGTTTTGGGTGGTTTGTGAGCTGTCTGAGTAGACTAGAACCTGTCTGGGTAGATTGTGAGCTGTCTGAGAAGACTAGAACCTGTCTGGGTAGATTATGAGCTGTCTGAGTAGACTAGAACCTGTCTGGGTAGATTGTGAGCTGTCTGAGTAGACTAGAACCTGTCTGGGTAGATTGTGAGCTGTCTGAGTAGACTAGAACCTGTCTGGGTAGATTGTGAGCTGTTTGAGTAGACTAGATCCTGTTTGGATAGATTGTGAGCTGTCTGAGTAGACTAGAACCTGTCTGGGTAGATTGTGAGCTGTCTGAGTAGACTAGAGCCTGTCTGGATAGATTGTGAGCTGTCTGAGTAGACTAGAACCTGTCTGGGTAAAGCTACTGGAGTAGATTGTGAGCTGAGAGAGTAAACTGTGATCCGTGTGAACTTTAGGCTTAGTCAATAGTGGACTGTCTGCATCATTTGAATCGTTTCTGTTTAGCACATTCGATATTCAATTTCCCCATTGGATGCAAAGCAGTTTGGATGATTGCCTTATAGCCTCAAACGAACATGTAGACTGCTATTTACATACTAAATTTAATATTCAGCAGAAGCTACGGCCACCTTGAGCAGCTGTGCGGCGTCCGCCTGATAATTTATGAAAGTGGACTTTCAGTCTATCTCTCTCAGGCTATAAAACCTCCCGTATTATTTATGCAAAGCTTTAAAAATGTTGAATTTGTCAGTCGAAGAAACATGCCTGGCTGTTTTGCATCTGCACGAGTCTTGTTTAGAATTCTGATTCTCCCGAATCGAAATGATAATGAGAGATATTTTTTGAAACAGGGTTGGGGAACATTTCAAGTGAATTTATTCTGTTAAACAACTAGAAACAGCAACAGAACACTACGCAATCAGTCAGTCAGTTCCTTCCATGATTACGAAATTCAGTTGAAACCAGGAGCAATCTATACTAGTCTAGTAGCTAGACACTACTAGCCATTCAGTTTTGTCTGAGTTGGCTTAAAAATACCAAAAATGACAATTTTTTACATTTTCTCTTACTTTTTAACGTTTTATATATTTATAAACTTCTCAATAACGACCGTCTCCATAAAGGGGAAAATAAACGCCTTTAATGTTTTCTTTCGTTTTTTCATAAAATATTTGTTATAATATACTATTTTGCTGTGCCGTGAACGTAACACTTGACATTTTGACAATGTTATCCCGCTTAGGAGCAGAAAGGAATTAGAAGTTAAAACTAATATTTTCAAGTTTTTTAAAGCAATTTAATAGAATCACAAATTGAAATTATTATTATAAGACTTATACTTGATTATTTCGTTAACTTTTAATTAAGTACTTTATATCTATTATTATATACTCGTAGTATACTTCGTTGATTAAATTAAAAGGACGCCAATTAGTTAAAATTAATGGAATTTCTGAGGATGACAAAACTAACCAAAAAAGCGTTAATTAAAAGATATTTTTTCTGTACATATTCGGAATATTATGTAATAAATTACCCTTCTTGTGTATAACGTATAAGTAATAAACAGTAATAAAAGTCAATTAGTTATTGTACTGAAATAAAACATTCTTTATACTTTAACTTCCTTTCTGTCTACTATTTTCCACTCACTTTTCCCAAAACAAACATTCTCTCTCAGCAGCCTGCAAGACGTACCTTGCCTTTGTTAGCTTTCCGCAGCTAGCTATAGGCCTACTATAAGCTGTTTATATTTGGAGAAGAATCCCAGCTGCCTTTGGCCATCTGTTCCATATGCAGCAACTCTCTCCTTTGACAATGCCAGCTTTTGTAACCCGCGGCAAGGAGTAAATACGCGGAGGCTAGATTTCTCAGATTTCTTACTCCTTTGTTTCGTTTTCGCGGGCATAGCTCCGGCACTGGCACTGGCGCTTGGCACCATGGCTTCTTCCGTCTTTTTTTATTTGGCTTCCCTGAATGCCATGTGAACTCATTTGCCGTCCCTCCGCCCGCCACCGCCCCCCATTCTCTCTCACCCACTCCCCTAACCCTTCTCCTTCACCAGCCTTTACCTTGAATTATTAATTCCATCTCAATAGACCAATATACGAGCCTACATTATATAATCGTATCAGTATACATAGCCACAGTTTACGGCACGCTGCTATAAAAGTCGATTCGAAACAGCCAGACGAAGCAGCTCAGGCAGCCCATTTGGAGATCTCATGTGTGTAGCGCGTCGTCAATCGACCAAAATACTTAATTGGTAATCTATTGCACGGGCAGAGAATAAGTAAATGAGGGAGAGACACGAAGGAGCGGCTATAGCTAGATAAGGAGTGCCGAGTGCTGTGGGTCTTCATCAATGATTCAACTTGAGTCACAGTGCAACTCGATGCTTCGCAACCCATTTTACTTGGTCCTCCGCGTGCTCATATAGTCGATTCGTTGACCAAAACAGCGTGTGTAACAGGGTAATCCCATGAGCTGCAGGCCCTGAGCCACGGCTCAACTCGTTACACTTTTTGTCAGAGCGCGTGCAGATGGGAAACCCACAGCCATTGCTACAAATGTATTTGTAACTGGCGCCTACTCCTCGTAAACTAAAGAAGATATTGATTGGCACTCGCCCAACCAAGTTAATAGTTAAAAAGCCTATGGGTCTGTGTGCACCCTGGCGCACTTTAAGCGAAATTGTCACACAACTGGCGAGAGGCATTGCTGCCCATTCCGCCGACTCCCCTGAGCAGGCAAACAAGCGCGCGAATACGTACGCAGTCATACCCACAGGCACACACACAGGAGTGTACAGCGGTCTTGACTGGGGATTTTAATAGGATAGGATTCTAATCCTCAGACATGTACACTTCACTGTGCCTGGAGGTTGGCCCTCAATGGCATTAATTATGCGAGCAGAGCCAAGCCAAGATTCCAATTTAGCCCCAGATTAATGCCACTGCACTTGGAATCCAGCCTGCATGGGTCGCTGACTCATCAGCGCGCCGCGCTAGACCACTGGGCTACGGCACCCTCGCCAATGGTCTTTGTTTACGAGTAGAACTCTCTGATCTAAAACTCTCATGATCTAGAAATCCATGATCTAGATCTTCATGATCTAAAACTTCATGATCTAGAACTCTATGATCTAGAACTCCATGATCTAGAACTCCATGATCTAGAACTCCATGATCTAGAAATCCATGATCTAGAACTCTATGATCTAGAACTTCATGATCTAGAAATCCATGATCTAGATCTTCATGATCTAGAACTCTATGATCTAGAACTCCATGATCTAGAACTCCATGATCTAGAACTTCATGATCTAGAAATCCATGATCTAGATCTTCATGATCTAAAACTTCAAGATCTAGAACTCTATGATTTAGAACTCCATGATCTAGAACTCAATGATCTAGAACTTCATGATCTAAAACTTCATGATTTAGAACTCCATGATCTAGAACTCTATGATCTAGAACTCCATGATCTAGAACTCCATGATCTAGAACTCCATGATCTAGAAATCCATGATCTAGAACTCCATGATCTAGAACTCCATGATCTAGAACTCCATGATCTAGAACTCCATGATCTAGAACTCCATGATCTAGAACTCCATGATCTAGAACTCCATGATCTAGAACTCCATGATCTAGAACTCCTCCATGATGTACGAGCGTAGAACTTTATGTGTAGAGCTTTCCATCTTCTACGAATAGAACTTAGGATCTGACACTGCATAGATATAGACTCCGCAATGGAAAAGCCAGCATCGGTTCGGTAAGCACTTGAAAATGTTAGCTAGTATAAATTTACAATATAGAGTTTCACCTCGTTAATCCAGGTGCATGGTGGATGACCACACCCAGTGTCTCCTCATACCTGTACACACCAGCACACAGCTGACCCTCACCTGACAAATAGGATCGCTTTTATCCCAACTTTATTCTAATCAAGTTGACAGCAGATTCCCCATGCTAATAAGCTAATTTCCGGAGGCGGCTGGGATTACTGGAAGTCTGGTAGGCGCGCTCGACGAAGAGAGATCGAGGGGTCGCGAGAAGCTGCATGAGTAAATGACACGTATCGCAAATTTCGTCCTTCTATTGCCCGAAACAGTTTGCACTACACGGCGAGGTATCAGATTTCTGGGCAAAGCAACCCCAGACCCGGCAACTGTCTGCTTGAAATCCGCGTCGCCCATGCCGGGGCAGCCGAGCTTCCTGAAATTCTCCCTTTTATTCTGACGGGAAGTCTCCAGGCTTTCAGTCTTTTTTAATATTCTGTACATTTTATATACATAGTTGATGTATTATTCTTCTTGTGCTGGTCTGAATATAACTGTTAATAGATTAATCCGATGAGATGGCTTCCGTTGACACTCGAAGTTCCCTTGCGTTGCGTGCCTGACGCCAGGATGTGGATTCCGAATTTATCAATTATGAATTATGAAAGCTGCCGTGATAAGGACACTGATAAGGACACTGATAAGGACACTGATAAGGACACTGATAAGGACACTGATAAGGACACTGATAAGGACACTGATAAGGACACTGATAAGGACACTGATAAGGACACTGATAAGGACACTGATAAGGACACTGATAAGGACACTGATAAGGACACTGATAAGGACACTGATAAGGACACTGATAAGGACACTGATAAGGACACTGATAAGGACACTGATAAGGACACTGATAAGGACACTGATAAGGACACTGATAAGGACACTGATAAGGACACTGATAAGGACACTGATAAGGACACTGATAAGGACACTGATAAGGACACTGATAAGGACACTGATAAGGACACTGATAAGGACACTGATAAGGACACTGATAAGGACACTGATAAGGACACTGATAAGGACACTGATAAGGACACTGATAAGGACACTGATAAGGACACTGATAAGGACACTGATAAGGACACTGATAAGGACACTGATAAGGACACTGATAAGGACACTGATAAGGACACTGATAAGGACACTGATAAGGACACTGATAAGGACACTGATAAGGACACTGATAAGGACACTGATAAGGACACTGATAAGGACACTGATAAGGACACTGATAAGGACACTGATAAGGACACTGATAGGAATTCTTTCTAGAATAACCTCGACAACAAACAGTCTTACCTGGTAAAGTTTGCTCAGGTGCGAAAGCTTTTGTAGGCACGCGAACCCCCACAAGCTTTCGATTCGTGCCTAAAAGTACACAGCCAACTAACAGATTTCAGCTTCCCAGAAGTATGAGGCACTTTCTGCTCCCTCTCGAGTCTCTACAGACAGGCCACTTGTGATTCGGTTCGGGTTCTCAAAGCCCCCTTTCCCATTCTAAAATGCCTTTCGTCCAACAATTTCGCCTCTCACGGGTCGACCATTAAACACTTGAGCGGTCCAGTTGAGCACCGCATTCGCATTATTATTTAACAGTCTCGTTAGAAACTACTTAAAAAGTCTAAACAACCGCCACTATCCTACTGTCAGCAGTAGAGTACGAGCATAGTTTGATCAAATTCTCGAGCTAGTTGGGTTTATTTTACCTTTCTGTACTATTTTCAGATATCAGCCCGCAGTTGCTACGTGGATTCGCAGCACATCTTTAGCCTGAGCATCCAGGGCAATGCTCAGTTAGGTGAGTAGCGATATTAAGAAAGTGCGTAAAAATATGAGCAGGCGCTTAAAATTCATCTGCTCAGAGCCAAGGTTGACACTATTGAAGAGAAGCAGGGAGAGAGGCAGGGAGAGAGGCTGGGAGAGAGGCAGGGAGAGAGGCAGGGAGAGAGGCAGCGAGAGAGGCAGGGAGGGAGGCAGGGAGAGAGACAGGGAGAGAGGCTGGGAGAGAGGCTGGGAGAGAGGCTGGGAGAGAGGCAGGGAGAGAGACAGGGAGAGAGGCAGGGAGAGAGGCAGGGAGAGAGGCAGGGAGAGAGGCGGGGAGAGAGGCAGGGAGAGAGACAGGGAGAGAGGCAGGGAGAGAAGCAGGGAGAGAGGCAGGGAGAGAGACAGGGAGAGAGGCAGGGAGAGAGGCAGGGAGAGAGGCAGGGAGAGAGGCAGGGAGAGAGGCAGGGAGAGAGGCAGGGAGAGAGGCAGGGAGAGAGGCAGGGAGAGAGGCAGGGAGAGAGACAGGGAGAGAGGCAGGGAGAGAGGCAGGGAGAGAGGCAGGGAGAGAGGCAGGGAGAGAAGCAGGGAGAGAGGCAGGGAGAGAGGTAGGGAGAGAGGCAGGGAGAGAGGCAGGGAGAGAGGCAGGGAGAGAGGCAGGGAGAGAGGCAGGGAGAGAGGCAGGGAGAGAGGCTGGGAGAGAGGCAGGGAGAGAGGCAGGGAGAGAGGCAGGGAGAGAGGCAGGGAGAGAGGCAGGGAGAGAAGCAGGGAGAGAGGCAGGGAGAGAGGCAGGGAGAGAGGCAGGGAGAGAGGTAGGGAGAGAGGCAGGGAGAGAGGCAGGGAGAGAGGCTGGGAGAGAGGCAGGGAGAGAGGCAGGGAGAGAGGCAGGGAGAGAGGCAGGGAGAGAGGCAGGGAGAGAGGCAGGGAGAGAGGCACGGAGAGAGGCTGGGAGAGAGGCGTGGAGAGAGGCAGAGAGAGAGAGAGAGAGAGACAGAGAGAGAGGAATAGATAAGGAGACGCGGCAGGAAGTGTCCTGAGCGGTTAACCCAAGCCGCAGTGCCCTTTCCCCTGCGCAGGCCTCTGCATCCCCTCCCTATCCTCGCTACTTTCCGCTCCCAGATCCTCGCAGCGGGCTCTTCCCGCCCGTCTTTTACTGAACCGCCCCGCCCCGCCCCCGGTCGGGACCCTCCTTAAGTCCCCCTTCCCCGTAGACTCCCTCCGTGGCAATGAGCTCGCAGCCTCAACCGCAGTCTGAGGCCACACCCGTCTCACTCCCATCCCATCTCTTCTCCCAACCCCCCGTCAGCCCCCGGCAGAGGAAAGGAGAAAGCTGCTTGCTTGCGGTCGCAGAAGAAGCAGCAGAGTCGAGTCTCGGGTGTGTATGTGTGTGCTTGTCTGTCTGTCTGTGTGTGGCGCGAGACGGATAGAAGGCGAGACTGACGAACCCAAGGAATGAAGCGGGGCCCGATGGCCCAGGGGTCACAGGCCTGAGGAAGAAAGGAGAGAGGAAGAGAGGGAGAGAGAGGGAGAGAATGCCCTAAGTCTCTCAGCTCCTTCTCTCTTCTGCCGCAGTGTATCCTCGGCTAGCATTTGAGTCCGTCACGCTGAGGATTGGTTTTCCTAGAAAACGCTGTCCCACCCCATCCCGTAGATTTCTCCCCTCTCCCCTCCCTTTTCCTGCTCGTCCCAGCAGCGCCCCCCCTCCTTCAAGCCATTTTTTAGCTAGCTACAGCCTGTGCTCAAAAAAGACTTCATGCGGTGTGAGCTCTATACGTATAATGCTGATAGACAGACATATAACTGGCTTTATTTTTATCGTGTTATTAGGCTCTGACCCAATGCAGGCCGTTAATCTCAGTTGTAATTGAGCACTACCATTAATACCGTGAGTAGTTGACAGTTGAGATAGTTAACACTGCTCATTTGTCCAGGCATGGACGATCTGGAGAGAAGCGTGGCTGTGTTGGTGAAGATGGCAGCTACTGGGGAAAATCTTCCCACTATTTGCCACGGCTTGGGCAGCTTCGTGTCTGAACTGGTGAACATTCAGGGCATCACTGCCGACGAGGAGAAGGTGATGGACCGGCACCTGAACACTCTGCTGTGGCATCTGCTGAAGGTAAGTGCATAACGGATGGTTGCCGTGGAGTCCATATCTGGGCATGAATTTTAGGCTGCTTTTGGCATCATTGGATGTTTAAATTTTAATCATAACAATAAATTGGATCAGGTAAATGAAAAATTAGAAATTTTGCAAACTGTTAGAGACTAGATATACGGCAGATTGTAAAAGATTAAGATTGGGGTAGACATAATATTAGAGACTGGGTAGACTGGAGAACTAAGGTTGGAGATAAGAGATTAGAAATTAAACAGAATGGAGATTAGAGATTGGAGATTGGGTAGACTGAAGATTAGAAATTAGGTAGATGGGAGATTGGAGCTTGGGTAGATAAGAGATTGGAGATTGGGTGGACTGGAGATTGGAGCTTAGGTAGACAAGAGATTGGAGATTGGGTAGACTGGAGATTGGAGATTGGGTAGACTGGAGATTAGAGATTGGGTAGACAAGAGATTGGAGACTGGGTAGACTGGAGATTAGAGATTGGGTAGACTGGAGATTAGTGATTGGGTAGACAAGAGATTAAAGATTGGGTAGACTGGAGATTGTAGGTTGGGTAGACTAAAGATTATGGATTGGGGTAGACATTAGATTAGGGATTGGATCGATTGGAGAATTAAGATTGGAGATAAAAGATTAGAAATTAAACAGAATGGAATTTGAGATTGGAGATAGGGTAGACTAGAGATTAGAAATTAGGTAGATGGGAGATTGGAGCTTGGGTATACAAGAGATTGGAGACTGGGTAGACTGGAGATTGGAGACTGGGTAGACTGGAGATTGGAGATTGGGTAGACTGGAGATTGTAGATTGGGTAGACTGGAGATTGTAGATTGGGTAGACTGGAGATTGTAGATTTGGTAGACTGGAGATTGGAGATTGGGTAGACTGGAGATTGGAGATTTTTTTTAAATGAGACTTTGGTAACTACGTAGAAATAAGTAGGTAGATTTGTAGATATGCTAGTTGGGTAGATAGGAGTTAAAATACTGGCTAGATAGGATGGAAGATTTGCCAATGGAGATCAGAGATTAATCTAATCAAGTTCGGGAAACGGGATTCGGGAAGCTAAAATAATTATCAATTATTTAGCTCATTCTGGCAGCTCAAGCCGCACTTCCCACTCAAAACTTAGCTTTGACAAAAAAAATTTGTTAATTCAAGTTTTAAGCATGCCCTCTTGCAGGGATATGAATTTGTAATTAATTGAGGATGTCCTTGAGCGGGGCGCGTGGGGCTGGGCACACTGGCTTGAGCAGTATGGGGATAAAATATTGAGTATCGGCGGGATCGAACCGATCTCCAAAAAAGGCTCGAGTATATGAGATCAATATCCTGGCATATTGGCGTGGGAAGAGCTTAGGATGAGGCTTAAGGGATGCTGCATGCGGATGCGGGACTCCGTCTGTACTTTGCGAACAGTGTCAGTGAGTCATCACTGCTTTGCCTGCAGGGATGTTGATTGCAGTTCGAAACTAAGGATTTAAATGAGATGGTTAGTGCCAGACTGGGATGATGGTGTGACACCTGGGCATTCAGGATGGGCAAATTTGGGATCATGGAAATCGGGATCATGGAAATCGGGATCATGGAAATCGGGATCAGGGAAATCGGGATCAGGGAAATCGGGATCAGGGAAATCGGGATCAGGGAAATCGGGATCAGGGAAATCGGGATCAGGGAAATCGGGATCAGGGAAATCGGGATCAGGGAAATCGGGATCAGGGAAATCGGGATCAGGGAAATCGGGATCAGGGAAATCGGGATCAGGGAAATCGGGATCAGGGAAATCGGGATCAGGGAAATCGGGATCAGGGAAATCGGGATCAGGGAAATCGGGATCAGGGAAATCGGGATCAGGGAAATCGGGATCAGGGAAATCGGGATCAGGGAAATCGGGATCAGGGAAATCGGGATCAGGGAAATCGGGATCAGGGAAATCGGGATCAGGGAAATCGGGATCAGGGAAATCGGGATCAGGGAAATCGGGATCAGGGAAATCGGGATCAGGGAAATCGGGATCAGGGAAATCGGGATCAGGGAAATCGGGATCAGGGAAATCGGGATCAGGGAAATCGGGATAAGGGAAATCGGGATCAGAGTAATCGGGAAAATATGGATCAAGGAGTTGGAATTTGGATCGGACCTCCTACATTTAAATGTCTTAATCGCAGGCGTGCGAGGAGTCGCTCCAGGCGCAGGACTGCGGCAGCGGCCCGAGTACCGCCGCCACCTTCTCAAGCATGGCCAGCCTTCTCGAGCACGCCTTCGAGCTGCTCAGAGCTCGGCACGCGCTGCACTTCACTGCGCTGAACTTTCTCAACCGCCTGGTCAACTTGGCCTTCACTGCCGGGGTCTTCGACCACCTCAGCTCGGTGGCGGCCGAGTTCGACGAACCGACGCCTTCGGACTCAGCCGACAGTCACCGCCAGTTCTCCGCGATGATCGCCAAGCACCACCAGAGCCACTCGCACCAGAGCGGCCACCACCACCACCACCAGTCTGGGGTTCAGCAGCGCCGACACTCGCTGGCCACAACGCTGATTTCGCTTCGCGGCGGCAGCGGAGGCGGCGGCGGCTCCAGGGCCGGCGGCGGCGACTCCACAGATGGAGCCGACGGCGGTGCAAGCGGAGGCGGCGGCGGCAGCGGCGGCGGCAGTTCGCAGCGTCGGGAGAGCGAAACTGGCGGCATCGGCGGCCTCGTCGGCGGCGACGGCAGCAGTGGAGGCGGCGCGGGCGGCGGCGGCGGCGGTGGCTTCGGCGGCTTCGGCGACTCCTCCGCTGCGGGTTCCTCGGTGATCGAGCGGCTGTACCAGATGGAGCCGGGCCTGGTACTCGGCGTCATCCACAACGGACTCACCATGCAGAGTAGGGCGTTGAACTTCCGGCCGAGGTGTACACCCAGCACTCGGCTGAAGTCGTGCGCGGTGCACTGCAATCAGATCTTGGCCGCGAGGCTGCTGGTGGTCATGTGCCACAGCCCCTTCATGCAGGCACGTCTGGTGTCCGAGGGCCACCTGAGAAAACTGGTGGACACTCTCGACCCGAACTATGACCCGGTGAGGGGCTTCTGCTTCTGGTGGATGCGGTCCCCGTTCCGATTTCCTTGATCCCGATTTCCCTGATCCCGATTTCCTTGATCCAGCTTTCCTTGATCCAAATTTCCTAATCCCGATTTCCCTGATCCTATTTCCCTGGTCCAGATTTCCGTGATCCCGATTCCCTTGATCCCGATTTTCCTGATCCCGTTTCTCCGATCCCCATTTCTTTGATCTCGATTTCCCTGAACCCAATTTCCCTGATCCCAATTTATCTGATCCCGATTTCCCTGATCCCGATTTCCTTGATCCCAATTTCCCTGATTCCAATTTCCCTGATCCCGATTTCCCTGATCCCGATTTCCTTGATCCCATTTCCCTGATCCCGATTTCTTTGATCTCGATTTTCCTGATTTTTCTCTGATCCAGCCTTCCTTGATTCCCATTTCCCTGATTCCCATTTTTATCCCCATTTCCTTGATTCCCATGCATTTCTCTGATCCCTATTTCCCTGATCCCCATTTCCCTGATTCCCATTTCCTTGATTCCGATTTCCCTGACCTCGATTTTCCTGATCCCCATTTCTCTGATCCAGCCGCCCTTCCTTGATCCCGATTCTCTTGATCCCGATTTCCTTGATCCCGATTTCCCTGATCTCGATTTTCCTGATCCCCTTTTTTCTGATCCAGCCCTTCCATGATCCCTATTTCCCTGATGCCGATTTCCTTGATTCCCATCACCTTGATCCCGATTTTACTAATCCCGCTTTCCAGATTCCAGAACATCCCAGACTTTGCGATCCCAGATTATTGAATTTCAACTCTCCTGGCCCCATCACATGAACTCTGTGCTCTCACATTCGTGCATATACTATGTAACACAACCTCACCCATTAAACACTGCCACCCCGCAGCATCTGCTTTGCCTGCTGCTCCAGGCTCTCTGCTGCATCACCTTGGACCCATCGTTTCACGAGTCGCTCCTGGATCTGCTCATCACAGACAACTTGCTGCAGCTGCTGCTGCCCTCGGACGAGTGGTACTACACCAACCACACTACAAAGTACGCGCCGTACGTGAAATTTCTGGCCACGAGGATGCTGGTCCATTTGGGTCAGTTCCACTGCCTCGGCGGCCGCTTCGACCTGTTCAATCAGCAAGGTATAAGTGGATGAGCTGATTTTGGGCTGACTGAGACCATCTTGAAGACAAAACAACAAAGGACTCAAAAATCTCAAACTCTCCTTACAGTGTTCGGCCACCTGTGGAATCCTCAGCGATTCCCGTGCCAGAGTTCGATCAGTTCGGAAGACTTCTTCATCGAGCAGATGGCGCTGGGTTCGTCGCTCTACCAAATCGAGGACGGCTGCGTGAGAGCTACGGCTCTGGAAGGAATCGTCCTAATGCTGACTGAAGTGAGTTGCTTTCGAAGCTTTAATTCAATCAGTAAATCAATAGATCAATAAATCGATAAACTCATATATCTACAAATCAATCAATCTATAAACCGTTAAATCAAAACATCGATAAATCAATAAGCCAAAAAAATCGATAAATCGATAAATCGATAGATCAATAAGCCTAACTAAATCAATAAAAAAAATCGATAAAACGATTCGTTCATTCAATAAATCTATCAAACAATTCAATACTCTATCATTACTTCTATAATAAAACAGAGCAGGGCTGAACATCATGGAGCGCACTGATCTCCTGCTTCTATCCTATCCCCTCCCAATCGTCTTTCCCATTTTCGTTGCGTCAAAAGCAGACAGATCTGTAAATTTCTCTCTCCTTATTTTCCCCATCACAGGCCAGCCTCCCCGGCCTTCCTCATCCCAGCTTCTATCAGTCTGGTTTGCCTGACCGCAATTGTCTGGCCGCCTGCTTATCTCGCTGATTAACTTGAGTTGAGTCTGGCTGACAGATGAGGAGCTGGGGGGAGCGGAGATGAGGACGTAGGCCAGAGGGAAATGTCGGGAATTTCACTTAATCCCTCGCGCCCAGCTCCTCTCGAATTCGCCCCAATCTCCATCGCGCATAGCTCCTAGTTGAGAATTATTCTGCACAGATTTTCGGCAAAGCCAATTTCATGTTTTTATAAACTTTTAAACTTGCGGGTTTTGCAGTTGTTGAAATTTTAACTGTATCGGATTTCACGCCAGTGGAATGATGGACAGATAGTTTAGGTTGGGAATTGTGGAAGCCGGTCTCAAGCTACTCTGAACAAACGAGAAATTGTGCCAGTTCTTGGCTACCGATTTTTTAAGTAGCTGTAACAATGGATAGAGAAGGAATGAGAAGTTTGAGGGAGAATGGGGAGAGGGAAAGGTGGAGGGAGATGTATTATAGATGGGGAGGGAGACAGAGAGAGAGAGAGTAGGAGATAAAGACGGCGACGGAGAGGGAGAGGAAGAGGGAGACGGAGACGGAGAGCGAAAGGGAGAGGGAGACGGAGAGGGAGATGGAGAGTGGCCAAGAGGGAGACGGAGAGGGAGATAGAGAGTGGCCAAGAGGGAGACGGACAGGGAGACGGAGAGGGAGTCGGAGAGTGGCCGAGAGGGAGACGGACAGGAAGACGGAGAGAGAGACGGAGAGTGGGAGGGAGAGGGAGACGGACAGGGAGACAGAGAGGGAGACGGACAGGGAGAGGGAGAGGGAGACGGAGAGCGAAAGGGAGAGGGAGACGGAGAGGGAGATGGAGAGTGGCCAAGAGGGAGACGGAGAGGGAGATAGAGAGTGGCCAAGAGGGAGAGGGAGAGGGAGACGGAGAGCGAAAGGGAGAGGGAGACGGAGAGGGAGATGGAGAGTGGCCGAGAGGGAGACGGAGAGTGGGAGGGAGAGGGAGACGGAGAGGGAGACGGAGAGTGGGCGAGAGGGAGACGGACAGGGAGACGGACAGGGAGAGGGAGAGGAAGACGGAGAGTGGGCGAGAGGGAGACGGAGAGGGAGAGGGAGAGGAAGACGGAGAGTGGGCGAGAGGGAGACGGAGAGGGAGACGGACAGGGAGAGGGAGAGGGAGACGGAGAGTGGGCGAGAGGGAGACGGACAGGGAGAGGGAGAGGAAGACGGAGAGTGGGCGAGAGGGAGACGGAGAGGGAGACGGACAGGGGGAGGGAGAGGGAGACGGAGAGTGGGCGAGAGGGAGACAGAGAGGGAGACGGAGAGGGAGCCGGAGAGGGAGACGGACAGGGAGAGGGAGAGGGAGGCGGAGAGCGGGCGAGAGGGAGACGGAGAGGGAGGCGGAGAGCGGGCGAGAGGGAGACGGAGAGGGAGACGGAGAGTGGGCGAGAGGGAGACAGAGAGGGAGACGGAGAGGGAGCCGGAGAGGGAGACGGACAGGGAGAGGGAGAGGGAGGCGGAGAGCGGGCGAGAGGGAGAGGGAGTGGGAGACGGAGAGTGGGCGAGAGGGAGACAGAGAGGGAGACGGAGAGGGAGGCGGAGAGGGAGACGGACAGGGAGACGGAGAGGGAGA
Source organism: Macrostomum lignano (assembly GCA_002269645.1). Taxonomy (NCBI): domain Eukaryota; kingdom Metazoa; phylum Platyhelminthes; family Macrostomidae; genus Macrostomum; species Macrostomum lignano. The sequence continues at coordinate 135,653 of NIVC01001896.1, read as the reverse complement.
CGGAGAGGGGGAGAGGGAGGCGGAGAGGGGGAGAGGGAGCCGGATATGGCAATCCAGAAAGCGATCTAAGAACAGGCAAAGACAATACGGAGAAGGCAGAGATCGGAGATGCGGGAAGCGGAGCGTCAGAGCAAGGCAGAGCAATTGATAGGTGTATCTGCAGCAGAAGAAGCCTCACACTAACCGAGCAGCGTTCGAAATGAGATTTACGCTTGCAGAGGCCGCCGCCCATGCCCGAGATTAACCCCAGTTCCTGCCTTCCCTAGGGAATTGAATCGGCGGCAAAAAGGAACAGAGGAAGAGAGAGAGAGAGAGAGAGAGAGAGAGAGAGAGAGAGAGAGAGAGAGAGAGAGAGAGAGAGAGAGAGAGAGAGAGAGAGAGAGAGAGAGAGAGAGAGAGAGAGAGAGAGAGAGAGAGAGAGAGAGAGAGAGAGAGAGAGAAAAAAACCCATTTGCCTCATTTTGCGCCCTGTCCGCCACCATGCACTGTTCTCTTGTGCCAGCAGGTCTCATATTGGACATGAGGTAGAGCATGAATAGGGGGGGGGGTTCTTGTTGTTAAGCAGAATAATTGCATATGTCTTCGTGTGAGTAGTGGCAGCTGCTTGGCAGAAAGGAATTCTTGACTGACAAAATTGTGACAAACTGAATGATGGCTTTGAATGGGTGTGGAAAGCACCAGGACTGTCATGATGAGGAGTATTGAGGGTTGGGAAAATTAAGAAAAGGAAGAATTGGGAGAATTAGAGTAGAGCCTAGAGGAAGATAAAATTGAAAACTGGGGAAGAAGGTTGTACACACAAACAGGGGAGAGAGCAGAGGTGAGCAGATGAGCAGATAAAAAAGAGATAAGATGAAACGAGATATGCTGGAATGAAAGGAGAAAAAGAGTAGAGGAGAGTAGAGTAGAGGAGAGAAGAGTAGATGAGAGCAGAGGAGATGAGAGGAGATGAGAGGAGAGGAGAGGAGATGAGAGGAGAGGAGAGGAGATTGAGAGGAGAGGAGAGGAGAGGAGAGGAGAGGAGAGGAGAGGAGATGAGAGGAGAGAGAAGAGAGGAGAGGAGAGGAGAGGAGAGGAGAGGAGAGGAGAGGAGAGGAGAGGAGAGGAGAGGAGAGGAGAGGAGAGGAGAGTAGAGTAGATAAGAGCAGACGAGATGAGAGCAGAGGAGAGGAGAGGAGATTGAGAGGAAAGGAGATGAGAGGTGATGAGAGGAGAGGTGAAGAGAGGAAATGTAGTTTCAGTGTTTTACTTAATGCGATAAGCGGTAGCCAAAATCACTTGAACCTGCTGCTCTCCACAGGACGATGTGAAAACTGCATGCGGCCTCAGCATGCACAGCCTCACAATGCAGTACTTCCTCAGCGACACTTCCCGAGAGCTACTCGATGACATCCTGGAGGAGAAGACCCTGACGGAGGTGGTGGCCAACTCGCTGCCGTGCGTGGTGCACCCGCTGATTCTCATCCGGCTGCTCAACCACCGCCTGTTCTGTCGCCTGTACCGGGAGCGGCAGAAGAAGAAGTCGCCAAAGCTTGGCGGTAGCGCCGCGGCGAGGGCTTCGTCGTCGGCGGCGGCGGGCGCGACAGCCGTGACATCCGGCGCGGCGTCGGCCACCTCGTCAGCTTCCGCGGTGGGTCCACCCAGCGCCGTCTCCTGCTCAGCTGCCGCATCCACCGCCGCCTCGCAGGGGGGTCCCCAGATCCGGGTGGACCCGCCGGAGGACCCGGTCTGTCCCTGGGAGACCATGGACACGCCGCCGGGCCTGGCTGACCGGTTGAACAGACGAGCGGCTGCGGCTGCGGCTGCCGCTGCTCGAGGCGCCTCCGCAGCAGCGGCCGCCGCAGGCGACTCGGACTCAGACGAAGACGAGACGGAGTACGCCGAGTACCTGACGCTGATGGGCGCGAAGGCGGAGCGACGTCTGTTTGGTCGGTGGGGCCGCACCTCCATCCGGAAGACGTACGCGCCGCAGCATCTGCCCGATCGCGAGGCCGAAAGCTGCGTGCCGAACTTCAACGAGGACGCCGGGGGCAGCGGCGGCAGCCTCGGAGCCGCTGGCGGCGGCGGTGGAGGCAACGGCGGCGGCCTGTTGAGCAGCGACCTGATTGCCCTGCAGCGCGAGCTGGTGAACCTGCCGAGGGCGTCGCCAACTCCAAACGATCCGAGTAGCGGCGCCTCGCCGATCCTCAGCCGGAGCAACTCGGTGCCCAACATGGCGGAGCCGCCGCCGCCGTCGCCGCTGGTGCACCAGCCGTTGGTGTTCGGTCCGCTGTCGCAGCAGCAGCAGCAGCAGCAGCAGCAGCAGCAGCAACACAGCAGAGCGGAGGTCAACCTCAGCTCTCCGGGCGCTCCGCCAGCCAGCTCGGTGCTGACCGCCCGCCACTGCCCGGTGGTGAACTTCTACACCAGCAGCTCGCCGCCTGGCGACAGTCTCTGCTCGATCAACTCGTCGGCATCGTCGCTGCACGCCGCTGCGGCGGCAACGGCGCAACAGTCGCCAGGCTCGCTGCAGGATCAGCTGACGCATCAGACGACGGCGCAGAAGCAGCAGCAGCCCCTGGTGTTCGCTTTTCCTCCTTCGCCGTCTCCGCAGTCGCAAGCAACGGCTGCGGATCTGCCTCAGCAGCAGCAGCTGGTCCTGCAGCAACAGCAGCGGCACCAGAAGCAGCAACAGCAGCAGCAACAGCAGCAGCAGCAATTTCGAAGCGGTCTCTCGTCGGACTCGCCACCAATGCAAACTGCCGCTGTGCGCCTACTAGAGTCCTGGGTTCGAGCCTCGCTGTCCGATTTCCTACTGATGAAAGACGACGTTAAAGAGTTCCTGGCCATGTTTGCCACTCTGGGCGATGAGCAGCGGGCGTGGAGTCAGGGCCTGTGGAGCTATCTGAAGTCCAATGTGAGCAATCCGTTGCCTTTTTATGCCATTTTACAGCCTCTATGCAGAAGACCAACAGACAGTTGTTTTGCTTGACAATTTCCAGGAGCAGCACCACAAGAACAAGAGCTGCGAGGGGAAAGAGCGAGGCGAAACGGTCAACATTGAGTACAAAAAGGTAAGCTAGAGTTCAAGTTCCTGGCGCGGACTGCTGTCTCAGTCAATTGCCGATATGTAGCGACAATATTGTTTTAGCTTGTCAAAGATATTTTAGCTCGTAGCTCTCAAATAACGCTTGCTTGTGTTATTGCTGCAGCTCATACCTTACCTGTCTGTCAGTCTGCCCTCCTGCCTGTCTGCCTCTTTAGCCCTCAAAAAAGCGTTTCCCGGAAAGGGGCAGAACTCTATAGGGTTTGGAAAAGCCATCCTTTATCCTAATCCTGCTCCCCTCAAAGGTATTTACTGCTGCCCTCATTCAGGCTCGCAGCTCCATCTGTAGTTAAGGGAACTTTGTTTTTAAGCAAGTTTGAGTTTGGGGGTGGGGCACGGCACGGTGGGGTCGACGCACCCTCAGGGGGAGAAGGGGAGACGGGGGGAGGCGGAGGGGGTAGGGACGAGGGAACGCGCAAAGAAGGGTGAAAGGGATCTGAGTTTTGAGGGTTTAGAGACGCCAGTCGCGATGAGTCGAAATAGAGAGGTTTGAGATAGATAAGGAAGCTTGAGCTATGCTTCGGAGTAGGGGTACAAAGCACTTTCTGTATCGCAGAAAACTTCCTGGCCACTTGTCCCCTGATTAGAGCTTGGGAGAGGCGAGATGTAGAACGAGAGCCAACCCTGCCTGGGTGAGATGGCAGCGCTGGGCTGCGATGGGCAACTTCTGAATTCTGGCGAGGCTGAGAAAGCCGCGAGAGGGGGCAGAGTGCCCGAATCAATATCCAATCAACTGCTGTGAGGGGGGAGCAATTGAAGTCTGAGGGCTGGCCTGCGTGCGTGAGAGAGAGAGAAAGAGAGAGAGAGAGAAAGCGGAGGGGCTGCATCTGGCAGATTAAACTTGCTACCTTGACAATTGGTTTTAATGTAGAGATTTAGAGAGGCATGAATTGAACAAGATTACTCTTGAACTGGCATTTTATGTTTGTCTGTCTGTCTGTCTGTCTGTCTGTCTGTCTGTCTGTCTGTCTGTCTGTCTGTCTGTCTGTCTGTCTGTCTGTCTGTCTGTCTGTCTGTCTGTCTGTCTGTCTGTCTGTCTGTCTGTCTGTCTGTCTGTCTGTCTGTCTGTCTGTCTGTCTGTCTGTCTGTCTGTCTGTCTGTCTGTCTGTCTGTCTGTCTGTCTGTCTGTCTGTCTGTCTGTCTGTCTGTCTGTCTGTCTGTCTGTGTGTCTGTCTGTCTGTCTGTCTGTCTGTCTGTCTGTCTGTCTGTCTGTCTGTCTGTCTGTCTGTCTGTCTGTCTGTCTGTCTGTCTGTCTGTCTGTCTGTCTGTCTGTCTGTCTGTCTGTCTGTCTGTCTGTCTGTCTGTCTGTCTGTCTGTCTGTCTGTCTGTCTGTCTGTCTGTCTGTCTGTCTGTCTGTCTGTCTGTCTGTCTGTCTGTCTGTCTGTCTGTGTGACAATATCGTAGTGTTATATGTTTGCGTGTCTTAATAAACTGCCTCAGTTCCTTTCAATTTCTCAAGATACCACACGATGAGAAATGTCAGCCTTTCCCAGCGTAAGCTGTTTCCGGTGTCAAGAGAGCACTATTTTTACAGCATAAAAAATTCTCCCGGCTGCAACCTCCGCAGTTCAAGCAGATGGTGACTAGCGGCGATCTGCCCTGCACAAAGGACGAAGCAGCAACCCTAGCAGCGGTGCACCTTCACCTGGACGACGCATGGCCAGACAGCCGAGACTTCACGCGCAGCCTGGGCGGTCCATTGTCATGGCGGATCCGGCGCGGCCAGCAGGAGGGCCGAGCGGAGCTGATTAATATGCGGAAGGAGTTCCTCAGATCCGTGAGTGCGAGAGGAGGGAAGAGAGAGAGATTAGTCATAGCTATGTACACTCAGAAATTGGCGGAGGGATTGGTGGGTCGGTGGGGTAGAGATTGGCCATAGCTATGTACACTTAGAAATAGGCGGAGGGATTGGTGGGTCGGTGGGGGTAGAGATTGGCCATAGCTATGTACACTTAGAAATAGGCGGAGGGATTGGTGGGTCGGTGGCAGTAGAGATTGGCCATAGCTATGTACACTTAGAAATAGGCGGAGGGATTGGTGGGTCGGTGGGGGTAGAGATTGGCCATAGCTATGTACACTTAGAAATAGGCGGAGGGATTGGTGGGTCGGTGGCAGTAGAGATTGGCCATAGCTATGTACACTTAGAAATAGGCGGAGGGATTGGTGGGTCGGTGGGGGTAGAGATTGGCCATAGCTATGTACACTTAGAAATAGGCGGAGGGATTGGTGGGTCGGTGGGGTAGGGAGAGACTGGCCTCAGCTATGTACATTTGGCGTTGGCGGAGTCAGGTGGATGAAACAGATAAGTGGGAATTTTTTCAATTCTCTTAGATGATTCTCTTAGATGAAAGAGATTAAAGCAAATCTGCTTGATGAAAATGGTGCAGAAATTGCTGATAAAAAGACACGACTAAAGTCTGAGCGGATTCGCTAGCAGATTAGCAAAGTTGATTTGAGCCATGCACTTTCGGCTCTCCTGCTGTCCTGCAAAAAGCGGAAGGCTGAGAGCCAGGCGTGGCGTATTCTTCAAACAATTTTGGCACCGTTTCAAGAGTAGCGAAGACCGGGGGGAATTGAAGAAGCCGGAAAAGAGTGAGAGAGTAGCTTGGGGGTTGATAAAGGTATTAAAAATAACACTAACCAGGTGGGACAGCTGGGAATATCGGGTGGAACTTCCGCTGCCTTAGGAGGTGGGCAAGCAGACTTGAGTGGCAGGCTGGCTTGAGCAAATGACATGCTAGCCTGCTGCGAGTGTAGAAAAACTTGATCGGATTGGTAAATATGGCTGAAGAGCGCTTTGCTAGGGGAATAGGATTACTGGGATATCCTGGGATGAATTTATTGACTAAGACGATTTTTTTGGTGGATCAGTTCAATTTGGGATAATTAATTAAATTTATTTTCAAATACAAGCCTAAAAAACTCTGGTGCACTTTTATGCATAGAGTTTGCACTGATTGTGGGAGAAAGCTTTGGAGAATTTCAGTGATGATAGGGTGAATGGAAGAGCGAAGTGAGAGGAGAGTGGAGAGAGATGAGATAGCAGAGGAGAGAGGTGAGAGGAGAGACGAGAGAGGAGAGACAAGAGAGAAGAGAGAAGAGATAAGAGAGAAGAGATAAGAGATAAGAGAGGAGAGAGGAGAGATAAGAGAGGAGAGAGGAGAGATAAGAGAGGAGAGAGGAGAGATAAGAGATAAGAGAGGAGAGATAAGAGAGGAGAGATAAGAGATAAGAGAGGAGAGATAAGAGCGGAGAGAGGAGAGATAAGAGAGGAGAGATAAGAGAGGAGAGAGGAGAGATAAGAGAGAGATAAGAGAGGAGAGAGGAGAGAGGAGAGATAAGAGAGGAGAGATAAGAGAGGAGATAGGAGAGATAAGAGAGGAGAGAGGAGAGAGGAGAGAGGAGAGATAAGAGAGGAGAGAGGAGAGAGGAGAGCGGAGAGAGGAGAGATAAGAGAGGAGAGAGGAGAGAGGAGAGAGGAGATATAAGAGAGGAGAGAGGAGAGAGGAGAGAGGAGAGATAAGAGAGGAGAGAGGAGAGATAAGAGAGGAGAGAGGAGAGAGGAGAGCGGAGAGAGGAGAGATAAGAGAGGAGAGAGGAGAGATAAGAGAGGAGAGAGGAGAGAGGAGAGCGGAGAGAGGAGAGATAAGAGAGGAGAGATAAGAGAGGAGAGAGGAGAGATAAGAGAGGAGAGATAAGAGAGGAGAGAGGAGAGATAAGAGAGGAGAGAGGAGAGAGGAGAGCGGAGAGAGGAGAGATAAGAGAGGAGAGAGGAGAGATAAGAGAGGAGAGAGGAGAGAGGAGAGCGGAGAGAGGAGAGATAAGAGAGGAGAGATAAGAGAGGAGAGAGGAGAGAGGAGAGAGGAGAGATAAGAGAGGAGAGAGGAGAGAGGAGAGCGGAGAGAGGAGAGATAAGAGAGGAGAGATAAGAGAGGAGAGATAAGAGAGGAGAGAGGAGAGAGGAGAGAGGAGAGATAAGAGAGGAGAGAGGAGAGAGGAGAGCGGAGAGAGGAGAGATAAGAGAGGAGAGATAAGAGAGGAGAGAGGAGAGATAAGAGAGGAGAGAGGAGAGAGGAGAGAGGAGAGATAAGAGAGGAGAGAGGAGAGATAAGAGAGGAGAGAGGAGAGATAAGAGAGGAGAGAGGAGAGAGGAGAGCGGAGAGAGGAGAGATAAGAGAGGAGAGAGGAGAGATAAGAGAGGAGAGAGGAGAGATAAGAGAGGAGAGATAAGAGAGGAGAGAGGAGAGAGGAGAGAGGAGAGATAAGAGAGGAGAGAGGAGAGATAAGAGAGGAGAGAGGAGAGATAAGAGAGGAGAGAGGAGAGATAAGAAGCAGTTGGATCTGCTGTACAGCAGGGGACAAAGAGAGAGAAGAAAGCACAAGCTGGAATTTCTTAGAGGAGAATTTGGCGTTAGAGAAAGTGAGAAGCACGGGAGCCTGAAAGTCAGCAAAATAAAAAGCAAGAAGCGACAGAGACGCAGAGGCAGGTAGGCAAGGGAGGAATAATCGCTCTCTCAGATAATAGCAGCTCAAGGCAAGCCGCGAGAGCCATGACCAAAATTAGGTGAGGTGGGGGGCGGGCAGCTGAGAGATGCGGCAGGCAAGAGACGGAGCGTCTGCAGGTTCCCTCTGCTTGTGCTGCAAGCCGCTCCTGTTTGCTTCAAAAAAGGCAGATGTTTTTGCTTCCGTTATGTTTCTGTGTGCCTCAGTAACTCTGACTCTCTCTGTGTGTGTGCGTGTGTGTGTTCCCAAGTCTCCCATATCCCTGTCTCCGGTAGCAGGGGCTTTCCCTCAGAGTAAAGTAGCGGCGTAGTGAGGGCTCACAGATGG
>NIVC01001896.1:80238-122738 GCA_002269645.1 Macrostomum lignano | reverse complement strand
TGTAAGATCATCGATTACCTGTAAGATCATCGATTACCTGTAAGATCATCGATTACCTGTAAGATCATTGCTTACCTGTGCGATCATCGCAATTTTCTGCCATAACCTGCAAGTCTACCTGTAAGCTCATCATTCAAGTGCTTCACTCCACACAGACCTTCATCGTCGAAACGTGATGCTCCGCTGCGATATCGAGGCCGGAATTGTGCACTCCAACGAGCTGGAGGAGCTGCAGACTCTGATCCACTTTCCCGAAGAGGTGGCCATCATTCTCACTGACAGCGAGCACGGCCTGTTTCTAACTGTGCCGCCGCAGGCCTACTTGCGCAATGTGACCTTTGACCTCGCCAAGCTGGGCTACGCTGGTTGCCCTGGCGAGAAGACTGTGAAGGATCTGATTGTCCGCCTGAGAGAGGCAAGCAGTCCAATTTTGCTGAAATTTTTAGTTCTTTTAGGAAAAAAAATCTTAAGATCTGATTCTTCATTAACTTATCGAGGAAGTGAAAAGCTGAAAATCCGACGTTAGTCGTACATTTTTCGGGCAAGGAACGCTGGAGCTATGGAAGAAGTGACACTCAAAAGAAACTAATGGGGCCGAGGCAGATCAGCTGTTCCATTTCCAAGAAATTGTTTGGCAAGATACGATCGTAGGTGGAGAAGCGAAATTCTCAAAAAATCTGAACAGCATATTACGTGCTAGACACGGCTCGGGACCAATTTTGAGCAAAATACGGTCGCAGTCAGTTCTTTGTGAGAATTGAAGGAATTTATTGAATTTGTTAAAATTGATCGAAGGTTTTTTTAATATCACGTTGGTAGCCTATTGTGACAGTGTCCCGGCCAGGCCATAAATACGGTTTTGATGATTTTGTAAACGTATAGCATGCATTGACAAGTAATAAAAATAAATTCGGCAACTCTTTACCTTAAGGGCCAAATAGAGAATCTAAATGCCTGCGACTGCGGTTCAGAAAAGGGGAGATAAGAAAGGGTCAGAGAAAATAGAGACTTAGAGATAGGAGATAGGAGAGGAGAGGAGATGAGAGGAGAGGAGAGGAGAGGAGAGGAGAGGAGAGGAGAGGAGAGGAGAGGAGAAGAGAGGAGAAAAGAGGAGATGAGAGAAAAAGAGAAGAGATCGCGAGTATTAGAGAGATGAGAGCTGTGAGAACAAACCTTGAGCAGGCCGAATTCCTATCGCGAAGCTTCAAAGAACCCGAGGGCCGGATAGAGAGGCTTCGCCAGTCGCATGTCGGGGCCTTCGGGTCAGAGTTTGCCGAGCCCTGCAATAGAGGGTGTCCTATTGTAGAAACATGCTCATATTGAGTCGTAAACATTGTGGCACTGCAGACGGCCTACTTTTATGCTAACAAAGGCGTTGGAAATCTTCAGTTTTCAATATTGCGTCGCACAGTATCTCTGAGAATCCAACTGTTTCCGCTGTCTGATTTCAGGTCAGCTCGTGGATCACTCACCTCATCATTACGCAGCCGTCGCACGAGGAGCGTCGGGTGCTGTTCAATTCCATCGTGCGCATTGCCGTGACCACATTCCGGCTGGGCAATTTCAGCACGGCTGTACAAATCCTTGTGGGCCTCAAGTGAGTCGCCTTGTACGTTGCTGAGACACACAGGGGGCGCACTGAATAAAGACACACTTTGGGACACCGATGAGGACACTGTCTCATGAGACATACAGCCTCTGAATGAGGACACGCTCTCAGAGGTGACATTGCAGCCTCTCTATATGAGGACACACTCTCAGAGGTGACATTGCCGCCTCTCTATATGAGGACACACTCTCAGAGGAGGTGACATTGCAGCCTCTCTATATGAGGACACACTCTCAGAGGAGGTGACATTGCAGCCTCTCTATATGAGGACACACTCTCAGAGGTGACATTGCAGCCTCTCTATATGAGGACACACTCTCAGAGGTGACATTGCAGCCTCTCTATATGAGGACACACTCTCAGAGGTGACATTGCCGCCTCTCTATATGAGGACACACTCTCAGAGGAGGTGACATTGCAGCCTCTCTATATGAGGACACACTCTCAGAGGAGGTGACATTGCAGCCTCTCTATATGAGGACACACTCTCAGAGGTGACATTGCAGCCTCTCTATATGAGGACACACTCTCAGAGGTGACATTGCAGCCTCTCTATATGAGGACACACTCTCAGAGGTGACATTGCAGCCTCTCTATATGAGGACACACTCTCAGAGGTGACATTGCAGCCTCTCTATATGAGGACACACTCTCAGAGGTGACATTGCAGCCTCTCTATATGAGGACACACTCTCAGAGGTGACATTGCAGCCTCTCTATAAGTAGATAGACAAAGAAAATATATAAACTTTTCTCACCCCCTTACTTTAGATCGGACAAGCTGAAGCCCTTCTGGCTTACCATAACTGATTGTAAAGGCCTATTGCGTCATCTTGACTTCCTTGGAGACGTGCTGCTAAGTCGTCAACCAGCCCAGGACTACTGCGACTTCGTTGCCGAACTGCTGGAATCGCAGTGCACCAAAGTTGTGCCATTCTTCGGCATCTTCCTGCGCCAGTTGAAATCAATTTTTACCCGAACTCCCAGCCTGGTCGTGCTGCCACCGAGCGACGGCGCTCCGACGTCTGTGGTGGTCCCGACAGGACCTTCGACAGCAGAGACCGGATCGCCCGCCGAGGACACGTTCAGCTCGCGAGTCTGCGTCGGTGGCATGGTTAACCTGAGAAAAATGCGCGACGCTCTAATGGTGATGAACGACGTTGAGTTCTTTCATAAGTGCGGCCTGAAGGCCGACAAGATGTTTAGCAGCGGCGAGATCGACGGCGACACTGGAGAAGCGATCGACTTGTGAGTGGGATGAGCTCTGGATGCCTGATTCTAAATTGATTTGTTGAAACACAATCACAACGTACTATTAAGTGTAGATTGGCTGGCCAATCACTGTTAGCGGGGCCAGGGGTGCTTGCCGCCACCCCGTATTTGGGGTGCATCTGTCCGTGGGTGTGTCTGTGGGGCCTTTTTAGCGCCGTGCGTTGCGTCCGCCTCGACCTGTCCCGCTTCGCTGGCTTGCGTGCGTTCTTTGTGAGGATGTTTTCTCGTGCTCTGCAATTGTAGCCTTCTGCTCCCGATTCCTTTTTAGCTTTTTTAACTTGCATCGAATTAGTTGAACTTTTCTTCTCAGTCAGATTTGTCTCAAACGTGATGAAAGAACGCTTATCGAGCCAGGTACTTTAGTGCAGAAAACTTATTCAAACTATAATAGCAATCTCCGATATGCAACCGAACTTGCACAGGTTCGATGGTCCAACAGGTGGGACAGACAGGCTGCGTTCGGCCCAGACCCAGCAGCAGCAGCAACAACAGAAGCAACAGCAGGCGGCCCCAGTGCAGCAGCCACAGCAACAAGCCAAAGCAACACAGCCGCAGCCACAGCAGCAGCAGTTGCAGCGACAGCGACAGCAGCAGCAACAGCAACAGCATCAGGACCGCCTCATCCGCGGCTTTGGCCCGCTAACGGACGAAGATTTCGCAGGCTGGCGTGAGCACGAGATCTGCCTGATTGGACGAACTCAGGCTGCTCTAGACCAGCGCTCGCTGATGCTGATGCGGCACGGGCTGACAGCTGTGCGACACAGCGGCGGAGACAAATGGCCCACCGGCTGGGAGCAGCAGCAAGCTCAGAGACAGGTGAGACAATACTAAGATTTCAACTGAAGTTTTTGAGCCTCAGTTTGGCCTGAAAATACACCCGAAATAACATTAATTTTCAGAGCTTTAGAGTTTCGACAATATCGACCATATCGCAATATATATCGACAATATTACAATGTCGAAAATATCGACAATATCAAAAATGTCAGTAATATCGACAATGTCGACAATGTCAATACTATCGACAATATCGAAAATAGCGAAAATATCGAAAGTATCGACAATATCGACAATAGCGACAATGTCGAAAATATCGATAATATCTAAAATGTCGAAAATATCGATAATATCTAAAATCTCGATAATAGCGACAATGTCGACAATATCGACAACATCAAAATTGTCGATAATATCGACTATGTCGACTATGTCACTGTCCTAGCTGGAATACGGAATTCGGAAACCTAATTCACCTTATCGTAGATTTGCGTTCGCCTCGCGCCAACGAACTCGCTGCTGATGTGGACGCGGGTGTGCGCGGCCAACAGAGCCGAAGAGGACGCCGCCTTCCGCCAGCTGATGCAGGCGCGCTACAGCCAGCAGGCGATGTACATGGACAGCGGCGACGAGGGCTTCGTTGATCTGTTCTGCGTTAAGGCGGTCACCTACGGCGACACCAGCGTCAACTGTGCCGCCATTCTACGCAGGTAAAAGCCGTATAATAATTACATTGATGCCGAAGCTAACAATGAGCGCAGGTGCATGAAGACTTCTAGACGCTGCTGTAAAATCTTCGCTGACTACTGACCACGCACACAGGTGTTCAGCGACTCTTCTTCTCGACTTTCGAATAGTCAGACATATTTACACGCTGTCCCTAATGTAATGCATTAACTGTAAAATGGGTCGAGGCAAGGAAACGGACTCTACCCTGCTCCACTGTGCATGAATACACTGTTTACATAGTGCCCGACGATGCAGTTGCGTAACTAAAGTATTTACTTAGGGTTTTTTATGAAGTCTACGTTTCCGTGTCGAGAAAAGGTGGTTACTGCAAATCCAGTGGCGGATCTAGAGTTACATTTTGGGCAGGGGGCGGTCCAAGTTTGGGGCGCCAACATGAGTATAAGGGGCGTTAATTTTTTAGCTAGGGGGCGCAAAAAATGCGTGTAGGGGGCGAAAAGTCAAGCTTAGGGGGCGCAAACTTAGGTTTTTGGGGGGCGCAATATGTTTTGTCAAGTTTTTTGGGGGCGGCCGCCCCCCCCCCGCCCCCAGCCCCTAAATCCGCCCTGTGCATATCTGTCTACTGAATACTTATTTATTAGTCGATATTGGGGTGGGGGTGAAGTGATGCGTGATTGGCTTGATAAATCAGAAACGAGTTTAGGCTAGAGGGTGAGTCATCGACGATGTGGTGCTTCCACAAGGTCGAAATTTCACAACGCTAAAAACTACTCCAGGTTTTTGTTATATTAAGTTTTCGGCTTTTTTAAATTAAAAAATCCATTGAGACTTCAACGAGATGATTAAAAATTGATAAATTTTGATTCAAAACTTTTTGGAGGTTCTTTTAATTTCCTTGAAAGTAAAGTAACTAGGGTTGTAGCCTAGTGGTTAGAGCGTCGGACTCACGACTGGAAGGTCGGGGGTTCGATTCTCGACCCACTCGGATCAATTTGTGTCCTTGAGCAAGACACTTAACTCTGCATTGCTTCAGTTCACCCAGCTGTAAAATGGGTGCCAGCATCAGCTGGCTTAATTGAGGGTGTGTGTGGCGACCCGCCAGTCCTTGGACTGAACAGCCGTCACGCAGCCTTCAGATGCGCAGAGCAATAACTGCGGCTTAGTCGTCGGTTGCTCGTCTGCTCATTAGAGCAGGTGTAATCAAATACAATTAATATTAATATTAATATTAATATTATTATTATTATTATTATTATTATTATTATTATTATTATTATTATTATTATTCAGCCCGATTAATCGATTACTAAGAAAAACGATTTTTTAAAGCGAATTGTCGCCAAATTTAGGCGTAGATCCCGTGGTTTCCTTTATAATAGCTTTTATTCAGCAACCTGGCAGGATTTAAAGCTGTTCTAAAGCCTTTTTAGTTCTATAAATACTGCCATTAGTAAAAATTTTTTAATCCCGGCAAGATTCTAAGCGGATTATCCCAGCCTCTATAGCTTGCTTGGATTATTTAGCTTAAGCTTGCTGCGGGAGAATATATGGTCAATAGTTAAATCCGGCAGACTAGCGCCGGCTCTATACAGACTTCCGTCTCTTATAAAAATAACATTCTTTCGCCCATCAATCAAGCAGCAATTATTTTTAAGAGTCAACTCTTATGAATGAATTTTTTACCATTTGATGGCGCCAGACTACTGTTAGTAGCACTTAAAAACTACTGCCTTCTCAACTTGCAATTCAAAGGTACAGTAGTCTTCAAGAGGATGAGGAGGCGATGTCGCCAGATCACTGCTGCATCAATTTACTATTCGGCATCGCGTTCACTGACAATCGCACATTGAAGCTGGTGCTGCCGTACCACAGCGCCAGGCTGCTGTTGATCGGACTGCACAAGCTGGCTCGGGCGGCCAATCAGCTGCTAGGGGCCAGCCTGGACCGCAGGGCGCATTGGCTCAAGCACGAGTACTTGAGAATGTACTGCAGCAACGAGCCGCACAAAGGACCAGGGCTTGGCGAGTGCATTCGGGTTAGTCACTCAGAATATTGATAATACTACTACTACTACTACTACTAATAATAATAATAATAATAATAATAATAATATTAATAATAATATTAATAATAATAATAATAACTATATACTAAAAGCGACGTGTCGTTCCTATGCATGTGTTTCATATCTCCTCCGAAACTACTGGGCCAATTTGGATGGGACAAGTTTTAATGCGTAGAAAAACTGTCTGTGAGTGTTATATGCTATAGAAAATTTTGGCCGCATTCTCCTCCAACGGAGGAGTTCCACTCGTAATAATATAAGAGGGCTCTGGGCACCCTGGCGACCTCGTCCATTCCGCCGGCTCCTGAGCACATACAAGCGTGCCGATACTGTATGTAAACTGAGTTGCTTCGCCGCCCTTATGGGTTAATTTCTCGCTGTGGTGTGCATATTCTAGACTTTGAATTGTGCTTCTAAAATGAGATTCAAACTTGCGATATGCAGAACCGGTTTCTGAGAAATTTACTACATTCCACATCACTCTGTCCTGCAGCTTCTCGGCGGCAGGCGCTGGTCTGTCACCGGAAGCAGCATCTCTCTCGGCCACTTTGGCAGCGGAGGTGGAGCCGCCAGCAACTCTAGCAATGTCGGCCAGGCCTCCGCCCAGCTCGGCGACGTGCTGCATCTCGGTCGGCCCCGACCGCCCGTTGCTTCAGCAGCCGCTTCCGGCGACGGCGCCGGAGGTCGACGAAGCGTCCTGAAAAAGAAGAACTCGTCAATGCTGAACAAGCCACAGCCGAAGCTTAGCTCGTCTTCTCAGGAGTCTGCTGATCATCGTCCGCCAGTTTCCACTTTCGTGGCCTCGTTAGCAACGCTGAAACGGGCAGCGGAAGCCGAGGCCAAAGCTCAGAGTCAGCAGCAGCAGCAGGCTCAGCCAGTGTCTCAGGACATCACTCAAGTGTCGAATCTTACGTTCGGCGACTTCTGCGACCTATTCGCCTCTTTCTCGGTGCGAATGCGGCGCGACATCAAGGATTTGTTCGAGCTGTTCAGCGTTTCCGAGGATCTGGCTCAGTCAGCCTTCGGTAGCGCTGGCCGTTCGACCGGCTTGGCTGGGTCTGGAGGCAGCTGTAAGCTACCAAAGTTATTTTCGGCCATTGAATTTTTGCTGATAGGAAAGCAGCTGACTGTCTCACCTGGCCACTTTGCAGCAAATCACACATACGAGCTAGTTGTATCTAGGTGTATACGAGCTACTGTTACAATAAAGAATTTACAAGTTCTTCCTTTCCTGTGTATTTGTCACGAGACAAGTTTAAATTCGAATATGCTTAGATTTGTTATAAAGACTGAAATGTTTAAAACAGCAAAGCATCAGGGGGTGCTTTCTCAAGGGCAAAATTTCACAACGTCGAAAAGAGAATTGTTTCACAAGGTCGAAACTTCACAAGGTCGAAATTTCACAACATCGAAAACTCTAGCAAGAGACTTCATAAGGTCGAAATTTCACAATATCGAAATTTCACAACATCGAAAACTTAATATAACAAGAACTATGCATAGCTTTCGACGTTGTGAAATTTCGAGTTTGTGAACCCCCCCCCAGCATTAGCACTGAACGCTTTCCAGTCTTCAGACATCAGCCTTGGCAACTCAGCATTCCACACTGATCAATGGTATCTTAGAAACTCCCCTTAAGCCCCATGGTACCCAATAGGTTAAGGTAAAGAGCGACAATAAAGTTCTCTTTATTAGATTGCTTCATTAATGGCTTCATCTAACCTTTCCCACAGCGAGTAAGCTGACCGTGGCCAAAGCAAAGGCATCGCTGAGTCCTCTAGCTCAGCGAGCTCAGATCTGCAACGCTGTAGCCGTGTCCAGCATCACAGCCAACTCGGCCGGCCTAGACCTGGGCCACGGTGCTGCCACGGTCATGGGACAGAAGGAGATTGCCAGCTTTCTAGAGCTGCAGCAGGAGGACGTGTCGCCGCTCACGCCAGCCGAAGTTGTCGACAGATTCGAGCAGAGCGCCGATTTCAAGCTCAAAGGGTTTCTCAGCTTCGAAGGATTCTGCGCGTTCCTTCAGGACACGCGAAATTTTGCGGCGCCAGTTGAGCAAAACAAATGGAAAGAGGAAATAATGGACCACCCCCTGTCGCATTATTTCATAGCCAGTTCACACAACACTTACCTGTGCGGCCATCAGCTCAAAGGAGAATCGTCCGTGGACATGTACCGTCAGGTACTGCTGACGGGTTGCCGCTGCATAGAGCTGGATTGCCATGACGGCGAGAACGGCTCGCCCGTCATCTACCATGGCATGACTTTGACTTCAAAGATCGCCTTTGAGAGCGCCGTTGAAGCAATCAACCAGTTTGCATTCGTGAAGTCGCCACTTCCGCTGGTGCTGAGCATAGAAAATCACTGCTCCCTGCCACAGCAGCAGAAAATGGCCGCCATCTTTCTCAGAATCTTCGGCGACCGGCTAGTGAAGAATTTCCTATTCGAAAGCGACCACGACGATGATCCGTACTTGCCTTCGCCGAACCAGCTCAAAGAGAAGATCCTCATCAAGAACAAGAAGCTGAGCACTGGGATCGTCAGCGGGGTTGTCAGTGCCGGCAGCGGCATCAGCAGCGTCACCCGCACAGTTGGTGGACGAGCCTGGGTGCTGAAGAATCAGAACTCAGACAGCGGCGTCCCAGAAGATGACGAGCAATTTGATGAGGAAGACGACGAATTCGACTTTGAGGAGGAGAAAAAGGACTCGCCGGACACGCCACATCCGCCGGGGGTTGTCGCCTCAGGTTCGAGTGCGGCAACCTTGGCAACGGGAGCGGAGGCTGGACCGGTGGCCATCCGACCGTCTCGGATCTCAAGAGCCAGCGCCATGGACGAATGGGGTGCCGCTAGCGGCGCTGTTGGCGGTGGCTCCGATGAAGCAGCAGTGGCGGCGGCGGCGGCAGCGGCAGCAGCTGCCGGCACTGCCTCAACATCATCACCTGCAACGGCAAATGCGGCTTCAACATCAGCATCGGTGGCAGCGGCTGTAGCCAAGGGGGCTACACAGCGAAAGCCAAAACAGCATGCTTCGTCATCCAATCAGATTGCCAAGGAGCTCTCAGACCTGGTCGTCTACACTCAGGCTGTAAAGTTTCGCGGCGCCCCGACCAGCCCGACATTGAAGACGAAGAAGCCGACCATTCGGCGGTCGATTCTGCAGAGCGTGCACACCAACGAGCGCCTGTCGGATGCGGTAGTGCAGGCCCAGGCGGCCGCGAAGGCCCGGGCCGCTGTAGGCCCGAACGCGACGACTCCGTTAGCGCATCAGGTGACATCAATGAAGGAGACCAGCGCTAAGCAGGTGTTTCGCAGATTTCCAACAGCCAACGTGCCATGCTCTGAGAAGCAGCTGCAGCGAGTGTATCCGGGTGGTATGCGGATCGACAGCAGCAACCCGAACCCCATATCTTTCTGGTGCTTCGGCTCTCAGATGGTCGCTCTGAACTACCAAACGGAAGACGTTAGCTTGATAATCAACCAAGCCCTGTTCGAGTCGACGGGAAACTGTGGCTATGTTCTCAAACCGGAAGTGATGTGGAACAAGCTGCACCCGTTGCACTCGCGATTCAATCCGTTGGATAAAGACTTTGACAACATTCCAGCTGCCATTGTCAGCCTGCAGGTATGTCTTTACAGCTATCTCAGGTGCTGAACTTCTGACATGACAAGAGTGACAACGTAAAAAGCGGTGATATGACGCGTCGATAGGGGAATTTATTAAGGGGAATTTTAATAAACTCAGCATGACTCGATCCGCACGTCTAATTACCTTTCTGCAGATCATATCCGGCCAATTCCTGTGCCTCAGCAACCCAACGGCTGGCCTAATGGTGGAGTTGGAGGTCCAGGGCTTGCCTCACGACTGTGCAAAGTTCAAGACGCCAATCAGCAACAGGAATTCGCTGAATCCGATCTGGTACGAGACTTTTCGATTCCAGGTAAGTTTGGATATTATTGTCGAGAAGAGTAGGCGTAGTTTTAATAAGTGCGATGGACTGTAGTTTAAGATGCACCAATAAAAACTCCCATTTCAGTTGCACTTCTCTGAGCTGGCTTTCCTGCGATTCACCGTGATCGAAGTGAGCAGTTATCACACGGTGGCACAGCGGACCATTCTATTGAGCGAATTGCGCAAAGGTAGTTTAAGTTGTTGCAATAATTCCCCACAACAGGTTTACTTAACAGGACCAGCGGTTTACCTAAACAAAACCCATTGTAGGATACAGACACCTACGTCTGAGATCCATGACTAACCAGCCCCTAGAGCTGCCAACCCTATTCATCTGCACGCGAATCGAATACGAAATTGGTGAGAGCAGCAGTGGCGGAAACAACAGCGGCTTGGCCGGCTCGCATCAGTTGGCCGACGACGCGACAACAGCGGCCTTAGCCGCATCCGGCAGCTCCGCACTGGATCTGAGCGGCTCACTGTCCGCTGATCGAGCCGGTGAATTGGGTATCTCTGCGGGCAGCGCTGGCAGCAGCTTCGGTGCAGGGGCCGGCGCAGGACCCGGCGTCACTGGAGGCAGCGGTACCGGAAACTCCGGCGTTGGAGGCTCCTCAGCCAGCGGTACTTTGGCTGATGCGCCGAAAAAACGCCCGGGATTTCTTGGAAGAGATGTAAGAACTATTGTATAAATAGCAGTTTAGAGACAGCTTTAGCTACATTCCTAATTTAACATGAAACCATTGCAGAACACGAGTCGCGCCAAATCACGCCAGCTATTAGTGCCAGTGTACGGAGTCTGCGACCAAGAGGAATGCACGCTTCTAAAATTGTCCGCCGAGAGTGTTGTCGCTGATCTCATTGGTGTAGCCCTGAGCAAGTGTGGTAAACCCACCCATACCGATGACTACCTGCTCCTTGAAGAGTCCGACACCGGTGATTCCGAGTCTAACATCCCTGTCGCCACTCGAGTGCCTCGTCTTTGTTCAGCTGACGAGAGTGTCGCCCAGCTGCAGGAACGTGGCAGTCGACTGGTCCTTCGTCGGAGAGCGGACAACGACCCCAGCTATCGAGCTTGGATGACCACCCTCATCAAGACCGAGGAGAAGCGACAGGAGAGACTGCGAAATCTGGCCATGAACAGCTCGACTACCGGCGCCGCCTCGGCCTCTGCTGGCGCAACCGCAGCAGCTTGTTCGGATCCTTCGGCTGGCATTATCGATACCGAATCCGACGATTCGATGCCGTTCCTTGTTTGCGTCTACAACGTGACTCAGGACCAGCCGTACACCGTTCTGAAAGCGTTTGTCACTTCTACGGCGGCTGACATTGTGAAACTAGCCGTGTTAAAGAGTCGCAATACCACCATCTCACCTGAGGATTTCTCACTAGTAGAGGAGGTCACCGGCTCCGCGTACGTCGAGTCGCCTGGTGGCACGTCAAAGAGGCGAATCGCTGGCAAAGGTCATCGTCGAGTTTTGGCACCGGACGATCAGCCTTATAGGTTGCAGAAAGAGTGGAAGCGAGTTGGTCGGTTCATTCTTGAACGAAAAGAAAATTTGGCTCTGCAGAAGCAGCAGCAGCAGCAGCAGCAGCAGCAGCAGCAGCAGCAGCAGTCAACGCAAGAAAAGACGCTTGGCTCAACAGCCTCTTCCTCTGGCGGCAGTGGCAACAGCGGAGGCCGCATCATGCAGCGGACCCTGACAATGGGCCGATCTCGACACAAGACAGGTATGTTCAGGCGAACATTTAAGTTCGACGATTGTGTCTCAAATCACAAGTGTTAAATTTTTTATCATTGAAGATGTGCAGTCTGAATTAAACTAACTCAAACTAAACTGAAAACCTGATTCATTGCTTCCTTGATTTCAATTTCTGACGCGGAAACCTTCATCTTCTGAGAACATGTACCTGTTGATCCAGTTAGATTAACCTAACAGAACACCATTGTTTGCGCCATGCGATGATTTTGGTATCAGCTGCACCAACCTGTAGATATGTATGTAGTTCCTACCCAAGTTTTTGCACGCATTGTTTTGCCAACTTTAAAGTATTGACTTGAAGTTCAAAGTTCAAAGTTCTGCTAAATTCACAGGCGTTAGAAAAGGTTAGAAACATTGCACTAACCAGCATCGAATTCCACAATTGATATTTCAAACTTTCAGACTGACCGTGCACTTTGTGTCTAGCTATATGTGACCAGTAGCCTACTTAGAGTGAACCCTTTTGCTTATTTTGGTTAGTTTTGATAAGCAAGTCGTATTGTTTTAATTGAAATCATTGTTTTCACGCAGATTTAGGTAGTGCGGCTGTTTAAATTCTGCCCGTTAGTTCTTGCTAGCTTGGTGTATCCTTTAGAATACATGTGAATATTATTTACATGTGTATTTGCTAATTGCTTGTAAAGGTTAGATTTCAATGAAGCAGGTAGAAGTGTTGGCTTTAGCCAAGACAGACAAAGTTTAATTTACAAACAATCGAATCCACTCTCATCTCAACAAAGGGAGTCCGCTTAGGGCAGCGTTGCGCAGGTTTAGCGCAACCAGCTCGTCGTCGCAGGGAACCACCACGTCACCGTCGCATGCGCCAATGCCGAGCGCTAGTTGCACATCAGCTTCGCCGAAGCGCAGACAGCTGCGCTCGTGGCTGTCTGGCGATAGTAAGTTAGCCATCGCCATGGGATGACACGGATCACTACGCGCTGAAACCGATTCCAGTTTAGTCAATCAGTCACAAGATTCACTAACTTTTCTATTCCAAATTTACTTACATCGATTAGCTTGTAAGAAGCGTTGGCTACTTTCGTAACGTCAATCAGTTCTATCACTTCAATGGTACAGTTTCTGTTGACTCATTCAGTCAATTTTGTTGAATAGGAACCTAAGGAACAGCTATGAGTTTAGCTACGGCGTAACTTTACTAACACTCTCAAATTGAATAACTGTCAATAGTTTGGAGGCTTTCTTTCTTCCCATGCATTTTTGTCACCTTTGAAACCGAATTCAATAAAGGTTGAATCTCATTCGTATATCAACACAGCAGCGCGTAGCCTTTTGCATTTCAAATCAATGTGTCGTTTCACCCAGTCAAATTGCACCCCAACACCTGCTGCGCTTGAACCCCGGTAAAAAATCTGTACAATGACAAGCAACATTGTGGCTTTGTGCACAGATGCATGTGAAGCATGCTCCCTCCCCTGTTACGACCAGATGTCATTGTGAAGAAGCAGCGCGATTTTCAATAGTAGCTCGCATTGTTCCAGTGTGAGCGCCTCCTAAGTTCCTTTCTCATCACAATAATACAGTCTTGTCTTTCTTTTATTGATTTAATTCACTATCAAGCTTTAACCATTGCGTATTTGAAGATTTTTGGGAAATTTATCACTTTGTGTGCCTGCGTAATGATCTGCAAGCAGGGAGCATTCGATCCATTCGACAAAAAATAATGATAAAACTATGGCTTTTCTGATGCTTCAGTTGAAAAACCTACTTTTTAATTTTGCTTTACAGAGAAGAGAAAGGCATAGGCAGGTCTAGTTACGACTTTGCCTCAATGCCTCAATGAGTACTTCAGTCCTAAATACAAATCATTCCCAAAACATTAACTAATCACCATATATAAGAAGGTATGCGCTGGTCCTTGTTAAGCTTTTTATACGCATATATTTACCTATTGTACAATTTTTATAGTCAGGTTGTACTGTTGGTGTCCTAGCTTAATTACTAGATGACTTACTGTTAGATACTTATGTTTGATTCGAAGAAAACCACTAATTTTGGACCAAGATGTTCCTCATAGACCACTATTGTGAATGTCACTTGTGAATCGTTTCCCTAAGTTCTGATCAGCTCTAGACAAGTTTACAATTAGACCAGTATTGCTTTTGTCAGAAGCAAGACTTGACTCTTGACAAAATCAAGTACTGCAGCTATAGTAAAATTAGCTATAGTACGAAGTAAAAAAACCGTACGCTTGTACAGAAATGGCTTCAACAAGTTACGTAAGCTACTATTTTCGCGAACTACTGCGCAATTTACACGGAATCATAGCTCTTAGCGTTTTACAGTTTTGCTTTCGCTTCTAACAGCCAGCAATAATTAGCTAATGCAATGATTAATTTTAAATAGTAGAAATCTACTACTATACATTGTATTATGCATTGAGTGGTACTTCTGATACTACTGACTTTTATTTAAAGCACCGTTTCCGTTCAATCGGTTTTGCATGATTCCTTTGAACAAGATCGAATGCACGTACAAGACATTTGAGTTTGATTGAGTAGCCTTTGAAGGTACAGTCTGAGGTTAGTAAGGTTGTAAAGAGATAATAAGTAAACTAGATAAATCTACTGGATAAACTATTTGTGATGTTGCCTGCCAAGATTCCTGCTCGTAAAACAAACAATATAATTGAAGCGCACAAAGGCATTGCATTTAGTTAAAAATATTTGCATTTCTTTGCAATCGCAGAGCTGGCAGCGCGGCGACACTCTCGCAGATCCTGTTTGCTTTTCAACTCGATTTGTTTGCATATGGTCGAACGGCACAAAAAAATTGCTGTACCGCTTCCAGTTATGACTCATGAGATTGTTTGATAGGTTGGACTATATTTACCTTTAGTTAGGCGACATTCCTATCCGGTGACATCCCTATCAGGTGACATCCCTATCAGGTGACATCCCTATCAGGTGACATCCCTATCAGGTGACATCCCTATCAGGTGACATCCCTATCAGGTGACATCCCTATCAGGTGACATCCCTATCAGGTGACATCCCTATCAGGTGACATCCCTATCAGGTGACATCCCTATCAGGTGACATCCCTATCAGGTGACATCCCTATCAGGTGACATCCCTATCAGGTGACATCCCTATCAGGTGACATCCCTATCAGGTGACATCCCTATCAGGTGACATCCCTATCAGGTGACATCCCTATCAGGTGACATCCCTATCAGGTGACATCCCTATCAGGTGACATCCCTATCAGGTGACATCCCTATCAGGTGACATCCCTATCAGGTGACATCCCTATCAGGTGACATCCCTATCAGGTGACATCCCTATCAGGTGACATCCCTATCAGGTGACATCCCTATCAGGTGACATCCCTATCAGGTGACATCCCTATCAGGTGACATCCCTATCAGGTGACATCCCTATCAGGTGACATCCCTATCAGGTGACATCCCTATCAGGTGACATCCCTATCAGGTGACATCCCTATCAGGTGACATCCCTATCAGGTGACATCCCTATCAGGTGACATCCCTATCAGGTGACATCCCTATCAGGTGACATCCCTATCAGGTGACATCCCTATCAGGTGACATCCCTATCAGGTGACATCCCTATCAGGTGACATCCCTATCAGGTGACATCCCTATCAGGTGACATCCCTATCAGGTGACATCCCTATCAGGTGACATCCCTATCAGGTGACATCCCTATCAGGTGACATCCCTATCAGGTGACATCCCTATCAGGTGACATCCCTATCAGGTGACATCTCTATCAGGTGACATCCCTATCAGGTGACATCCCTATCAGGTGACTTCCCATCAGGTGAAATCTCCATCGGCTGAAATCTTTAGCGTTTAAAGAACAATGCTATTACTGCTCATTTGTTTTGTTGAGCTTTCCAAAAAAATCTATCCCCCATTATACTCGTAATGCTTCATTTATCTTCATGCACTGAAATTTTTCAGAGGCACCCCGATCTTGCACACCTGTCCGACACCGCATGATGGACCCTGGCCTCACGGTTCGCGACCTCGACGAGCCGAACGACTCGGGATTGGCCGACGGCCAGCGCACTGCCAGTTTCCCGCGAGTCGACAAGCAGCAGCGCGCGCCGGCGGCCACCAACCTGAACCGGCCCGCCCTCACCACAGGCAGCGCTCCTCTGGCCAGCCCCGAGAACAGCACCTCGTCCGTGGAAGCCCCCGCCGTTACCACCGCTGTTGTAACCTTCGCTGACAAGGCTACCTCAACTTCTCCGGCCCAGTCTGCGGCTGCTTCCGCTGCTGCAGCGGCTCTCAGCCGAATGCAGAAGTTCACGAAAATGATGAAAGGTCTATGAGGTGGGACAGATGTAAATGACAACTGGATACGAGGGTCACTGGTGCACAGTTAAAGTATGTTAACACTTAAAAAGTACATCGATTCCCTGACAGATTTTGTTTAGTACAATTTTCAATAAAGGTGATATTTTTAGCCCCAGTGGTTCTCAGTACAAGCGTGAGATAGTTTTGAGGACTGAAAAATTTCTGTTTAGGGGGTGCAAAACGTTTCTAAAAAAGAAAAACATTCGCATTATCAAGCAACCAGTGAAGTGTTTGTTAGTAAGCTGCGTAAACACTTTTCGCTCCGTGCTTTGCTCATGCATTTTCTTTACTACTTGACAGTATTGTCCGTGGATCGGCAGCATGCGAATTTCCACCTAATCTGCTTAGAATATCGAACATTATGTATTTTCATTCTGGCAAAGCCAGTCCAGCTGCAGTAGGAGGATGCTACACTCGATTTTCTAAAAAATTACCTGGAGGCCGTTGAGGAATGTAAGAATTTTCGTATCGCTAGAGGGGTTGTAGGTTGTAGCCCAGTGGTTAGAGCGTCGGCCTCACGACTGAAAGATCGGGGGTTCGATTCCCGATCCCACTCGAACAATTTGTGTCCTTGAGCAAGACACTTAACTCTGCATTGCTGTAAAGGGTGCCAGTATTACTCGTAGATGGGGCAGTTGAGTGAGTGTTTGGTGACCCTCCAGTCCTACTGTTGCTGCGGCTGAGCTGTCGGTTGCACATCTGCCCACTAGGGCAGGCGCAATCAAGTGTTATTACAATAATTATCGCTGGTATATTTAGTATGTGTAAGAAACTCAATTTAGACTACTAAGAAAAGTAGACGAATAAAGAGTTGAATCGTAAAATCTTTCACATAGCCCGAAAATGTCGCAATAAAAGTTTGTGCACACTGAGAGTGGTGGGAGAGGACGGCTTGTGGCTGACGAAGGCATTTCTATGATAACCGAGCGTAGCGTTATTGTACTGCAGTTGTCAATGATATCACGCGATTTTTATGCTTGGAGCTGGAACTGAAGCTGAGCGCTCAAAATTCCTCTCTGGTGGCGTTTCAAAATATCCCGATTTAGTGAGACGAGACTAAGATTAGCAGTGTCCGCGTGTCAGACCTTTGAGCATGTTGCTGAAGCAGCAAAAACATTCCTAAAACATGCATATATTTCAGATGCACTAAATTTATTTGATGTCATAGCTGCCTATTTTCATAGATCTCTAAGAAGACAGTGAAGCACCGTCTTGCTTGTTTCCTTTGTTCATTTGTGCAATATTAGAATTAAAAAGATTGGCGTTCGTGGAAATTGACACTTCGTGACCAGCAATCAATTAGCGACATGGCAAAGTGAGTACACTCAATTTTATTTTTTTACTCGGATATCCACATGTTCAGCCTCTATAGTCTAGTAAAAGTAACTGCTAAGATAAAATTATATACATTTTGTTTGACTTGAACCATATATTCACAGTGCCATTTTTTGTGTCCAAGTCGGCATGTGATATGCGCATTCTCACTTTGATCCGCTGCTGCATAAAATACTGTATTTTTTGTAATTAAATTGTAAATGGCAACCATCCAACTGTATTATGGAGTCACAATTTCAATGTAATTCAAACAAAAATGCCGACTAAATAAGCGCTAAAATAAATCTAGTATTTTCCAGGTGCCCCCCTCTGAAAAAAGCCACCTAAAGTGTTCTTGCCTGCAAGGTAAAGCAAAAATGTTGACTAAATAAAATGTAGCTAATCTGATCTCAGACTCTCAGAGTGTTTTTATTTATCTGAAATGCGACCAGCTGGCTGCATGGAGCTTCTGACTGCATCAAACATTTAAACTGAATTTCTGACCCATTCAGAAAGTTAACAATAAAAAGGTTAGACTTCTACATGTATAGCAGTTTATCGAAATTATTACAGTATGTGTGCGTTCATTCATTCACCCCATTTTAATTCCAATAGCTAAATGGTCGATACGTTTTTACAAAAAAATTAAAGAAAACTTAATAGGAAGGACTAGCTAATTCTGTACGACTAGAACAGATCGAACAATGAAACTACCAGGTAGCTCTAAGATGTGTGTTTAATTTCTAAGCAAACTAGGACGTTTATTTTTTGCATGACACATTAAATTATAATTAAATTATCGATTTTCATACATGTGTCTAATATATACAACTACTAAAGTTTCAAGCAATAATTACCGCATAAAACATGCATGAGCAGAAACACTTGGGCAATATAATTTAATAATAGAAGCAAAATTAAGGACGCGACGGGAAATCTTGTTTCTTAGAGATTAATCTTTAATCGGAATTAGGCCTGTCAAATGCTCACATCTTTTGATGAAATAGCTCGTACAGCCGTCTTTATCGATCCAAATTTTTTAAGCCTTAATTTATGTTTGAAAAATCGTGTCATTTTATATAACTTTATCGATTCGTCATGAGTTCTTAGCGTTTAGGAAATTCTAAGAAACAAATTGTACGTAACTTTCCATCTTTTAACTTAAAGTGTTTTTGGTTTAACTTGTTAAGTTGATTGAATATTTTAATTAATATTCAAGTACAAAGCTTGAATTCTCGGGCAATAACGTCCCAGCTCACATAGAGCGAGTATCGCTAAAACAAATTAACTTATTTGAAAGTTAATTAAACAATGTGATTTATGTAAACTTTTAAAGAAGCAAGCATAAATGACAGTGAACAATTCTAATAAAAATAATATACCTCGTAAATTGGTTCTTTAACTAACTAAATATTACATGTAGCTGGACACAACGTAATAGGTTATTTAGTACATTTATCATCTTAACTTACTAATACGTAAAAATTACTAATTCGTACTAATTCGTAAATTACTTTACTTTACTATTCGCTTTACTAATTCGTAAAAATTACTTATACAACATTGAAACTGTGAAGAGCAAATTGAACTCAGAACTGAGTCTAAGTACAATATTGATTTAAAATTTAGGAGTATCCTAGCTTTTGAATAAATTTCACATCGTCGAAAAGTCTTGTTTGAAAAAGCCAAGCAACTTGTTAGAACTTGTCTCTTGTTGAGACACGTCGCATTAATATTACAGCGGAAGTGATTAGCCACATTTTTTAGCGATGTGAAATTTCAAGTTTGTGAAATTTAGATCTTGCAAGCTACCAACGTCTTGAAAGATTCTATCAATCAGCGATGAAAGCCTTACTGACATACTCTTATCATTAATACTAATAATTAATAATAAAAATAATTGATTACGCCTGCCCCAATTCGGCCAGATGTGCGACCGACAGCTCAGCCGCAGCTATTGCGCGGCGCATCTGAAGGCTGCGTACGGCTGTTC
Source organism: Macrostomum lignano (assembly GCA_002269645.1). Lineage (NCBI taxonomy): Eukaryota > Metazoa > Platyhelminthes > Macrostomidae > Macrostomum > Macrostomum lignano. The sequence goes on along the minus strand of NIVC01001896.1, from coordinate 102,964 downwards.
AGTCCAAGGACTGGGGGTCGCCACACGCACCCTCAATTGCCCCAGCTAATGCTGGCACCCATTTTACAGCTGGGTGGACTGAAGCAATGCACAGTTAAGTTTCTTGCTCAAAAGACAAAATTGTTCCGAGTGGATCGAGAATCGAACCCCCAGACCTTTCAGTCGTGAGTTCCCAAATTCCCAAACTTCCCAAACTAGGCTACAATCCCCTTATCAATAATAAACTTATGAAAACTATTTCCCGTCGTACAATTGCTCCACAATTGTCTCTTTAGCCTCGAAGCCTGCCTGGTCGGACATCTGAGCCGTCGGTGGCGGTGGCTGAGGCTGAGCAGCTGTGGGGTCGCTGTCCAGTACGGTGACGAATCGACAGGAAATAGCGGCCAGAAGACTGCAAATCGAAGAGACGAAACAGCTGGTGCGAACTGAGCCGGTGGCCTGAGTCAGACTGCCCATTAGGGAGGCCACCGCGAGTTGGCCAACGAATACCATGCTGCTGACCAGGGCGATGTCAGTTCCGAGGCCACGGATTCGGGACTCGGTGCTGGGACCGTCCGTGTAGGCGAACTGGAGGGCAAGTATGCAAAGAGGATACTACGATTACTATCAATACGACTAGGTCTAGGACTACGACTACGACTAAGATTAGGACTACGACTATGACTACGACTACGACTATGACTACGACTACGACTACGACCACAACAACGACAACGACTAAGACTAAGATTACGACTACGACTACGACTACGACTACGACTACAACTACGGCCACAACAACTACTACTACAGCTGCCCAACTGATCTCACCAAATCGTTAAAGTGATAACTGGCCACCAGAATGTATGGCACAGTAAACAATGTTGAGTACAGCACGCCAATATTTGCTGAGCACACCAGTATCACCGGCGTTTTAGGCAGCAGGCCCATCATAAGCGCTCCGACGGAAGCGCACAGCAGGCCGCAGGTGTAAACTTTGCGGATGCCTACAAGTTTCAATAAATAGTGAAACTGCCTAAGAGGTAAGCCATTTCATGTTCGGAAAGTTTGTGCAAATTTCGCTGCAAAATGCATCAGCTATTGTCTTCTATTTTGTATGCAATAAAATTGTTGTATGCAGATATTCTTAGCCTTAAGCGAGGCCTATTGTAGGAACTATACCTACAATAATTGCCTAAGACTACCTGCATGCAACAATTTTATCACACGTATACTTCATAAGTTCATTCAAAAAAGAACAGAAAAGATATTTCACTTGTGAGTATTTGGCTTTGGATTACGGAATAAAAACAATCTAAAAATGCAACTTTTACTACACAACTACCTGTATACGAGCGTAAAATATTAATATTAATAATAATTGGTTACACCTGCCCTAATTGGGTCAGATGTGCAACCGACAGCTCAGCAGCAGCTATTGCGCGGCGAATCTGAATGCTGCATACGGCTGCTCAGTCCAAGGACTGTGGGGTCGCCAAACACACTTTCAATTACCCCAGCAAATGCTGGCACCCATTTTACAGTTGGGTGAACTGAAGCAATGTAGAGTTAAGTGACTTGCTCAAGGACACAAATTGTTCCGAGGTGGGTCGAGAATCGAACCCCCGACCTTTCAGTCGCGAGTCGGACGCTCTGATCATAGGCTACAACCCCTTATATAAAATAAAACAGAGTAACATCAACATGTTAAATCAAAGGAATGGTAATCTTAAATGCCCCAGATTAAATTCAATCATGAATTTTGTAATGAAAAAAAAAGATTTTTTCCTATCTTCCTGATGCATTTTTCCAAGAAATTGGCCTCCTAAAACTTACACGATCTCTGAATTTACTCTAAACTCTAAACTAATACTTAATTGTAACTTGTAGGTAGTATCATTAGGTATCATTAATCAAGCTTTTTTGCTGTCGTTCGTATAAGCCTAAGCTATAGAAGCTACTTATAACTCACCGAACTTGTTGATCAGCCGGTCGATGACCAGCGAGTAGACGCAGCAGACCAGAGAATAGACGGACATCGCGAGGCTGCCCATCCGCACCCCAGCGTTGTACCGCTTATGCTCCGGCGACCACGGCGGACTGTCGGGATTGCCTCGATAAACGGCCTGGCCGACGAAGTCCGTGAAGAACAGCGAGTAGGACACCAGAGCCATCCAGCAGAGCAGGTTGGTCAGGCACAGAAGACGCATTGAAGCCGGCATGTGCACGATTGACATCAGGTAGGTTTTCAAGCCGACCTCGCTGGGCAGCTGCTCAGCAATTGAGTCTGTGCGCCTCATCCGATGGTTCTGGGTGGAAACTGTTGCAGATATTGAGTTTTTGTAGTGGAAAATTCCCTTTGAAGTTTCGGTACATTGATTGGTTCTTTACAAATCTTTCTTGGCCTAGATTCTTAAGTTTGTTGGACATCTTGGTCAAGTCCAAGGATTAACTATTGAATACTTTCAATATGCTTTGGCAGTGAATTAGGCTTTTCACGCCTTAGCTATGTCATCTCCAGAAGAAGTTTCAGTAAGTGTTGATTCTCACCTCCGATGGGGGCCTCGTCCGCGGGGCCTCCACGCGTCCTGGCCGAATCCTCGCCATCCCGTTCCTGAAGCGGCACCTCCCGGACACTCGTCACAGTCGTCAGCATGCAGATGGTGAACACCACGGCAAGCAGGCTGAATACAACTTTCTCGTGATAAAACGACGAGCCACCGCTGCCGCCTCCGCCGGCGCTCTCCCAGTCCAGCGAGCCGATCAGGTAGCCGAAGAAGCCGCCACAGCCAGCCAGCACGGTGAAAGTTGTCAGGCCTGCGGCGTGGTCCACAGCTGGCACCACGTCAAGTAGAAACGCTCTGGCCGGTGACTGGCAGCCATCGCAACAGGAGTCGAGCAGAGCCACTCCCAGACAGGTGAACAGCAGGACGGCGCCAGGCGTTGATCCGATGCGCTGGTAGCGACGTCCCCCGGAGACACCTGTTCCCCCGCCGTGCGTCGCGTTGAGAGCAAAAGCTGTCGAAATATTGTAGCTATCCGGGACCACAGCCAGAATGATAGCTCCGGTCAGGATGCAGGCCGACAGTCCGATGATGAAGGGTCGCCGACGACCGAGGCTACTGCGACAGTTGTCGCTCATGGAGCCGAGCAGCGGCACTAGAAGGAACCCGATGATGGGGCTGATGCACCACGACAGGGACATGAGGTAAACTGGGGTGCCCAGTTTCATCATGATTGGCGATACGAGGGCCGTCTCGGCGGCGTAGCACAACTCGATTCCGCCAACGATTGCGCAGATGCGGAACAGCAGCAGACGGCTTGTCTGAGTGCCGCTGTGAGTGGGTGAAAGCGAAAGTAATTATGCAGTGAAGCTTTGGCATTAGAAAACTCGAGTTGATAAGCGACACTGTGATAAGCGACACTGTGATATGCGACACTGTGATAAGCGACACTGTGATAAGCGGTACTGTGATAAGCGGCACTGTGACAAGCGACACTCTAATAAGCGACACTGTAATAAGCGACACTGTGATAAACGACACTGAGATAAGCGACACTCTAATAAGCGACACTGTAATAAGCGACACTGTGATAAACGACACTGAGATAAGCGACTCTGAGATAAGCGACACTCTAATAAGCGACACTGTGACAAGCGACACTGCGATAGGCGGCACTATGATAAGCGACACTCTAATAAGCGACACTCTAATAAGCGACACTCTAATAAGCGACACTGTAATAAGCGACACTGTGATAAACGACACTGAGATAAGCGACACTCTAATAAGCAACACTGTAATAAGCGACACTGTGATAAACGACACTGAGATAAGCGACTCTGAGATAAGCGACACTCTAATAAGCGACACTGGGACAAGCGACACTGCGATAGGCGGCACTATGATAAGCGACACTCTAATAAGCGACACTCTAATAAGCGACACTGTAATAAGCGACACTGTGATAAACGACACTGAGATAAGCGACTCTGAGATAAGCGACACTCTAAAAGCGACACTGTGACAAGCGACACTCTAATAAGCGACACTGTGATAAACGACACTGAGATAAGCGACACTGAGATAAGCGACACTGTAATAAGCGACACTGTAATAAGCGACACTGTGATAAGCGACACTGTAATAAGCGACACTGTGATAAGCGACACTATAATAAGCGAAAATGTGATAAGCGACACTCTGATAAGCGACACTGTGACAAGCGACACTGTGATAAGCGACACTGTAATAAACGACACTCTAATAAGCGACACTGTGATAAGCGACACTGTTGATAAGCGATACTGTGATAAGCGACACTGTGATAAAAACTTGGCATTTGCTTGCCTAGCTTGAATAAACAATTAATTTAGCACGGCACAGACGTTTTTCTGCACTCGCTGCGCTTCTATTTTGACGGTTTTCATTATAAAATACTCTCGCACTGATAGCGTACAGCCATCTCAGATGCACTGCAAGTTGACAACTACAAGTGGCTTGGGCAGCTGCCTACATTTAAAGACTTATTGCATTGTCAAAAGATATTTGTGTCTTCTGTTTGCCTGACGGTTTTCTATTGCCTGTAGTATGCTTTTATCCATACAGTATACTTTTTAGGTATTAACGAGGGCGAAATCCAAACAAACGCATATAATAAAACAAGAGAAGTCTCAAACTTTATCTATCTTTACTATCTCAATTTCTAGGAAGCCAACAATAGAGACCATAAAACTCGTTTTAGAAGTAGAGTTTTTTGGAGAACAATCGGTTAAAAATGCAAGTCCTTGGTATAAAGAGGATGTGAACTTAAGCGCGATTTGGAAGCCGTGAGTTCAGCAACCAAACCGCTGCGAAATTCTCACTATTCAGACCCAAAATAGACAAGAAAAGCGTAATTGATCTTTCTTCCACCCCGGCCGCTTCCGCATGGGATAAATAGGGAAAAATGGGGATTTCATGTGAACTTAAGGCTCTGAAATGGAAGCGGTGGCCGATTGAGCCGGTTTCTCTATCGGATCTCTCTACTGGACCGACAATGAGAGAAGAATCGTCGAAAACCGCACCCCTCTTGCGTTGATGCTTTTTTACGGGCCATATTTCGAGTTGGTTTGGTTGCTGGACTCACGGCTTCCAAATCGCGCTTAAGTTCACAACCTCTTTAAAGACTATTGGAGGCTTAGTCCAATGGGTATCCCTCGGTTGGTGACAGAGCATTAAGTATTGTCCTACCTTTCAAATTCGCCTCGAATTCGAGTAACCTGCTCTTGAAGCTTCTCAGTGATGCCCAGAGACTGCAGAACAGTCAGCGACGAGGCTGCAAAAGAGAACGCCATTGATTGATTCGTTCGCAACTAATTTGGCTTGAGCTATAGCAGCCACCGTCGAATTGTCTGCGATTCTGAATTTTAAGAAGACCGGCTGGCTTAGATAAGCAACGGAAGCAGCTTCTGGCTAATTGGACAGCCCTTGCCGACTCAAATTATTCAGGCAGGGGGCCGCGAGCAAGGCCAGGGACAGGCAGAGCGGTTCCGTCTTTCCTTTGGCTATCCTTTTCAATCAAAAGTGAGTCCCGGATGCGCTGCTAGAAGGCGAATCGTGAGCAGAAGCTTCCCCTATTTCCAAAACCTCGCCAATTAATGCAGAGGCGCGAAAAACACCCCTAATATTGGGCAAATTTAATTCGAAACAGAAAGAGAAGGAAGAGAGTGCTAATTCCGGGTTAGGGCCTCTCTCAGCGCCTATCTGATGGGACTGCAGATGGAAATCTAGCAGCCGCCTGCATGACAAACAGTGTCGATCTAGGAGTGGGAGCCAAGATGGAGTGACGTGAATAGGAGATAGATACAGGCAAGAAATTCATCCCTCTCAGTGTTTGTACAGTGTCAGTATCTTTCTCTATAGCTTTGCTGTGAAACAGTTTCCCAGAATACAGACAGTACACGGTTGCATCTCAAGCGACGCCTCCGCCGTGTTGGAAGAAGAGAGCGGCTTTTCTTGGTCGCAGCAAAACTCTCAACAGCCAGCATGCATAAATAATGCCCTTCTCCCATTTTTGTGTCCATGCCCATCTTCATATTGCCCCCGAGCGGTTCCATATTCTTGTTGCATTTCTGTAAGACACCAAGCCGCCCCCCGCACCGTGGCGGGTGACCCGAAAGCATGGCTAAGCACCGTGGGTTGTCAGTCCAGCTGCCATCGCTTGTCCAACCCCGAATTTTTTAGGGCAAATGAACGAACAAAAAATCGACCCAAACCAATTTCTGACCAGAAGAACAGGGCCCATTGACGCGTTATATTATTAATGAAACATTCTTCGGAGAGTGAGCCACTTGGCCTCGTTGATTTTATTATTCTTTTCCCGCTGAGCTGGGAAACTCTGCAAAGTAACTTTAGAAATTCAACAAGAGGTTTTAAAAAAGACAATTTTTCTCTCAATAAATTGTGTTTCCTACTGCATCGATTTTATTCCCTTACTAAAGATCAATATTCGCAGTCGTGTATTCGCAGAAGGGCTGCGGGCACCCTGGCGCAACGCCTTCGATGGCATCGTCTCACAAGCAGCGCTGACGACAATTCTGCTCATTCTGCTGCCTCTGAGCACATGCAAGTGCGCCAATACTGTACGAAGACACGCTTACATACTAATCGTCAGGTATGTAGAACACCCTCTGTGCCTTGGGGCTGGCCCTCGTAGCTGTGAATGGCACGAGAACCCAATTTTCGAGCACACAATCTGAGTCTACAGTTCATTATTTTGAGCAATTTAAGTACTGGTTAAAATAAGCTTCTGACTATACTTCAGTTTGCGAATACTATAAGCATTAGTAAAGCAAAAGATATAAAGAAGAGAAACGAAGGAAGGGAGTGAATAATAAGGCCTGTAACATATGGCCTGACAGACGGAGTGTCATAAATATTTTTCTATTCCATTGTTGCTGAACCCAGTTGAAACAGAACGCGCCACATTTTTTGCCGGCTTTCGGTTTGGAAGTCTGGCTTTTTCCTTCTCCAAAATTTGTCTCCATTGTGAGCTCGTTCTCTTTCTCTTTTGTCGGCGGATAGAGATAAAAAGTCAGCCTATAGCAGCCACTCACAGCCTGAGAAGTCTTTTGCCTGCAGCTGCGGTGCAACTCAGTGGTTTGAATTCACAATGCTACCTACAGTGATAGAAGCTGTGGCTGAAATTTATGAGCAACTGCGACAGTGGCTCTGCCCTTTGCCTATAGGCCATTTTTCTGTCAGCTTTTAGTTATTTATCTGCCATGGTAGTGCAAACTTGTGCTTGGTCCCAGTTTATGGCATTATCAGTTTTCGCAAGTCAAGAAACCGCAGATGTGTTGTTGGAAAAATATTTACATCCAGCAACATCAAGCTCAAAAATATTATAGAAGCCTCTCAGAAATAGGTCAAGCTAAATGCTAACTAACTAACTAACTAACTAACTAACTAACTAACTAACTAACTAACTAACTAACTAACTAACTAACTAACTAACTAACTAACTAACTAACTAACTAACTAACTAACTAACTAACTAACTAACTAACTAACTAACTAACTAACTAACTAACTAACTAACTAACTAACTAACTAACTAACTAACTAACTAACTAACTAACTAACTAACTAACTAACTAACTAACTAACTAACTAACTAAATAACTAACTAGGTCGCTAACTACACTCAGCTAAAATCTAGCAAACCACTTAATCTTTCTCAAGTGTCTCAAGCCTTACTGTGAAAAACTGCACCACCTGATTTATAATGCATCGCAGAATTACATTGTAGCATTTGCAGAAATATTGCACACAGAAAGTACAAATATGCATTGTGAAATCGTACACTCCATGACTCCAACGCGCCCGGCCAGTTTCACTATTGTCCTGAGGGCAGAGATGCACCGAGCAGAGATGCATTGCAAGAGTGTGCAACTGCTTATTGGGCCCCACTACGCTTGCAGTGAAGACTTTTGGCAGTTGTTTTGCGTTAAAGAGTTCGAGAGGGGCTCGACAGCGCAGCGTTTGTGCGCTACAAAGCAAAGTACCGAAGCGCCCGGTGCTGGAACGCTAAAACGCGGAGGCCTGTTTTAATTTTTAGGCACTAAAAACTGTGTAAGAGATCTGTTCAAGTATTAATTTTAAATTGCCGCAGTTTTGAAAATTACAAATTTGCCAGAAAATTCATAATGCTGTGGAGCATTATCGCAACGGGAGCCGTACTAGCGATTGCTTGTCTATCCATCGCGGTAAACTGCCAGTCTCCTCTGGCAGGGGGAGTTCCTTCAACAAGCATTGAATTGGCGGAGACACCGTGAGTTCCCCAAGAACTGTTGAAGGCTTTGAGTGGCTGCATTGATGTAGACAAGAGAATTCATTCGTAGAAAGCAAATACTTCTCTCTCAGCTGAAGTGGATGAATTGCTCTGCAAGAGGTAGCGGTAGGACAGTCTCCAAAATGTTGTTCATTGACATAGGAGCTAATCTGACAGTGAATCGTTGTAACAGTCGAAAAAAAACCTTTGGGTCTCGATTTTCCCTAAAACATATCGATGGGACCAGAGCAGATCAGCGGAAAACGCGACTGACTCTCGCGCTATCGAGGCACAGAGACTGTACATTCCTGACGATTAGAGAAAGTCAAATGGGCCGCGCTACATCCTGGACGAGCGTGTGCGTGAGTGTGTACGTTCGTACAGTATTAGCGCTCTTGTACGTATACTCAGGAGGCAGCGGAACGGGCAGAATTGCCGTCAGCGTTGATTGTGGGACGATGTCGCCAAAAGTATTGCATCAAGGTGTTCAAGATCTCACTAAATACTAGTTAGTATGAGCTTTGGTTATTTTCTAAAGCATACCAAAAGTCTTAAGGTTTCGAAGTCATTCTTCAAGTGAAATTGTGCGTCTGTATCTGTTTGGTCCTCCAAAAACAAACGCTTTTCTAAATCGTCATCGCAATTTACTAAATATGATTTTCTAACGCCAAAAAACGCTCAGGTCGTATCTGGTGCTGACGCCCAGAAAAATCCGGCCTGAATTAGAGCTCGGAGTAAGCGCCACCGTGTTCCGCATGCTGTACGACAGCATCACGTTCCGCGTATCGATTCGACGCATTCAGTATTCGATTCCGGACTATGAGATCAACTACGCCGAAGAGACTTTTACACAGCCGGGATCCAGGATTATCCGACTGAAGGTTAGACAAGTTTCACTTGGCATAATAATAATAATAATAATAGTATTATTTGACTGCACCTGGCCCAGTTTGGCCAGGTGTGCAGCCGACAGTTCAGCCGCAGCTACTGCGCGGCGCAACTGAAAGCTGCGTACGGCTGTTCAGTCCAAGGACTGGGGGTCGCCACACGCACCCTCAATTGCCCCAGCTAATGCTGGCACCCATTTTACAGCTGGGTGACTGAAGCAATGCAGAGTTAAGTGTCTTGCTTAAGGACACAAATTGTTCCAGTGCAATCGGGAATCGAACCTCCGATCTTCAAGTCGTGAGTGCAATGCTCTCACCACTAGTCTACAACCCCCTTGCTGCAGTTTTGTGGGTCAGTAAAATAACCTTACTGTCTTTTGAGGCTTATTTAAGCCAGTGGTTCGCCAGTCACCTAAAATATTCCTGATTTGCGCATACTTTTATCACCTAGACCTGCAGCGCCCACTAGTACAGCGGTACTAGTTTTCGTTGTGAGCCACTCAGTGTTTTGGAAGAACCCTGAAAAAGTATTGAATTTATGTGACGAAACACCCCAAATACGCGGCTTATACAGTAGTAGTGAATTCTGGAATTCATTATGGGGTCGTACTATAAAGCTGTCGTAGCGTAGGTTCAATCGACGAGTACGTCAGAACTTTTCCACTGCGGAGATAGTAGCTAAGAACGATCTTATCTTACGATAGCTTTATAGAACGGGCCCTACAAGTGTAAATTAAATATGTATCGAAATACAGGTCAAAACATTTACATGTTTACTTGAAGTATAAACACTTGTGCCTGACCTGCAGGCTCCGGAGAACATTCCAGAAGGAAACTACAGCATTTTCGTTGAAGGCTCCGTGGAATCCTTAGGCGGTCTTCTCTTTCAAAACAGAACGGAACTCGTTTTCGAGCCGAGGGTCTTTTCTGTCTATATTCAGTTTTCAAAGCCGCTGTACGCCATGGGAGATCTGATTAAGTTTCGAGTGATTCCGTACGAGTTCAACCTGATGGTAAAAAACCGGTTGTTCACGAGTGTTGAACTGGTTGACCCGAACGGCATAGTCGTGAGGCGCTGGCTCTCTCCTCGAACTAACGCTCGTGGCTACCTGGAGTTGAGCTTTCAACTGCCGCCAACCTGCAGCTTTGGAGAGTGGAAGGTACGGTGCAACCGAGAAAGTTTCGTATCGGAGAAAAAGTTCACCGTCAGCTACAATGTTGTGAAGACAATGTGTGCGGTCAACTTGACCCTGCCGCTGCGACTGTCCGAGTTCGCATTTGGGGTCTACGGAATACTGGAGGCCAACCACACTACCAATGTGCCTTCGCAGGGCAATGCAACGATTCGACTGGAGTTTCGACCCAGATGGTCGTCTGTTGTGTTGGGCACGTTGGTCAAGGAGATTCCCTATGTGAGTTGATCTGTTTTTAGGGGTCTGTGCATAGAAAATGAATTTGGTACTAATTGTGTTACTTTACAAAGGTGACGTCAGCTTCATCCAAAAAATTAAAATTGGAGAAACTGGACTAAATATTGATCAGGTAGTCCGTTGTTTGGTCTCTAAGCTAAGCATCTAGCTCCGTTTAGATAGCTAATTTGCAATGTTATCAAACTGGGTGAGACGTAAACAGACGGAATTTTCAATGGTTTTTCACTCAGAGTGACATCCCCTCGAAAAAAATCCAAATGTCGAATTGGATTCTTTTACTCCAGTTTCTCGGCCGCTCGAATTTCCTGTTCACCATGCAAGAGATTCAGGCCGAGCTGAAGCTCAAAGATAGGCCGGCTGACTTGGACGTCTATGGCGAGGCATTTGTCTTTGACTGGAACTTCCTGGTGACGGATAACAACAAAGCGCAAAGTGTGATATTCCGGGAGGTGCCAGACCTCAAATTTCTTGGCGGTCGAGTGCGTCAATTCAAACCGGAATTGCCCTACACTGCATATGTAAGACAGCTTTCTTATATTTTATATCAGAAATAGAATTAGCAAGAGGGAAACCAGGTGTACTTCCCAAGAGACAGCGGCCCTGAATTTCTCCTCTTCGTCAAGGCACGTACACACACACACACACACACACACACACACACACACACACACACACACCGTACCTTGGGGTTTTGGGCCTCATACGGCGCGAAAATCGCACAAGAAGCTCCGGGTCAATTTTCACGAACGAACCTAAATTAAGCTAGCAGCTTTCGAACCTGGGACTTGAGCACGAGAGTGCGTTACCGCTGAGCTACTCCACCCTCTCATTAAAAAATGACTAACCCTGGTTACTTAACACCCAGATTCGAATATTTCAAGCTGACGGTCGAAAGCCGGACTTCCGCTATCGCTACGTCAGCATCGAGGTCTACTGCGACACGAGTGCACTAATAAAAAGTGATTCACGAATTCCCGTACCGGACGACTCGGTGATTCGGTACACCATTCAGACTGGCCGAAACTGCACCAACTACAGACTGTTTGCCCTGCTGAAATCATCGAGCACGTCGATGACGAGGACGGCTGAACAGTTCGTGTTCCGCCACTACTCTCCTAGCGGAGCCTACCTGAGAGTGACAACATCGACTGACAAGCCCTCGGTGGATAAATACATGGTGTTTAATATTCGGACAACCTATTATACACAGGAGATTCACTACCTAATTCAAGCTGCTGGTAATATCCTGTCCAGCGACATTATCCGGATGCCAGCCGGGGTGCTGTCGAAGACATTCTCCATCGCCATATCGCGAGAGATGTCGCCAGTAGCCAGGATGGTTGTCTACTTCATGAAACCGGATGGTGAGCTGGTCACCGACTCCTTCACATTCTTTGTCGAGCTACTCAGAATGAACTCGGTCAAGATTGACATGCATCAGGGCTCAGATCTGTCGGGTAAGACGGTCACAGGCTGGGTGTCTGGCGCTTCGCCAGGCTCATTTATCCTGCTTTCAACTATGCCATACGACTTGTACTTGAGGTACGGATCCAGGGTCATTCTGGAGCCGAATGCGGTAAATAAAAGTTAATGACAGTTGTACAAGTAGTTTTTTCATTATAATTGCTTAAATATTCCCGAATTCCTCATCGAAATCAGTTAATCGAAGAACTGCTTCAATACGAAAGCTTCGCTGATCAGCCTTTGAGGTATCGCTGGTTCGATGACATCTCTGACACGCCCAAGGCCAGGTACTTCCCCTCGCACACTCTGGGACCCGATGCCAATAAGACCATGAACTTTTCTGGATTGATCATGTTCACCGACTCAAACTACAGCAGCGTTTCCTTCTGGCGTAAGTGTAGAAACCCCAGCAAAATTTGAAATTATGCTAACATTTTTTACTTCGGAACGATAAATGGGACTCTTTTGATGGGAGGCAGACATTTTATTATTTTATGAAAAGAATCGACTCTTTATGTCGTCTCTGCTGCCAGATTTTTTCAAGATCGTTTGAGGTTGTTTATGGTAAAAGCTTCAATCCGTTTTAGGCCAGCTAAAAGGCAGATCCGAACAGAGCATCAAGACCATACGTCACCATCGGAGAGTGGTCTATCTAGAGCATATATGATCTCTATGATCAAGACTGCTCTGGGGACCGAGATAAGAAACTTTAGAGACAACCAAGAGACAGTGGGCCGTATGCAGAAAGCTTAGACCAGACTAGCTAGTCCGGACTAGGGTAGTTCAGTCTATGGTCTATGGTCCAGCTACCCCAGTTCTGTCTATAGTAGACCGGTCTAACTTTGCGTTTCTGCATACCAAATCCAAGTTCAGACTAGCCTTTCAAGACCGGACTACCCTAGACAGAGCTTTCTTCATACGGCCCATAGTCACCCACTTGAGAGACAGAGGCGCGCAAAGCACCTGATTTTGGTGACAAGAAGGCTTTTAGTGAAGAGGAGGCAAAGACAAACCGAGTGTGGTGACGGCGAGGCAGCGAAAAGCTAGGGGATGCACCAGTGAACCAGTATATACTCGTACTTAGCTATTCACCTTTCCATTTCCAGACACCTGCAACGAGACGCTGAACCCCGAGAGGGCGTTTCCCTGCTACACGAAGCCGGACGAGTGCTACGGCTACAGGCAGAAATGCGACGGTAAAATTGACTGCCTAACAGGGGTTGACGAGATGAACTGCGAGAGCGACAGCTACAGAGATGTTCCTGGATATGTGGAGCCCTACTTTGAGTTCATGTTTCGGCACTTTATATACGACGAAGACTGGCTCTGGCAGGATTTATACGCCAAGTAATTAGCTTCCATTTTTAACTTTTTAGTTAAATGTCTACAGATGAGGGATTTATATAATATTTCAACGCTGACTTGCCAGCATTTTAGGAGGAGTTATCGAACACATACATGTATACAAACAACACGTCAGATTTAGTATATACAGTATTCGACCTAAAGTTAGGCGAGCCTTTAATTAGACGAGTCTTCTAAATATTCCAGACAGCTGAACTCATTAACTGTACAGTCGCTGCAAGACCCATAGATTTCACCTCTCTTAAATGCACAGTCGAAGTGAGACCAACCCCTCCCCTTTCCCCTGGCTCATAGATTTCACCTCTCTTAAACGTACAGTCGCAGCGAGACCACCCTTCCCCTTTCCCCGGGCCCATAGATTCCACCGATCTTGAATGTACAGTCGAAGTGAGACTAACCCTTCCCCTTTTCCCCTGGCTCATAGATTTCACCGCTCTTAAATGTACAGTCACAGTGAGACAAACCTCTCCCCTTTCCCCCGACAAGGATGACATACAACAACTGGATTGTCAGACTGGCGCTAAAGTATGCTTAAATTTTGACTCGCAAAACCCCTTCTTCATGCTCATAGGCTGGAGGGTTTCAAACACAAAAGGAAGACATATAACAACCTTGCAAATACCCCTATAAGAGCGTAAAATTTTCTGCGGTTTGCGTTAGGCTTGCCTTGAGCAAACCGGCTTTAGTGCCCAAGCGCGCTCGTTCTCCGTATGCCCCCTCCTCCGCCGCGTGTGTACGCTGTCTCGTGTTAATTGGGTGGGCGCCCCCCCCTCCGCCGGCTGGGGGTTTTTTATTCCAGCCGCGCTGCTGAGCAAGCAGTGTTTTTGCACTGTTTTTTTCATAGGTCGGTATGGCAAATGAGCTAAAAATAGCAGCCCATGAGCAGGAAGCAGGGGTTTTGCGAGTCATATTTTTGGCATATTCAACCCTTTTGAGTGGAGTAGTCTGACAATTCAGTTGTTATGTGTCATCCTTAATTCCACCGCTCTTAAATGTATACCCTCAGTGGTTAATCCTTTTCTTCCCTCGTCTACGGATTTAACTATTTCTCGATGAACACCAGCTGTATAAAAAATAGCACTTAATTATACATTTGATCCCATTTCAGACCATTTTTAAATGGCAAAGTGCCAATAAACACAGCCGTAGTTCCCAAACTTGAGACCGGTTGGGTAATCGGGGCCATCGCTATCGATTCAGAAAAAGGCATTCAAGTGCAAGAGGACCCGACAATGTTCACGTCGACTAGGAGATTCTACATGAGACTGGAAGCGCCAAAATCTGCGTTTTGGGGCGAACAGCTCGGAATCAGAGTGGCGCTCTTCAACAGATGGGACTACTGGATTGAGGTAAACCTTAATATTCGATCGAATCACTTTTGGGTATTATCTCAGATACTATCTCATTTAATTAGGAGTGTACCTATGCTTGAAGACCCACGTTTGATTCAATGTTTAGAGTTCACTGGAGTCGTTGCTTTGCGTTTGCGGAATCTGAGTGTAGGCGGATGCATGGACAACTAAAAGTACAATTATATCACAGTCGTAAATCTTGATAATCTTTTCAGGATTTCCTTTATTTTTCCGGCAAAAAAGTTCCGGCGAAATCACGATTTTTCCTATCTTCTAAGTGTATTGTTAAGCTTATAATTGCACGTTAAACCTAAACCCATTCACAAAGGTACTGGTAGTTCTCAAAAAGAGCAAGGACTACGACTTTGTTTCTGTTGGAGCCGGCGGCCAGGTAAACAGCTACTCACCGGAACTGGTGTCTAACTCTGACGTTCACTCTTTGGTCTACCTGAGAGGCGGCGGGCATACAATGATCTATTTTCCCGTGTTGCCGCGACAGACTGGCAAAGTTACCATCAGCTTTTGCACCTACTCGTTTATTGGCGGGGAATGCTCCGCTGTAACTATTCCCATCTCGGTGAGTGCTTCGGCTGCATTGCATGTCATAAATAACGATAAATGAACTAGGAATGAAATGCGAAGAAATGATAAATTAGCTACATAGAAAATACAGATCTAGTATCGAGTGAAGCATTAAAACAAACTAAATTGGGGGAGCATCAATGCAGAGGCATCGAGCTAAGGTTTTAAAATGAAAAAGGTTCTACAAATGATTCAATACACTTGGTATACGAATGGTTTATATCGACTTTCTAGTAAGTGGATTCGCTATTTATAACTTATCATAGATCTAGGGTTAGGGTTAGGGTTAAGGTTAGGGTTAGGGTTAGGGTTAAACCGGCTTTTAATCTGACTTACACATATGCACAATCATTGTAATCATTGTTCATGGCTTCTTTTCAGATAAACGGAGTCGCGAATTCGTACAGTTCGCCAATTCTAATAGATCTCGTCGACAACTCCGAGCTGCTAGCGCAGAACTTCTTCATCATCGCTGAGCAGACTTTTGTTGAGCCGGAGAAACGCTGGAGACGCTACGTGCCAGGCTCAAAAGCTGCGTACCTGACGGTGGTTGGCGACATTGTAGGCCCAACGCTTGGCCCCGACCAGCCCTACTGTGACGCCTCCTGTTCAGCTTGGAAGCCCGTTGGCTCCGCCGAGAGCGTCCTATTCAACATGAACAGGAATGTGCAAATGCTGCACTACCTCCGGATGACTAAGCAGCTGCAGGATGCCACTCTGAAGAGCACTTTGACTTACGTTAACACCCAGTTCGCTCGGTTAACGTTTTTCATTGAACCAACTAGCGGCGGAATTTCCAACTTTCCCGAACGGTTTGCCAACGAGACTAGCACGTTTCTGACGGCCCTGGGGCTGTACACTTTGGCTGAGACCTCCTTCTCAGAATGGGACCAAATAACATACATCAGTCCAGACATCTTTAAAAAACTTTTGATATTTTTGAACGCAACTCAAGTTCGAACCGGCGATCCGGAATTTTTCGGATCATTTACCGACTCGATTCAATGGGATCTGAAATACTTTAACATTTACATCAACGACGTTCCGGTAGATCCAGCGTTTCATCCCTACTTAGAGCGTGTCACGATAACGGCCCTCTCCGTGTTGGCGACCTCGCATCCTAGCATTCCGAAACCGCTCGGCCCCCTGGCGAGCACCATCAGCTCTGCAGCTCTATCGTATCTGCGCCGCCATTTGCCCAAGATGGGAAACAATGCACTTTGCCTGGCCATGACAGCTTACGCGTTGACATTTGACTCGGACACGACTTACAAGTTCAAAGCGCGAGACATGCTACTGTCTTCAGTACGCACTGACAACTATCTCTATTGGGCTGTTCGCCGGCTCCGGTCGCTGATCCGGGAGCCCGACACGGCCGGAAAGGTGATCATCAAGCCCAGAATCGAGTGGCCCAACGACGCTTTCGCTGTGGAAGCCACTGGATTTGCTCTGCTCGCCCTGTTTAAAACGGGATCGCCAAGTACCGACAGCATACTAAGAAACAACATCACAAAGATTGTTCACTTCCTGTCTGAAACCAAGAACATGGCTCAGGGTTGGATATCTACTCAAGACACCATCATTGCTATCAGGGCGTTGCGCGAGATAGCCCAGCTGGATTTGAACCGGGTCATCTACAACATCCGGGTGGACATTTCCCCCAGTTCGGATGTTAGCAAATCGAGGTCGATTTTTCTGGACGGAAGCAACCTCACCGTGCCCCAGACGTATGCCCTGGGAGACGCGGACACCTGGGGAGAAGTCACGGTCAAGGCCTCGGGCAGCGGCCGGGCTGTCCTACAACTGTACGTAACGAAGAGTGTCGAGAATGAATTCCAGGTGAAAAACGCAGCCGATCCTGTCACGCCTGAGAATTCTTTTCGCACCTTCGAAGTGTCTTGCGTTCCGAACTTTGCTGGTAAAAACGGCAGCTTGCTACACATGACGTCTTGCGCCCGGTAAGTTACAAAATCTTCATTCAGATTTTTTTGTTTATTTGTCTATCGAATTACGATTTTAGACGCAATAGCCTTACAAACTACTATCGTTATACTGAAGATGTAATCGGTTAAATGCCTAGTTTAGCTATTATTTTTAAGTTCTCTGGTGCGGTTTTCAGGTGGCTCTGGACAGAGCGATCTGAGACAAGCGGCATGGCTATTTTATCCTACACACTTCCGTCAGGGTTTTTTGCTAGCAATTACAAATGGAGAAACTTCGTACAGGGATCCAATGTTAGAGGCCTGCGGCACATTTGGCTGTCTGGTAACACCGTCAACTTGTTCTTCTCAAATGTAAGCTGACCGCCACGATGCTTTGAATGGCATTTTGACTATATTTACCTGATACATAGTAGTAGTAGTAGTAGTATTAGTAGTAGTAGTAGTAGTAGTAGTAGTAGTAGTAGTAGTAGTAGTAGTAGTAGTAGTAGTAGTAGTAGTAGTAGTAGTAGTAGTAGTAGTAGTAGTAGTAGTAGTAGTAGTAGTAGTAGTAGTAGTAGTAGTAGTAGTAGTAGTAGTAGTAGTAGTAGTAGTAGTAGTAGTAGTAGTAGTAGTAGTAGTAGTAGTAGTAGTAGTAGTAGTAGTAGTAGTAGTAGTAGTAGTAGTAGTATTAGTAGTAGTAGTAGTAGTAGTAGTAGTAGTAGTAGTAGTAGTAGTAGTAGTAGTAGTAGTAGTAGTAGTAGTAGTAGTAGTAGTAGTAGTAGTAGTAGTAGTAGTAGTAGTAGTAGTAGTAGTATTAGTAGTAGTAGTAGTAGTAGTAGTAGTAGTAGTAGTAGTAGTAGTAGTAGTAGTAGTAGTAGTAGTAGTAGTAGTAGTAGTAGTAGTAGTAGTAGTAGTAGTAGTAGTAGTAGTAGTAGTAGTAGTAGTAGTAGTAGTAGTAGTAGTAGTAGTAGTAGTAGTAGTAGTAGTAGTAGTAGTAGTAGTAGTAGTATTAGTAGTAGTAGTAGTAGTAGTAGTAGTAGTAGTAGTAGTAGTAGTAGTAGTAGTAGTAGTAGTAGTAGTAGTAGTAGTAGTAGTAGTAGTAGTAGTAGTAGTAGTAGTAGTAGTAGTAGTAGTAGTAGTAGTAGTAGTAGTAGTAGTAGTAGTAGTAGTAGTAGTAGTAGTAGTAGTAGTAGTAGTAGTAGTAGTAGTAGTAGTAGTAGTAGTAGTAGTAGTAGTAGTAGTAGTAGTAGTAGTAGTAGTAGTAGTAGTAGTAGTAGTAGTAGTAGTGGTAGCTGTAGTAGTAGTAGTAGTAGTAGTAGTAGTAGTAGTAGTAGTAGTAGTAGTAGTAGTAGTAGTAGTAGTAGTAGTAGTAGTAGTAGTAGTAGTAGTAGTAGTAGTAGTAGTAGTAGTGGTAGTAGTAGTAGTAGTAGTAGTAGTAGTAGTGGTAGCTGTAGTAGTAGTAGCACCTACAAATTCCTGTCAAATGTATTCAGATCACGTCAACTGAGACAACCTGCACAACGCTGACGTTTCCACGATTTTTCCCTGTCGCCAATGTTACAATTGAGCATTCCTGCTCAGTCTATGAGTACTTCGAAAATGGTAAGCCGTTGGATCACTCAATGACAATGATATAGATTTCTGACGTCCGAAATCAGATGTTATAGGCTAAGCGCTATCCTAGCTGCAGAGACAGCGCCAGATTAGGGTATATAGAATTAGTGTATCAGGGTTCACAGCAATTTAATTTACATGCATTACGAGCCAAACATTCACGCAACAAGCTTTGAACCTGTCAATCCCAATCAGACAACGGGAACTTCACGCTCTACAAAGCAACCAGTCTGCACAGCGCCGACATCTGCAAGGTGTGCGGCTCGTTCCAGTGCCCCTACTGCCCTGACTACAACTTCGCGACTGTCGTGCAGCCAACAGTTGCCGTGCTCCTTGCTGCTGTAGCACTGCTGCTAGTGGGCTGGCGTAAAGCTACAATTGAAGTGTCCTGCTAAACCAGCTAAAGAGTTATTGCAGAGCTCAGCTATTGCAGTGCCACATGCCACAGTGTATTGTAGTGTCCGTTACAGGTGCATAACACTCTGCAGCGCTATTCTTTCCAAACTATGAACATCACGTACATTTTCTTTAAAATCACGTTTTTGATTCATTTTCAAAACATGCATCATCAGATGGTTGTAGCCTAGTGGTCAGAGCGTCGGACTCTGATTCTCGACCCACTTCGGAACAATTTGTGTCTTGAGCAAGACACTTAACTCTACATTGCTTCAGTTCACCCAGCTGTAAAATGGGTGGTAATTGAGGGTGTGTGTGGCAACCCCCAGTCCTTGGACTGAACAGCCGTTTGCAGCCTTCAAATGCGCCGCCTACGGCTGAGTTGTCGGTTGCACATAAAACCATTAGGACAGATGAAATCAAATTTTATTCCTATTATTATGTATATTTAGACACTATATTTGCAGTAATTATTCAAATATAAGTAGATTTTACTCAAATTCGATAAAGATACTTTGTTATTGCGAAAATAAGTCGTTGAGTTTCTCAATAGCAGCCTAAAATGCGTTTTTCTGCTGACTCAGTAAAAACCTTACTAGTATTGCACTCTTTCACCTGAGCTGGCCAAGTAACATGGATTTTGTGAGACTCCGTATCCAACTTGCCTATAATGTTGATAATTAGGACGATTTAGTAACCTGAAAATTAGGTTTAATAAATGCTGTCATCAGCCTGTACAGGGGCGTCTCATAATTTGAGCTTAACAAATAAATAGTTTATTCCTAAATTTTTATTGTCTGTGTTTGGGCCTTAAAGACATGGAAGCCGCTATCGGGGGGCGGCAACTCAAAGCAAGCGGTTTCGTTGAATTTTTGAACACTTGACCTGCCGCTCCGTGAATGAGCCGAGCCGACCTGCCCCACCTCAAGTCAGACTTTATCTCGTTAATTGCTAAAGTTTAAGTAGTCAAGTTTTTCTTTAAATTTGAATTTTTCTAAAGAAAATATCAGGCCGTAGGTTTCACTTTGAGGCTACTTTTCTAAGACAACCACCTGTCAAAATTTGCAATCAAATTTGGAATCACCTTGAAGAGCAAATCCGATACCAGAGCCACACGTCACACACCGAGGTGAGATGTTCTGCAAAACGAGGTTAATCCAATTTAGAGTTAAATTGGTTGCCATTTCACTGCTCATTCTGCTGAGTTATTGTTCGCAGTCAATAAGCAGTGCGCAGATGATTATGAAGCAGCAACAGCAGCCCCCAGGTAACCAGCAGGCCATATCCGGCACCGCGTCTTTCTCGCAGCGGAGAGGCAATGTCACTTTTTGGGCAGCGAAGAGCGCCCGGAGTCGGGCACCGTCCCTGATTCAGGTGCGATGCATCTGGCACAACAACAACAACAACACTCGTCCTACACTCTGGGGGCCTCTTCGCGGCGGATGAGAGTTCCTAATTTGGATACGAACACCCGGAGTAACGCGGATCACCATGTTCACCATGATAAGAGAGGGTGGAAGAGATTGGAAGGGTATGCTGTGAAACCCGCTACCAACGCGCAGGAAGACAGGAGAGGCTGGAGAACTGAGCGGCTTGACAGGGACGGCGATGTGGAACCCAACCCTGGCCCGTGCGCCAGATGTGGAAAAAACATCACTAGGGGCCAAAACCCGGTCCGCTGCGTCGGCTGCGGTAACGAAGTCCACGGCAGCTGCACAGGCTTGACTAGAGCGGGCCAGAGCAAAGCGAGAGAAGGAAAGAAGGATTGGAAGTGCGGCGGATGCTCTCAGCAGGAGGATTGGTTGGCGGAAGATGCCGCGGCGGCTGAGGAGAGAAGAAAACGCTGCATCGAGAGGATCGAGAAGGGTAGCAGATGTGCTAAGCCTGGCTGTGGAGGCAAGCTCAAGGTCACTAAGGTTATTGCGCGGTGCACTAGATGTGACGAACTGTTCCATAACAAGTGTACTGGAGCCAGCAGAGCTCAAATCGACGGTGAAATTAAAAAAGGCCTTTGGACCTGCCAGATGTGCTCAGACAAGTTGGAAAGAGCCAGAACCGATAATATCGCCGTGGATAAGGAAGAGACCAGAAACCCGGCCGGCGAGGGCTGGTCGAGCGCCCGGAGGGAAAACCTGAGGATTCTGCAATGGAACGCCGATGGCATTAGAAATAAGAAAGTGGAGCTTGAGCGGTTTCTGAAAGCGCATGACATTGACGTGGCTGTCATTCAGGAATCTAAACTTGACAGCGAGTCGCCAACCCCCGCTTCGCCGGCTACACCACCGCCCGGAAGGACAGGGTGGAGATCCGCAGAAGCGATAAGTCTAAAGGGGAGGCCTGATCACCCTGATCAAGCACAATCTTCCTTTCAAGCGCTGGACAGGCTGGAAAGGCACTACCACGGAGGGCTGCCGCGTGATCGTGGACGTTAACAGGAAGGAAAGGTGTGTCATCACTAATGTTTACCGCCCCCCTGTGCGCACTGTCGAAGGCAGTGACGACAGGGAGGATGATAGTGTCTGGAGCTGGCTTAAACCAGACAGAAGAGAGCTGATTCTCGGCGACTTAAACCTACACAGCAGAAGCTGGGGAAGCTGTGACGACCAAGGAAGAGACAGCAGAAGGGAGGCTTTAGAGCTGGAATCCTGGTGCGAAGAATTTGACTACAGGATCCTAAACGATGGAGCCGCGACGCGCGTGGATTGGCGTACAGGACGGACCAGCGTCCCGGACATTTCGTTGGCGGCGGGAGAGCTGGCGGAGCGCTGCGAGTGGAAAACCCTCGAAGGTCTCGGCTCAGACCATCTCCCCATCCTGGTCACCGTGGCTACCAGGAGAGAAATCCGGCAAAAGAAGACCAAGCTAAACTGGGCGTGGAAGAAAGCGGACTTCTCGGAGTTCCAACGTAATGCGGATGATCTGTTCGAGAAAGTGCCAAGGACCGAGTTAGCAGCCGAGGTCAGAGGGCTGAGTGCAGCCATGGTCAAGGCGGCGGAGTTGAGCATCCCTAAGAAGAAAGTGGGAGAAAGTACAAACCTTTTTGGGACGATGAACTGAGCGCTCTGCAGAATGAGCGGGACAACTGCTCTAGAAGCACGACTGTCAGCAGAGAAAAGTGGTTGGAGGTAAACAGGAACCTGGAGGCTAAAATCAGGGAAAAGAAGCGGTCCTTCTGGGCCGAACATGTGGAAAGCCTTAAAGAAAACGACGACGGGAAGAAGACCTGGAGTACCATCAAATCACTGTACTCAGCTAGAGATACTGCCCGCCTAACCAAATTTTAGCTGACAAAGGGCGCGAAGCCAGATCGGATGTCGAAAAGGCGGCTGTGTTCGTTAGCATGTACGCTGATAACAGTAAGGTCAAGATCGGGAAGGCGGACGCGGGTCAAGCGGGTGGAGGTGGCTAGAAGACTAAGA
>NIVC01001896.1:0-78486 GCA_002269645.1 Macrostomum lignano | reverse complement strand
CGCTTGTAGCTGATTAAGGCAGAGCTGGCATCAACAACAGCAACAACAACAACAACAACAACAACAAACAACAACTACTACAGCAACAATAACAACAATAACAGCAACAGCAACAACAAAAACAACGACAACCACAGTAACTGCAACGGCAAAAACAACAACAACAACAACAACAACAAACACAACAACGAAAACAACAACAACACCAACAACAACAAAAACAACAACAACAACAACAACAACAACAACAACAACAACACCAACACCAACAATAACACACAACAATAACAACAATAACAGCAACACCAACAACAGCAAAAACAACAACAACAACAACAACAACAACTACTACTACTACTACAGCAACAATAACAATAATAACAGCAACAGCAACAACAAAAACAACAACAACCACAGTAACTGCAACAGCAAAAACAACAAAAACAACAACAACAACACCAACAACAACGAAAACAACAACAACACCAACAAAAACAAAAACAACAACAACACCAAAACCAACAACAACAACAACAACAACACCAACACCAACAACAACAACAGCAACAACAACAACACCCGCCGCGGTTTACCTCTGGCCCACCGGACAACCACCGTTGGCTCCTGCTAGGCGCCACGTCATCGTCGTGGAGGGGTCGCCCCGCCTTTTTGGCGGAGCCCGAAGAGCGCCTAAACTCGGACACCAGATCGCCACCTGGTCTAGTTTGGCTACGTAGAACGAGAGCGCACGAACTGAGGCCTAAGACCTACGGAGTTGGGCGCCCGGCCCCCCAGCTCCTTGCGCTGCTCCTTATGGCCGGAGATGTCGAACCCAACCCGGGACCGGATTGTGGTCACCCGAACTGCGGCACTTCGATTCGCAATAACCCCGCGGTCTGTTCTAATTGCCTGCGCCATTTTCACCGGCAGAGCTCCTGATCGGGTCTCACGCGATGGAGGGCTGATCGCACCGACTGGACGACCTGGCAATGCACTGTTTGCTCCCAGGACAACCGGAACGATACGGCATGCTCCACCCAACAGAATCAGAACCACACCCCCGGCCGCGCCGGAGGTGGATGGCAAACCCATGACCACTCAACGCCGTACCAGACTCATGCAGCTCATTCAAAGAGAAAAACCAAAGTGCGGTGATTGCAACAAGCCCGTCCGCATCTCCGCCATTATTGCGGAGTGCAAAGTGTGCGAGAGGCTGTTCCATAACGCTTGCACCAAGCAGACCATAGAGGCTATCCGACGGGACGTCGCCACGGGCCGCTGGACCTGCGAAACCTGCTTGCATCACCTTAACGGACCGGCTGAGGAAGGGCAACCGAACCAGCGCTCACCTGATCCCAGCCAGGACTTCAAAACCACCAGCGAAGACATGTCGGAGCCTGGTATTAGGCTCCTCCAATGGAACGCGGATGGTATCCGCAATAAGTTGGGAGAACTTGAAGAAATAGCCAATCGGCTCTCTATTGACCTTATCGCCGTCCAGGAATCGAAGCTGGAAAAAAACAGCATCCCAACCCCAGGATTCCGGGTTTTTCCACCATCAGAAAAGACCGGCAAATTTCCCGCAATGGAGTCGAGTCCAAAGGAGGAGGGCTGCTGGTTTTCGTGCGCCAATCTATCTCCTTCCGAAAGCTTCGGTACTGGGGCGGTGGCATCACGGTAGGGCATCGTATCGCCTTGCACATCACCGCCCACGAGACTATAGTTCTGACCAATGTCTACCGACCACCAACGCGGCGCTCCAACACGGTGGACAGAAGAATCAACCCTAGTGTGGTCTCCTGGCTCACCCCGCACAATGCGGAGCTCATTGTGGGAGACTTTAACCTGCACCACCAGAAATGGGGCAGCAAACCCGGCCAAGGACCAGAAGACGTTACTGAAGCCGGCTGCCTAGTTGACTGGGTCGAGAATAACGACTACCGCTTCCTCAACCACGGCACTCACCTGTGTCGACCGCCGGTCAGGACAGGAGAGCGCCCCGGACATTTCTTTCGCCAGCAGATCCCTAGCTGGGCGGTGCTCTTGGACTGTCCTGCCGGAGCTGGGTTCTGACCATAAGCCGATTCTCATCACGATTCATGGTATCCGCCCGGCCCTGGCCAAAGAACCCAGGTTTTCCTGGGCCTGGAAAAAGGCCGACTGGAACCGCTATCACTCCTACCTTGAAGAGCACTCTGCTGACTTGAACACTGGCACTATCAAACAGCAAATTGCCCGGCTCTGTACGACTATGAAGCAAGCGGCCAATGAATCCATCCCGCTGAAGAAAGTCTCCCCTCGTAACCGCCCCTTCTGGGACGAGGAACTTTCCCTGCTGAGAGATGAGAGGAACAACCTCCGTAGACGGGGAGGCCCGGTCGAAGACTGGAACATGAAGACCCAAGAGCTGACCAGTCGGTGCGCTGAGAAGAAAGCTCAGTTCTGGAGAGAGTACCTCGACAAAATCTCCTCCTCCTCCGACCCTAAGGCTGTCTGGAGGACCATTAAATGTTTGAACACGGGTAATAACGGGGCGACCCCCAACGAGACCCTCTTGGTTCAGGGCAAAGAATGTAAGACTGACAAACAAAAGGCCGAAGCGTTTGGCAGACACTTTGCCAAGGTCTGCAGACCCGACCAACAACCGGGTGATCGCCGCTACAAGAAACTCACCTCCAATCGTCTGAGTGCCTATCACCCGCATGCCAGCGACTATGACGCCCCCTTCACAAGAGTGAACTTGTGAGAGCTATCGACCACCTGGACATCAACAAGAAAGGAGGGCCGAACAAGATAGAGGCAGCCTTCTTCAAGCACCTGCCAGAAAGCTGGACGGAAGCCTGGCTCAAACTCTTCAACCGTAGCTGGAGGATTGGCCACTGCCCTGGCATCTGGAAACAAGCTATAGTGGTGCACCTCCTGAAGGACGGCAAAGACCCGCAGAGCTGCGATAGCTATAGACCTGTCAGTCTCACATCGATCTGCGCCAAGATAATGGAACGCATAGTCCTAGACCGCCTCTTCCACTGGATCGAGACCTTCAACATCCTCAAACACTGGCAAGCGGGCTTCCAAAGAGGCCGCAGCTGTGAGGAGCAGGTCGCCCGTCTGGTCCAATCGATCCAAGACGGGTGGGAACGCAAACCTCCCCTCAAGACCGCAGCTATCGCCCTCGACTGCTCCAAAGCCTTCGACACAGTTTGGCACGACAAGCTAATTAATCGGATGATGGACGAAGACATGCCCGATCGTATGACGCATTGGCTAGCCAATTTTCTGGAAGGTAGAGCAATCCGTGCCAAAATCGGCAACACCACCGGGAAGTGGCGCCGCATCACCAGTGGAGTTCCCCAGGGAGCGGTGTGCTCCCCGGTTCTATTCCTCCTTTACGTCAATGATTGGACTGGCTTCCCTGAAACTGAAGTTCAACTTGGAGGATTCGCAGACGACCTCTGCCTATGGACTACCGACAGTAGCCTTCAGAACCTCACCAGTAAGCTGCAGAGCGCCCTGGACTTCATCAAAACCTGGATCAGAGACCTCCGCATCTCAGTTAATCCAGCTAAAACCCAGGCGTGCCTCTTCTCTAGGAACCGGGCCGACTTTGACCGGCCACCTGATCTCCGTCTAGCCGGCACCCAACTTCGCTTCACGGAGTCGCTCAAATACCTCGGCATTTGGATTGACCGTGGACTCATCTTTGCTCAACAAGTCAAAACGGTCAAAGAAAAGATGGCCAAGCGCACCAACATCGTGAGAGCGCTAGCACAAAGGAGCTGGGGCTGGGACCGCAAGCTACTGATGCGTACGTACACCGCTATGGTCGAATCCGTCATATGGCACGCGGCTGCGGCCTGGCTACCTTAGCTATCCAAAAGCCGGTTGAACGAACTCGAACGGGCTCAACGGGCAGCGCTCAGAATCGTGGCCGGCCTCCCTAAATCCACTCCGGAGGAGGCCGTCTACCTCGAACTCGGAACCGATCCCATTTCCGTTGAAGGACACAGAAGAGCCCTGCTGGCTGTCGAGAAGGCCCTCCGGCGGCCAGCCCACGACCCTTGGCGCAGCCTTTGCGAAGACCAAAGCCGGCGCAGGCTCAAAGCTAACAAAGGTCTCCGGGATCAAGCCAAGCTGGAATCTGAGCAGATTCTGCATTGCCCACGCCGGGAATCGAACTGGATCAGAAACAAGCCCTGGCTTACGAGAATCGAGGATCGGGTCACCCTTTGCGAACACCTGACTCAGCCGATTTCCAGGAGCGATCCGCCAGAGACCAGGCGGTCAGCGACGGAAGACACCATTAAATCATGGGGCGACCGCAAGATCCACTATTTCACTGACGGATCTGCATCCGAAGGAACGGAGAATGGAAGGGCAGCCTGTGTGGCAGTCGCCCCTACTTCGGGCCAGGTGGTTTGGATTGAGGGAGCTGCTACCGGGCGCTGGTGTAGCTGAACTCTCTCCAAGTCTCCAAGCTGAACTCTCAGCTCTGCACCTCGCCCTGGACCACATCCTTGAGACTAAGCAGGACTCTGCCCTGATCCTCACCGACAGCCAATCGGCCATTGCGGCGCTCAAGGGTCGGCAGCACTCCCTGAACCCTCTGCTCGAGTCGCTCAAGCGCAAGCTGACGCAGGTGGAGAGCCACGCCGACGTGGTCCTGCAGTGGATCCCAGGTCATTCTGGGACTCCCGGTAACGAGAGAGCCGACACCGAGGCTAAGAACGCCGGTCTGCTCCCCCAGGACCTTCTAGGGATCGACATCGAGGCCGCCCGAAGCCGTATACGCCGTTTCATCAACTATAAGCCTCTCCTGAATGACCGGCTGAAGCGGGTCTACAGCAAGACCCCCTCGATGCCTGCTCGCCCTCGCGCGCTTCAAGTTTCCATAGCTCAAATGCGTGCCGGTCACGATCCTTCTACGGCGTACTATCAGCACCGAATAGGCACTAGGGAGGATAGCAGATGCCTCCGGTGCGACCTCTTAGAAGACAAGGACCACTTCCTCGAATGTCCGGCCCTGGCCAGGGCTCGACACGCGACGGACCTACACCAACTGGAGGACTTGGCCGATGGCGATCTGGTGGCTAGGTTCTTGGACTGCCTGCATAGGCAGCCCTAGACCACCTTCCGCAAACAACAACAACAACAACAACAAAAATAACAACAACACACAACAATAACAACAATAACAGCAGCAACAACAACAGAAACAACAAAAACACACAACAACAACACCAATAACAACAACAACAACAACAACAACAACACACAACAACAACTACAACAACAACAACAACAACAGCAGCAGTGCCGC
Organism: Macrostomum lignano; assembly: GCA_002269645.1. Classification (NCBI taxonomy): domain Eukaryota; kingdom Metazoa; phylum Platyhelminthes; family Macrostomidae; genus Macrostomum; species Macrostomum lignano. The sequence goes on along the minus strand of NIVC01001896.1, from coordinate 73,169 downwards.
TGATCAGGAGCGGTCGCTGACCGGAACCTGAGCCACTCCTGAATCGAGAAAGCACATACCAGCTGGGCTGTCGTCTGCAGTGTGCACGTGGTTGCCTGCTCTACAGAGTGGCTACCAGGCCCACACCGCGGCTATGTGCTCTCCTTTTTTAATATAAAGGCTGTGTCGACCAGGTCCCCCTGGGGTAAATATTTACTTCAGACGTGTCAAAGTCCGATTACTCGATGCTTAAGCTCAAGCTCAAGTTCAAGCTCAAACTGTATTTTAACAAGTTTTCGAAAAGTGGTCTCAGAAATGATGTCGACCTTAGACAGTTCTTTCTTATGGCTCGCAATGTGTAAATCGATTAAGTATGTGCTCACTTTGATTGTCATTCTGATTTCTACCTGAGGACTCAGGTAGAGATTTCAGGATTTCCACATTTCTTTCATCTCGGTGAAAATTGTCTGCTTTTGTTGTCGAACGTTAGCGACACCTTTCGAAAGAGATTCTTCGCCAATATTTTAGAAATCTCCTTAACTCCGCACCCGCTCTGCCGACCGGAAGAGACCAGGCAGCGGTTTACCCCCGATTCGCCGAATCCTGATTTGCCGATTCCCAGCTCGCCGAATCCCGATTCGCCGATTCCTGGTTCGCCGAAATTCCCGAGTCGCCGATTCCCGATTTGCCGAAATTCCTGATTTGCCGAAATTCTTTATTTCGAAGGAACACACAATTTTCCGATAAAGTCGGATTCGAAGGAACACACAATTTTCCGATAAAGTCGGATTCGAAGGAACACACAATTTTCCGATGAAGTCGGATTCGAAGGAACACACAATTTTCCGATAAAGTCGAAGGAAAAGTCGAAGGAAATCGAAGGAAAATTTGTATATTTTGAACAGAAGATACAATACAATGTTACAATACAATGTTATTACAACACGTGATGCAATAATGATGCAACAGTCTGTTTTCAGCAAAAAGCTAAACGACTAGGACTAGTAAAATGTTATAGCGATCGCTGACAGCTTCTATCATCAACAGTCGGATGTCAATTCTATTCTTGATGATTCTGTCACTACACTATTCTGCAGAGTAAACTATTGCATCAACACCGCGACTACAATGAGATGAATATTAAACTATATTTGGTACGCAAGTACAAGCAAAACTGGATTAAAATAGTTACTTAACGAAGCACCAAAGAAACAACATTATTAAAACATTATGAAAACTATGGCAAACATAGGCTGTTGAAGCACCCATAGCAAAGTGTAGAGAAGTGGAACAACCAGTCTGCTTTAGCTTGCCACGAGAAACCATTTCAGTAAATTCACTGATGGGAGTGCCCGAAACTGCTGAACTTTCAATGGACTCACTGAATGCACTATAACCTGTAAAAACGGACGGTGTGTGTAGACGTACGCCCGTGTACTTATTTTAGATGGTGTTTGATATCAAGAAAAAGGCAAAAATGCATACCGCTGATATAGTAGAGAGAAGCCCTTTCACTCATTGTAAGTGCATCACTTTTTTCGTAGCAATTATCCAAAGTAGCCAGCTCATCGTCTGACAAAGGAGTGGTACAGCAACTTCCCGTGGAGTGTACAAAATCTTCCAATTGCAACGCTGAGTAAAGCTTCATTCTGCGAAGACGAGCGCTCAGCAGCACTTGTTCAACGCAGATAAAATAATTTCCGCCACTCATTTGGCGATACACACCGAATTCCGCCTCCAGAGGGTCGCTTTGAAGTTCTGCTGATAAAATGTAGACGACACTCGGATCTTTTAGCAGCTCTTCGCATAGTTCAGTCACGGCACGAAGGGTGTTCACCAGTGCAGTCTTAGTTTCCGTCGTCAGTGCTCGATGCCTTGCCCTTCCCTTTCCACTGCCCATTTCCTTGATTGAGGCGGCTAACATACAGAGAAACGTTATGCTGGAATCATCGACACATTCTATGGGCGCCTGTCAGGATCATTGAGTTTTTTGTGCAGCGATGTATTCTTGCAGTTCATAATCTTCCAGAATTTATTGATTGTTTCAATGAACGCAGCTGTATCTGTGCACCCATCACATTTCAGGGCTGCGGCAACGTTGTCATTAAATACCTGCAAAGCCAAGCTTACCTTGGTTTTCTGAATGTTAGATGGGAAACATGCTGCGCGCAGTAAAGTAGTACGCTTAACTGTATTGGAGGCTTCCGCATTGTATAGGCGCACTGAATCTGTTCACTTTGCGTCGACAATTTTACTAGAGTCCGGAAGACAAAGAGAAATTACACCATTATTTTCTGTTTGCCAATTGTTTCGGATGCACTTCAAAAGATGGACGACATCATGAAGAAGAAAGAAACTTGAAGTTTGTTCAGGATCTCTGCCTATCCACGGTTTCGACTCACCACGACTAAAGATAGTGAAACATTTTCTATTTGTTGGATGATTATCGCATACGAGAGCTGCAACGCGACCACCGTTAGAATTTATCAATATGAATCAGTTATTTGTGCCTTTTAAATCTCACTCACCTTGTGTCTGAACAAAGTATGACTTGGAAACACCATTAAAAACAGTTGGTTGTTCCATAGGGCGCCCAAATCGGCCTTTCCGGACCATTGGAGTAGCTGGTGGCAAGTGATTTGCACATATACCCATACCATCCGTTATGGTCTGAATATTAAACAATGTAGAATATATAACTGATGTAACCGCCCTTGTCGCCTGTCCGCTCCGTTGAGACACGAACACATTACCAGAGGGGGCAATGACCTGACGGACCTCCAGCACCAGACTGTCCCGCCCACATGATTGATAGCTTTGGTGGCGCTTTGTGACCAGAGGGCCAAGGACCCACATGGACCCCACCTGTAGCCAAGGTGCAATAGTTGGTCACTCGGTCATAGTATGACCGAGTGGCTGCCACCACTCTATGTGACCTGGCGCACCTGGATCTTACTACCAGACCTCTCGAGGCTAGAGTCCCGCCTGGGATGGTTACCAGGAGATTTAGGCTAACAGGGGAGACACATGCAGCCGAGTACAGGGACTCTGCTTGGGGAATGATCGGGAACTCTGGGCTCAATCTGGAGGATTTCTCAGCAGGGGATCCTTTGTGGCTGTGAGCGAGGCTGACTTGCGGCTTTAATTACTAAGAGTAGTGTGAGGTTAACATGTACTGTCTAGAGTTTAGATTGCTCAGGGCGAAGGGACGCGTCAGCATGGGGTTGCAACCTTCCTGCTGCCATTCTGTGCCAAGACTCGCTAATTTCCTCTACTGCACACACACACGGCCCGCAGCACGCACTCACAGGCGGGCTTTGCACGGGGAGAGGCCATCAGCTTACCCAACTTTCTTATGCTTTGCCACCCCGGGAGAAAGGCTTAGCAAGCCATGAGTTAAATGATGGTGAAAGAGTGAATAATGATGAGGTTAGTTAATAGTTAATAATTAGGCCCTTAGGCAAAGAATCAGGCAATCAGGCGGCTTCACTATTGAGTAAAATACAGCAAAAAGTTACGGTATCACAATTGGCTCCGCTTTCTAATCAATCAATGGCAAAATAGGCAAACCCCGGATAAGCAAAGGCAATTGGAGCACAAATCAGTAATAGGAACTTACCGGCAGCTGCACAGAGAGAGAGAGAGAGAGAGAGAGAGAGAGAGAGAGAGAGGCGGAGTGACCGGGGGCGGCTGTAGGCTGCCGTCAGGCAGACAGTGAAGCGGCGATGCGCTGAAGCGACAAGGCGCTGATGTAGATCAGGCGAAGCTGATGATGCTGGGCGGTATCAGACCGCTGGCCGATAGGCGAGCTCACTTGGGGAGCTAAGGTAACTTGGCGGTATCAGACCGCGGACCGGCAGAGGTTCGTCCTATAGACGAATAGGTCAGAGCTACGTCTGACAGCAAGTCTCAAGAAAGACGAGGAGCCCGAAGGTTAAGGATTCTCATGCCGAAAACAGCTTCCTTATATAGCCTTCCCAGCCGCCGCTCCAAGGTCGTTTCCATGACTCCCTCTCTCTGATTGGCTGCCGGCAGAATGACGTCAGAATGAGTCATGATGAGAAGCGTGAGAACGGCATAGCAACATGAGAAATGGGAGAATTGCGCAATCCGGAGGTGGGGTGGGGGATAATTGGCGCAGCGGGAGGTCGCAAAAGTGTTGCGCAAGCAAACATTGAGAACAATGGGGCTGGGGTCGAGAACAAAGGAATTGGAAATCGGGGATAATTGGGGAGAATTGAGAACAATAGAAAAGCAAACATTGGAGAAAAGGTGATAATTAGGTGCGAAAACGAGAACAATGGAAAGGGAAAATCGAAGAAAATGTGATAATTGGTGGGGGTAAAGAGAACAAAAGAATAAAAAACGAGAACAATAGAAGCGGAGGTGGGTGGGTGTCGCATGAGAAATTTGGGAAGGAGAACAATGGCATGAGAAAAGGTTGCGCAAGAGAGGGGGATGAGTCATCGATGAGTCATCGAGGGGAAGGAGGGATCACATGACATGCGTCACCGTTTGGGAGTTTGAGAAGGGATGGGGTGACGGTGAGCGCGCAAAATACTGTAAGTAGACGCAGAGAAAGAGGGGACAGCGCAGGAAAATAGTGCGAAAAAGGGCAAAAAGAGGGGAGACAGGAAAAGTACACGAAGAATAGGGCTGAGCGCAGAGGAGATAGGGTAGAAGGGGAGGTACAGAGAGGGACCGGGAGCTCCGGAAAGGCAAGTGTGGTGGCAGGGGAGACGGAGCCAAGACAGCAGGGGGTGCAGCAGAGCTGGAGTCTGCAGGCCTGGTCAAAGACCTGGCCGAGTCTCAACAGTTCTGTGCAGACGGTGCACGGCGATAGGAGGCACTTTTGAAAAAGTTCCCCTGCCCTATCCCGCGACCAGAGCGTGGTTACATCATAACGTATACGTGAGAATCATGCAAACACCAATAAACTATAGATGCACGTACCGTCAAAGGGGTCGGCAATGCAAGCCGCCATTGCTCGCGCTCCTGGGAGTCGTTTGGGAAGGAATACACTGGCGTTGGTGGGCCCTTATATTTAGTGTAGTTTGTTAAGCAGTTTCCGACGTTGCACTTTCTTGGCATGCACAAAAACCTTTCGGTCTTCTGTGTTTCGGTCTGCTTATAAGTCACGGCTCGAATATGTCATATGAGCAAGTAGTAGATAGCTATAGCTGGCAACTAAGGCTAAGATAGATATAAAAAACTTGGAAGGCACAATGGAATCGAAGATTCATTGAAGGCAACCATAGATACTATATAACTAGATAGGTCACTTTCTATCTCGCTGTGGGGACCAAAAACGATACTACTCTTAGGACGGTAGTGTAAATGCAAATTATAAGAAACATTCCTATCAGTGACTAAAACGAAATCGATCGGAAATGAAGTTTTCAACCATATGTACCATCTTCTACAGTGTACATTCTTGACTTTAAGCTAGGCTTTCGCTAGCCTAAATTTCCAGTCAACGCTTTCCTTTTCAACCCTATTGCTAGCCTATAGCAGTGTGGAGGGGGGAGGGGGTGAAGGGGTGGAGGCCAAGGGCTGTGCAAGCCATCTAGCTATAGCAGAGCTTTTTACGCTGTCTTAGCTTTAGTAAAAGCCATAGATACTATATAATATTTATAGTAAAATCCAACCAAACCAAGCCGCACTGAGGGGAGGATGGGAGGGTGGTGGTAAAGGGTTAAGGGCTGTACAAGCCATAATGTACGCACTATGCGGTCTGTGAACCAATCTCAATATAAGCATAGCATTTGCTTTGTTTGTTTTAAGAGCATTTGGCAAAGCCTAGCTTCTTGTCTTTCCTCACACAGATCATGCATAGAGTATAATAAAATAATAGGGCTGGGCCATGGCCACGCAAAATTTTACATTTAGCTCAAAAAGGTGTTGTGCAGCCACTTGCACAAACACAGCACAAGCATGCACTGGTGATACTGGAGCTCCAGTGCGAATGCACAGATTCCCGGCAGATGACGCGGTGGCTACTCGATGGAAAGGAATTCTGGAGCTGGATTTAGAGCTTACAGCGATTCGAAAGCGCGAGTTGAAAGTCTGCTGTGCACATTTCGACGATTCGGCTTACAGCTGCCCCGCATTGCGGCATGAGGCTTCTGCACGCTTGCTATGGAATGCAGTACCAAACAAGTTGCTAGTGCTGCCCCGGCTAAAGCCTGAAAGCGAGCTGGAGATAACGAGGACTGATGCAGAGATGCAGAGGCTGACGAACTATATCCGCCTGTTCTAACAAGGTGGGATGCCGAGGAGGACACTGCAGCTGCTCCTGATACTTCGAAGCGGGCACCTGATGTGACAGCTACATGTTTCAACAGAGATCGAGCGCTGCGACTGCGATTTTACTCCAACCCCAGTCAAGTAAAAAAGCTGCGAAAGCAACTCGACAACCATCGAGCGACGATAGATAAGCTTCAGCTTCAGCTAGCACGAGCCCAGACACTATCAGGCTCAGGCAGCATTGCTAGCCGAATAATGCAAAACAAGTTAAAGCAGCAACGTGTTCGTAATCGCGGCATGCGATGGTCCAACCGAGACATATCATCGGCGATACAACTGCGGCACAAGAGTCCAGCTGCTTATCGATTGCTAAGAAGCAACTGGACTTTGCCGTTTCCGTCGGAATCTTTGATCAAGAGGCGGACTCGGCTGTTCTTCAGCACTAATGGTGTATGCAGCCTGACCATGCGCTCCTTGTGTGAGAAAATGTCAACAGCACCTGATCATGAACGCATCGCTACACTCTGTTTTGATGGCATGAGCCTGTCTTCATCAATTCGATATGACCAGCATCGCGACGAGATTGTTGGCTTTGACCCTGCAACTAAGCAGATCAAAGGCAGTGGCAAGTGTTTTCCTCAAGTTGTGAATGAAGCTGTAGTTGGTGTACTGCGAGGTGTTAGACGAGACTGGAGACAACCTATTGCTTATTATCCGGCTCACAGATCCCTAGGTCAGGAAGGATTTAAAAACGCCATTAACGAGTGCTTGACAGCCAGTCATAATGCAGGAATTCGAGTTGTCAATATTGTTGCAGATCAGGAAACAACGCAGTGGGCATACTTATCAAAACAGTTAAGCCCAGAAAGACCATTTCTGTGCCATCCAATTACAAAGGAATCAGTTTATGTTGTCATTGATGTGCCCCATTGTCTAAAGAATTTGAGAAACGCTCTCATCAAAAACAATATCGAATTTGATGGTTGTAAGGTGGCTCAGTGGCAACACATTGTCGGCTTCTATAATATTGACAGCAGTCGTCATCTGAGATTGGCAAACAAGTTAGATGACAGCCATTTCAATTTGCAAATGGCTCAGAAGATGAAAGTCTCGTTGGCTGCTCAAGTTTTAAGCCACTCAGTTGCCAGTGGGATTAAAACTCTCGTTCATCACCAAGAGATGCCCAAGGAAGCTCTACAGACAGCCGAGTTTGCTGATCAGGTTGACAGGGTATTCGACATGTTGAACTCCGTTCATGTATTCGGCAAGGAATATAAGCAGCCCATCTCTAAGGAAAAGTTCTTTGACCAACTAGCAAGCCTACAACAGTTTAGCAAGTTTGTCGAGAGCTGGATATTTCACCCTTTAAGCGGTCGTGCTACAAAAATGACTATGAGATTCAAAGACGGATGGCTGACTTCAATTGCATCGATCTCAAAGCTGGCGGAATCCCTAATCCTCAAGGACGGCTTTGACTACGTCTGTACTAGACGATTGACTCAGGATCATGTGGAGGTGAGTATTTTTATAAGCTTTCTAAACTTCTTCATGGTATGACTTTGTAAGACCGGCATTTAACTAAATTAATGTTTTACAAATATTAATAATAGACGATAAATAGAACCGCTTATATCAATTGTGAAAAAACCGATTGCAAAAGTATATTATTAAATTAAAACATTTTGGATTGTACGCTCGTTTAGTATTCGTAATCGCAACTGGATAGCTTAAATCATTCAGAAATCAAAACTGATTAAAGAAACTTGTTTTGTGCATCCTTTCATAATTGCCACAGAACTTGTTCAGCCTGGTTCGTGGACACAACGGATTTAACGACAAGCCAGAAGTCACAGCATTTCTTAGCGCACTTCGATAAATCGCCACAAGTGGACTGGTGCAATCAACTGCGCAAGGTCGGAACTGCCAGAATGACGAGTGCACAGCTGCAATCGACACAGGAAACTTGAGCCAGCTCGGAGCTTCTGTGCATGCAGATGACTCTGCTGATAAGGTGCAGGAGCCCCCAACTCTTAGCTACAGCTCGTCAATGACTTCAATTATAAAAACAAGGGCCAAGCTTCGAGTTCACCCAGAGCCGAACTAGACGAGCCTCTGGAGTACGTAGCTGGTTTTGTTCTCGCAAAAAACAAGGTTCTAAATTGTGCTGATTGCCGCTCGAAACTGACGGCGAGCACTCCTGCAGGAGTGCTCATCGGCTTTAAAGCTTTTCAGCATGCAGTCAGAGGGTTAATCATTCCCTCAAACAACGTCCTGCAAGCTTTTAGAAAAATGGAGGCGATTTTTTCAAGTCTTCCTTTAGAGACGCTACTGCAAGAGAAAATTAGAACAAGAATTGTTGCACATTTTCATGACAGTGCTGTTCAGCTGCAAGCCTGCAAGTTGCATGAGCCTGTTGTGCAGCAGAAAGTGTATGCCGGATTCGCCTGCCTGCGCCTTCGACAGTGGTGCAGAGAACAAATGCGCAATTTGCGAATCGAAAGAGCAAAGAACAATGTGGCCAAAAAGTTAGCAAAATTGCATTCTTTGTGACTGAAGCGTGACAATTCGTTAGCGTGCAATTATAAATTAATGCGTATCCTTTTCCAGCTTTACATTTTGCGTTTACAATATGATGCGGGTATTTGTGTTTTTTATATGAACTTGCATGTTAATGTCAATGTTAGCTTTTTGTACGTACTCGTAATATTGCAATATGCTATTAGACTTTGAAAACTGAGCTATGTAAACTTGCTATATAATTGTAAATTATTGATAGTTGTACAGTTTTACTGCTGTTTTGTTCTGTTTTGTTTTGCGTAGCAGCATAAGAATCTAATACATTTAATTACTATAATAATTAAAATACATTGATTTTGTAAATAAAACGAATACTGCGCATACGAGCTATGTATATCAAGTTTCTTGCTATCAAAGGACTATTTTACGGAAAATCGCAAAATTGATTTTTTATTTTGGCTACTTTTCACTACTGATAGTTGGTCCTAAGAGTAGTGTGAGATTAAATTAACCGAGTGACCTATCTAGTTATATAGTATCTATGAAGGCAACTAGAGTCTTGCACATAGCAACAATCTTGCAATAAAAGACCGAAACTCGACAAACCTCAGCAAATGTACTTATCGATGTTTGTACTTGTGCAGGTTTCTGCCAGCTCTTAGAATGCTTGTAAGCAATCAGCGATTGCTAAGCTACACTTGCTAAAACAAGCGGAGCCTTTGTCTCTTTAACTCTCTACAAGCTCTTTTGCCTACTGAAGAATAGCAGTAAAATACTCTCCATCGAATATTCTCTTATCCATTCCAAGCTTGGCTTCTACCAGAACTCACAGACACATTCAGACTGTTTTTGTGTTCTTAAAATGCGGAGAAGGCCGGTGCTCGAAAGCCCCTTGCTTAATTTGTATGAATGAATGCATCTTAATATTCTTTGCGTTAGGACAGGCCGATTTCACTGTTTGGAGAGCAAAGTAAAAAGCAAACAAAGATCGGATTTTTGATATTTTAAAGAAACACTTTTTACTGTATATTTAACATTGATCGCATCTCACAATCATGAATAAAAACTTCACGAAAACACCGTGTGGCTATTGTAAAATCCACAAGAATAAATGATATCTATTTTTCGTTTTCCTCTTGTCATATTTGTAGAAACTTTGAGTCTGTTCTCACGTGAGAAAGCTAAAAGATAGTAATTGTATTGATTTTAAAACCCGAATTCAGAAAAGCACCGTGTACCAAGAAATCTTGAATAAAAAATAAGCAGTCATGAGTCAGAACTGTCTGCTGAACAGCACGAGCGGAAGATCAATAGCACCTGAATTTCATCAGACTGCGCCTCATTGGAACGTATTTCCCACGCAAGTGGAAGCTCATGTACGTTGGATCGTTAGTGATCTCCCTGTTGGTGGTGTAGGCTCCGTTCAGGTTCACGCTGTGGCACCTGCTAAACCACCAACCACCGTAGCCGTATATTTGAGAGCACGAATGCTTCCAGGTGTCGTGATCTCTGTCGAATGTGCTGAACCTCAGATCGTTGTGCGCCTGAAACGCGTTGCCCAGTGCCGACCGGCCGACCTGCAGTCCGACGCGCAGGCGGTACTGCTGCTCAGGACCGAGCACTTGAAACATTCTGAACTCGGCTCTGTACTTCCTGCCTCTGAAGCTCTGGGCCTCGATTCTCAACCGGCACCGGGAAGTCAGCCGCTCTGAACCGGTTTTCGTCATCTCGGACAGACGCGCCAAGCCTGTGGGTTGGGAATAGAGAACCAACTATGATATTTTTAGGCATTTGCGCAATGTTTGCAAGGTTTGCAACTTTATTCAAAGTGACTCGACATTAATTCGACAAGGTAATTCGACAAGGTACCTGTAGTTCTCCATAGACTAATTACCGAAGCATGAAAGGAATTTTAGGTACTGAACGAGCACAGACATCAACTAAGAAGAGCCCCGGAATGAGGGCTTTCATGTTGCATTTTATCTCCGCTACTGCTTAACTCACCCATCCAGTAGTTGGAGCTGGGATTTCCGAATCCCTTCACATAGGAGTCCCAGTTCTGAGCGAACGAGAGGCTGCCGTCGACCCGCCTCTGGAACACGATCCAGCGGTTCCGGTTGCACCTCAGCCTCGGCAGGTTGGCGCTCTTTCTGAAGCCGAACCTCACCGGAATGCTGCCGACTCTGCCGAGAGCTTCGAACTGCAGCGTTCGGCCGAAGTTCCGCCGGTTGCTCACGAGCTCGTCTCTGAGGTACCGGCACCTGCGGAACGAGCTGCACAGGAAGACGAGGTCGGCACTCCTGCCCGATTTTTTCACATTCGCCATCACGGAAACTCCAGATTGTCGGCTGGACAAGCCTCGGTCCGCCTTCACATTCAGCCCGATGATCGACACGCGGCCGACTTTCTTCGACGAGCCCTTGCGCGATCGGAGCGTATTGGGATCGATGCAAATCGACAGAGTCAGTTGGTACTTCATGTACATCCGACTGAACTCCACGGCACTGCATGAGGACTGGAACGAGACTCTCGGCTCGGCAACGCGAACGCCATCGATTTCAAAGACGCCCAACTTCGATCCTTTGAATGTGGTGGTGCCGACTCGAGCGAAGCTGCTCACGTCCATGTAACCCGACTGTCCGTTGGCATCTGCAGAAACCGTGCAGCAGGCGAGACCCAGCAGAAGGGCGGTGAGCAGAGTCCAGGACTGCATTTTGGCTGCAAGTTGAGCTTGTTAGAGTGCTTGACTGAGTTCTGACCAAGGCGATGAGGGCCGCGGCAAGACTAGGAATATATATACCCGATTGACACTGCGCTGAGAGGATTCGCATATCCGTATTATCCAGATATCCATGTATCTGCATATTCGTATTATCCAGATGTCCATGCATCTGCATATCCGTATTATCCATATGCCAATATATCCGTATATCCGTCTTTCCGTATATCACTGTATGGTGTTCACAAATTCATATGAAAGAGCCACGCAGAAAACGAGCCAAGCCAAGAATTGCGCAGAGTGAGGCGAGGCCAGCTCAAGTATAATAGTGGCACAATGAGAAAGATAGAGCCAATAAATGAGACAATAGAGGCCCACAGTGGAAGGCAACTGGAGTGTGACAAGACTACAGCAGCCGCCATCCATTCCAGACAGAAGAAAAGGCGAGACGGCGAGTTTGGACGAGGCGGTTGACAGGCGAGGCCAGCCAGCAGCAGAAGATTAATGAGCGCAGCACGTGGCCGGGCCGGAGTCCGCCGGAGGGTGAGGAGGAGCGAGCGCACCCAAGACCGGCGGCGGACCCAGAGAAGCGCAGCAACCGAGGGGTGGACCTGCGAACCGAGTCACAAAATGCTCAAATAATGACCTCCTCTAATTGCTCCAACTCAAGCAAAGAAAAAACGCTCAACACCAGCTAATCTACCCTCGCCCCGTCGAAACACACAAGTTTAATGTTTTGAACCAGAGAAAATCTTGATATAATTGTTTTTTAAGCCCCTGCCATTTCTGATCACGACATTGGCGGCAGGGGATGGAAAATCCAAATGCCTATGAAATAGATGAGGCCTCAGTTCTGAGCGGTACAACTCGCCGTTATCCGTAGCTTCCTGAAATTTCTTGCTACAGTTGCATAATCAAACCCCAATATTTATTTGTGAGAGCATGCAAAAGTGCCGTGACTCGTCGTGGCATCCTGATCACCAGCCGGTTGATGAACTCTTGGGGCAGCTGCTGCCAGGCATTCAGCACCGCCAGTCGCAACTGTTCAGCATTCTGTGGGGCATCCTGCTGAACTCCTCTGTGGGGCACCCTCCTCTTTAACTACTGATGGTTTACCATTGCGCAATGCAGCCACCAGTCGGTTGAGTTGCGCCACCCCCTCCCCAAATCCCCCATGCCGCACTTTGCGCTTGCGTCTGGCGGCGGCAGCCTTCACACATTTCTGAGTCACCGATGGCATTGTCACGTTATTGGCGTAGAGGCTATGACCCTTAGAAGGGCCGTTTTACGAGAGTTGTCGTAAGTCGTAGTCCCAAAATGAATCGAGTCAAGTCTTGAGAAGCGGATTGTGTAGCGGAGCACTTGGCGTACAAGGCAGGGAACTGCCGTAACTGATTTATTGTTGAGATCAATATTCGAATTGGTTAATGTCAATATAGAACTTATTGCGCTTTGGGACACTGGCGGCTGCAACAATGGTTTTGAATTGAAGGTGAGTTAGAAATTGCAGTCAAGTGGCAGGCGAGTGATGCAAGGCGATGCAACGTGGTGAGTAACGGCGATGAGCACAGAAGAGGCAGATGCGTAGTGGTGAGATTGGCGTTAGCCGTGGCAGACAGTGGCAGGTAGTGTAAACAGGCTGGCCCAGTCAGAGGAGCCGTGGCGAGAGATAAAGGGGGCTCGAGGCAGCCCGAAACCAGACAGAAGGCAGGAGAAGGAGCGAAGGAGAAGAAGGTGAGGGGCCCGCCGCCAGGCGGGGGTTAATAAAGAGCGCAGAGGGCTAGCAAAATACACGCGGAGATTTTTCATTGGCTGGCGAGAGAACTTGAAATTATCGATCGTGCCAAAATTCACAGACGAGCGCAAGGACTACCAAATACACAGTGAATTAGCAGTTGATACAGATTATTTGCACGCTACTACAAATAAACGTTAAAATAAACTATTGGAGAAATTAAAATGAGAAATTGCAAGGGAAACTATAGTCCATCGGCCCTTTTGCGGGACCACTTAAACTAGCAACGTCACAGCATACAAAACTTTTAGGCCGTGTGACAGCGTGAGTGGGGGGGTTTTAGCTGTTGCTGAGTATATATGGACGGAGACTCCAAGCTAGGTTATAAGTAAACATTAAAATCAATTTAACTATATAATAAAACACAGCGAATCGCGATCTTGGTTGTAAAGCTGCCGACATTACGGCTGGGGAGAAGAGTAGGCTCTGAGATTCATACTGCTAGCGGAAAAATATAGCAAAAAAGATGCTGATGTCGGAGACAGAGTATAAGGCTCTAGCCGGCCGCTAACTAGAAACTTACGAGCCTACATATGAGTAATAATAACTCCGCTAAAACAAACGAGGTAGACGGTAGTTTCCGATTAACCAAATAGTAAATTTGATAACTTCGTTTTACGGTTTGAATAAGTAAGTAGGTAAACAGATAAGCGAGCTACAGGCAGAGAGAATAAGTCCGAGACACTACGGTATAACTAAGCTACTCCAATAATCTATCTCGTATTGTATATAGCTTACGCCTATCTACTTGGTCTGAGACCAATACGCTAATATTCATATATCAATAGCCATGGCAGTGCTCAGTCTTACCCACCATTCACAGGTGTCTGCAGAAGCAATAGGTACGCTTAGATCACAACAACGATGTGCAAACGAGTTTTTCAAGCAAGTCAGAAGTTAGTAAAGCGAGTAAAGATTAGGCATTTAATTCCTCGCTTATTTATAGTGAAATTTCCCGATGCAGTCACTGCAAAACTGTCCGCGTTAGCAACTTCTCACGCCTTCCAGACATCGTCGCAATTCCGGCCGATTCCCATGGTCTCCCTCACTCTTGCGACGTCTGGAGTGTCTCAGTGTTCAGAATGTAATTAACCCCCCCACCCCCACATAAAGGCATGCAACCCTTTAAAGTGGAAGCAGACTTTTAGGGCGGCCTGCACTCGCCCTTTGCACTGCCGTCCTCGAGCGCTTGTGGCATTTTGTAAGAGTGCAGCTGTCCTCAACTGCTACGCTCCACCACACTCTGATAACAGTGCAATTCCCTAATAATTCCCTAAAACCTAAAACCTAAAACCTAAAAGCGAAGTCTTATTTGTAATAGTTCTTACGATAGTTCCTAAATGACAGTCGATTATCATCCCTATCAGTAGTGATGGCATTCACACTGTTTATAAATGTTACGATTTATATAAGGTGTCAAATGCAACTAACAAGTGGCGGTCGTAGGAAAAAGGAAACAAGGACCCGAGGATAGCAGATCCCAGTGGGTGAATGTATTTTGTGGCAGAAGGGTTCACATAGCGAGCGAGACGAGACGTGCACTGCGGTGACGGTTCTTCATCTCTCTGCCTCTCCTCTTACTTGATGCCGATACCCGCCTAAGGCGCTGTGTACTGCTGACTCAGTGTCTTGGGTTGGCTGACAGCCACGGAATAGAAGATATGATGATTTTCTGCGGCTTACATATCTGCCCCACAAAATAAAATGAGAGAGTCCAGCGGTGAGAGTCCGATAGACAATGCGGTGAGGGACCGATAGACGATGCGGGGAAAGTCAGACAGACGATACGGTGAGATCAGTCCTAACCTTAAGCACAGAATGCAAGACCACCAGTTAACTATGTCCCTTGCCCTTCAGACTGTCGATATTTTCAAAAATGTTTCTAGAAATTCGGATGTTTTGACAACGATAATTTGTAACGATTGACATTCAAATTAGCATGAAGTCCTAATAATCAGCAAATAAAAAACACACAGAAAGTCTCACGAGAATACAAATGCGTTAGGTTGGAATTATTTTATTCAAATTATTAAGACATTTTATTCAAATATTGTCAGCGAAAGAGCGGTGCAAAAACTTTGACAGATTCGTTGGTTTCTAAATTGATAAAATTCGATTTAATGTCCGGGTTGCTACCAAAAAATTAAACATATTTCATAAACAATGGTGATATAAATATTGGTTTAAATCGCCTGATTAAAACGACAGATAGCATTTCATATATTAGTTAAACAAACAATCTTGGGATCGATAAGCTTTCTTGGAAGAATTCAATTAAGTATCTTTCATAGCAGAGTAAAACAAGCTAAAAACGATAGTCTTACAATGATTTCAACGCTTTTATTTCAATTCGCCATCGCGCTATGCTACTTAAAACTGTTCAGTAGTGCAAACGGACTCTTATAGATATAAATTAAAAACAGGCACTTGTCTAGGAAAAACTAAAGGCATATCTCTTACAAGCAATATTTGAACTTAAAACAAAAAATACACCAACGAAAGTACAAGCTAAAAATATAAGGCCATCTTCCTGAACCTGGCGTGACCTGTAAGTTAAGCACAAAGTTAGTCTGTGATATTAAAGTACATGTACACGTGGTATGAAAATCAATATTAGAGTAATTTAATTAGTATAAGATGTTATTTTGAGATCCGAGAAAGCTCAGCGTCATTGAATATGAATATTAGCTATCAGCTGTTGAAAATACTCAGAAAAAATCTCTTTGAGGCATCTCATCACCCAAAAATCAAGTAAACAAATTTATAGTCAGGAACTTTTGGTGTGTGCTACTAATTCTCTCTTCAATTGTATATTTCTGCATTTTCTAGGAACTTATTGAAGTGTGGTCGTAGTTAACACCGAAAACTTTTCCAGAATTCTACATGTAATTTATGAGTGTTTTTTAGTTCAAAAAAGGATTCGACCTAGAAACGATACAAGTCTTTCTGAAGCTATCCCAAATATGTATATGTAGATTTGTTAGAATTTGCGAAAATCTAAAATCGAACATTTATTGAAGCCGAAACTGCCGCTAAAAAAGTTGTTTTACAAAACTCTACTGTTGCTGCTACTGAGGCGGTGACGTTGTCCGGGTGGCAGCACCTCCGAACGGATTCTTCGGCTCCACAGTGGTCACCACGCTGGACAGATTGCCGAAGCGACCGTGGCACGTTGATGAAGTCGATGCGAGTCTCGCTGGCATCGCCGGATGAGCGACGCTGCTCACCGACTGCTGCTGCTGCTGCTGACTTGTTCGAGGCCCGACGCTGGACTGCACCGCAGCTCGACGTCCCGTGTAGCCGGGGATGTCGGTTGGACTGCAGCGAGCAGTGATTCGAAAGAAAGATTTGCTAGGAATATGGTCTGGTTCAAACTTATTTTCTGAATACTTTGAGGGTGTTTCGGCTACAAGCATACGAAATGAAGGGGGTTGATTTGGAGGAGTTTGAAATGGGGTGGGTGTGTGGCGGCACTTAGCTAGGCGCGATGGGGGTTGATTTGGAGAAGTTTAAAATGGGGTGGGTGTGTGGCGGCACCTAGCTAGGTGCGATGGGGGTTGATTCGGAGGGGTTTTTTCAAATGGGGTGGGTGTGTGACGGCACTTAGCTAGGCGCGATAGGGGTTGATTTGGGTTGGTCTAGAATATGGTTGGGTGTGTGACGGAAATATCGAGGCGGATAGAGGCGAGGCGAATGGACCCACTGTGCCAGTGAAGCAATAAAACTAAATCCAGCTTACGCTCCGCTGACGCCAAACTTAGGCTGCGGATTGCGCAGCACAGTGTAGGGCCGGAGCGGCTCGTACGGGTTGTCAATTTCTTGCGGATTGTCGGCGCCAACGCAGCCCGAGTAGGTGGGCAGATGGTCGGTGCGACGGGCCACGCTGCAGCTGCAGTTTTAAATAAAAAGATTTTGGATCGTTGTTTAATATCTTTTTGGCTGTTACAATGAAGGCAACGATATGTGGGGTGTCTTTGGGTACTTACTAGGTGTATGGCCGCTGCCGATTGTAATAGTCGGGCCTCAGTTGCTTGAAGTCCCAGGTTAGACCGCGCTCCTGTGTGTAAAGAAGAGTATTAACGAGTAAATTGGTTTCTTTGAAAGGTACCCGATAGCTAATGAAAGATGCCGGATAGTTAAGGTAGATACAGGATAGGCGGAAATGATATCTAATAGCCGGAGAAGATACCCAGTAGACGGATAAGATACCCAATAGACAGAGAAGATACCCAATAGACAGAAAAGATACCCAATAGACAGAGAATGAAGATACCCAATAGACAGAAAAGATACCCAATAGACAGAAAAGATACCCAATAGACAGAAAAGATACCCAATAGACAGAAAAGATACCCAATAGACGGAGAAGATACCCAATAGACAGAGAAGATACCCAATAGACAGAAAAGATACCCAATAGACAGAAAAGAGACCCAATAGACAGAAAAAATACCCAGTAGACAGAGAAGATACCCAATCTGCATAAAAGATACCCAATAGACAGAGAAAATACCAAATCCCAATCTCAGCGAAACTACCCAAATCTCACCTGAGAGCACCAAGTCTGAGCTGGTGGCAGCGTCTTTTTTGAATTGTTGGTCAGCGACACCGGGTCAGCGTGGGCCTCCAACGTGTGGGTTGGCGGGAAGCGCTTGTAGCCGCCTCTTGGCATGTCCTCGGCTGGCACAGCCTCGTACGCACTAATAGTAGTGTGTATCGGGTAGGTAATGCGAAATTTAAATAGTATCTTCTGTCTAAATGACCTAAGCGTGTTGAACAAAAATGTTCTTGTGCGTCATCACACAGGGCCGGAAATAAACAAGCAAAAATGCTGATTTTCCGTTGAATGCGTTGCATCATAAATAAAGTTTCCTTTAAATAACTGTGTTTAAAATAAATAGTCGTTATACTACTTGTAAACTACTTAGTTTTAGTGTGTATTTATTTATTTTACATTGCGGATATATAGGTCCCGTTCTATAAAGCCATCGTAAGATACGAGCGTTCTTAGCTCCTCTCTCCGCAGTGTAAAAGTTCCGACGTACGATCGAACTTACGCTACGACAGCTTTATAGTACGACCCTTTAGAGATTTAAAATTCACTCACGACTGAGTAGTGGACGTGTAGATGTACTTATAGGCCAGCCGGTCCCTCTCGGACATGTCCGGCCGCGCCTTGGGCAGATGGCAGAGCAGAGTCAACTTGGCCGATTCCGGAGTTTGATCCGTGCCGCTTGTCCAGCCGCCCTGCACGGCGCGGGTGTAGCCGGGACCGACCAGTTTCTGGTGGGCCGGCAGGCCGGGCGGTTCGGTCTCGCTGGCCCGATCGATTTCCGGGTAGGCACCCGGCATGCCTTTGCGAATGGAGTGGATCGTCTGGGGGATAGGATTTAGATTTGGGTCAGATTGTTAGGAAAACGCGCGTTGAAGATAGAAATACGGAGGCGCGGAGGGCCTTCATATGATTCGATCGGCTACGAGTGTCGAATCTCGTTCACTTAACGCTAGTCTGAATACCAACTAATGCAGGATACTAACGGGAAAAAAACCTAGATGTTACTTACCTAAACTAATTATTCAGCGGAACGATAAACAGCTCAAATTCTGAGTCGGTACGGACCAATACTGTTATAAGTTAGTTGACCATCTCCACAGTAAATTAGCGATTTCTACTTTCAGGCTAAGTTGACATCCATTTATTCTTTATTCCTTATTAAGGGGCGTCGCCATGGATTTTATGGTTGGGGACAAAGCCAGCAATTATACATGTGCATGTATACATGACTAATCAGTGTTGTCAGCACTTATTTTGGCTCCGCAGGCAGTCATTTGGCGCCGCACGAACTCATTTTATCGCTGTGGGCACTCATTTTAGCACCGGAGGCACTCATTCTAGCGCCGCAGGCACACTCATTTTGGCGCCGCGGGCACTCATTTTAGCGCCACAGGCACTCATTTTGGCACCCTGCAGCAAAATTATTGATTTCCATAACGGGTCACAAGGTGGGGTGGGGGAGACAAAGCATTGGCATGTCGCCCCGCCATATATCTTTTACATGTACTGGGGGTGTACGCCCGCCCCTGTCCTTATTAATTACCTGCGGTCGGTTGTACTGAGGCCCGTCATTGTGCGCGTAAACTCCAATAGGACGGCCAGGCAGTCCTCGTACAAAAGCAGCTCCAGCGCCGATGCTACCGGAGATGGGATCAACGATGCTTTCGTAATCGCGATACGGTGCTGCGCAGCGCTGCAGCCCGCTGTCTTCAAACTTTTTAAACTCCGGCGACGATTCTTTTCCGAAGCTTTTTGCATCCGCTGAGCCTCGATAAGGAGGAAATCTATGAATGCGACGAAATCTCTCTTGTTGAAATCTACGAATATCATTCAGCCCGGCGTTGGCATCTGTACGATAAAAAACTTCGGTTCCAGGCCTAGTTTTGGCCATGGAGTCGGATAAAACATACTTTTCTGATATTACTTCCGTCATTATCAAATAAACATGAATAAAACTATTCTTGTATGGCCTGCACGCACTAATCGAATTTATGTCTAAGTAAAATAAGATGATTGCGGTGAACTAAAAAGAATTGTAATCAAAAACAGAAGATAAAAAGTACCAAAAGAAAATAATCGATCGGACTAAAATTGTTTTTTAATTCATAATAAGTGCGCATTACTATGGACATTACAAAAAAATTTAAAGTACTAAATTTTTACTTTGTTGTATTGCTTACAGCGTGGATTATCTAAAGACAGTCTTTTCCGCGAAACAGTTCAGTTTTATTGATACTGTCATATGTGTACTGACACTGTTTAACTCTTTACTATATTTTTGCAACGTATTTACTTGTGCAATCAACACTTAGAACCACCATACTTCACAACGCCTAAATTTCATATCGACTAAATTTCACAACGCCTAGCCTAAAATATCTGCATGCTCTTTCACATCGCCTAAATTTCATAACTCCTCTAAAACAGAAAATGCAGGCATGCAGCCTCCTTCATATTGACTAAATTAAATTTCATATCCCCTAGCCTAAAGTTCACTACAACTAAAACTGAATGGGAAGGAGCATGCGGAGATTTTCGGTGTTGTGAAATTTAGGCGACCTGAAGGAGGCTGCATTATTGGTTTTTGGCATTAGGAAATTTAGGCAATGCCGCAATATGAAATGTAGTAGGCAATGTGAAGTGAAGGAGGCTGCAGTTTTAATTTGGTTTTAGGTGTTATGAAATTTAGGTCTTATGAAGCACCCCCTGGAAACCCTGTTTTATATCATGCATGTAATATCTAGTGTTATTATATACTAAAAATGTAACAAGGTTAAACCACAATTAAATCTTATGATATATACTTATATAAGTTAGCTTGATACCTATTCTTGCCAAATAATCAATATAATTTTGTTTATTAGAAATATTTCTTGATCATAATTAGGAAATATCTAGCTAATCTATTTAAGTAAGCTAGGAGATAAGAGGCTAAGCAAGGTAAGTCAAAGTCACAATATTAATAGCTGTTTAACAAATAATTAGATTAAAAAATGAAAGCAAAGAAAAGGGAGACTAGGAAAAAGCAAATAAGGAAAACAAACTAAGCTAAAGTGTGAAAAAAATTGCAATAATAGATAACTAAATTGCAGTCAAGGGTACCAATTTATATATAGGGGAATCATATTTAAAAATGTATAAGCTAGTAAAAAATAAAATCATGGCTGACTAGCTAGAAATCTTAGATTATAATAATGGAAAGACTATAAGGCACTTTACTATTTCAATGTGGTTGTTACCCTTGCTAATCACCTCTTTTTGAATTTTGATTAATTATAAACTTTTTTATATCTATTTTATTATCTATCTACATTGAGATACTATGCTCTTTGATATTAAGGGTCTCAAAGTTCAAATAGGAATTACATAATTATAGTTATGAAATTGTTTTATATGTTATTGATTTTTATTAACCACAGGAAAACATAAGCAAAAATTGCTACAAATATGTCCTAGTTATGCCAAGATAAAAATAATGAGTAAATATAAAAGCAAGTAAGGAATTAAGTGCTCTAGATAGTAGATATTAAATAGACTAATAACTAGGTTTGCTAAATCTATGCAGAGAATATAGGAAAAACAGAAAAAGTTTGAAAAAAATAGTGCCTTAAATTGTCTTAGATATGCTAAGTTACTTAGGAAAAGACTTGACAAGGTACAAAGTTTCAAAACAATTTTCAAACTGTTATTTTAGCATTTAAAGTAGAAATTTTAATATTTGTTTCTTATGCACATAATTAGTCTACTGTTGGTAGCTTAATTGAGTATCATTTTTACCATATTTTCTATTTAGCCATTTTTGATAAGTCAAATCTTTGGGGTATTGCTATATAGTGGTAGATCAAGAGGGCAAGGAAGCCATTGCCCAAAAATTGGCCATACTTTTTGGGCTGTAACTTTATAAAGTCTATTTTCTAATGTTCCGTTACAGTTGCTTGGTATAGCCCTCACCCCTCCCCCCCCCCCTAAAAAAACTTTCTTGATCTGCCCCTATTGCTATAATGCTATGACTCTTAGGAGAATTGCTGAGATATTAAGTTTTATAGGGTGAATTGCTGAGATGTTAAAGCATATGGGGGTTGTTAAAATGCTGCAGCTCTTAGGGTAATTTCTGGGATGCTAAAGCTAATAAGGGAATAGCCAAGATGTCAAGACTCATGAGGGGATTGCTGAAATGCGGTGGCTCATGTAGCCCTGAGTTGCCAAGGGTCAGTTGGAAATTTGCCAAGCCACAGGTAGATCAAAGAGAGAGTTAGGGTTATGCCATTGCCAAAGCTCACAAGGGAATGCTTATATCTTAGGCTAGAGGCTAGATTACTGACTTTCAAAGCTTCAATGCTTTATTGCTTTGTTGCTTCCCCGATGGGGGGCGCAGACAGCTAGTCCTATATACTAAAAATGTTTTGATTTGAGAAAAACGTTTAACTCTAAAAATGTAACAAATAACTGAAATGCATGGATATCTCATTGCACACAGTGAGGGCAATCCTCATTCTTGACAATGATGGCCGTCGTATTGTGGCTAAGTACTACACAGGTGCCGGCTCAAGCACTGTCACTGTAGGCCTGGCTTCAGCCAAAGACCAGCGGCTTTTCGAGCGCCGATTATTAGCCAAGACTGCTAAGAACCCATCAACCGATGTGCTCATGTTTGAAGGCTTAACCTGCCTATTTCGATCCAATGTTGATTTGCTGTTTTGCGTTCTTGGAGATTCGAACGAAAACGAGCTGATTCTTAATACCGTTCTCTGCACTCTGTTTGACGCTGTGTCGATTATTCTAAGAAAGAACGTTGAAAAACGGGCCCTGTTGGACTACTTGGATGTGATGTTTCTTGTTGTTGACGAATTGTGCGACAATGGCATTGTCTTGGAGACTGACGCTCACCACCTTGTTGCCAGGGTTGGCACTAGGGTTATTGATGAGTCATCTCCGATGGAGGGCTCCGTTACTCAGGTAGGTCTTAGCGATTTGTTATAATTATTTATATTGCAGAACTTTACTTATGATTTATTTTGTCTTTATAGCTTATTAAACTCTTTATGCTACTAAATCCTCTCTGGACTCACGTGACCCTCCCTGCACTCACGTAACTCCTGCACTCAAATGACCCGTGTGTACTCACGTGACCCTCTCTGCACTCACGTGACCCTCTCTGCACTCACGTGACACATCTGGACTCATGTGACTGTGACCTCTCTCTGCACTCAGCACTCACTTGACCCTATGTGCTCTCGGGACCCTCTCTGCACTCATGTGACCTCTCTCTGCACTCACATGACCTTCTCTGCACTCACTTGACCCCTATGTGCTCACGGGATCCTCTCTGTCTGCAATCACTTGACCCCTCTCTGCACTGACGTGACCCCTCTCTGCACTCACTTGACCCCTCTCTGCACTGACGTGACCCCTCTCTGCACTCACTTGACCCTATGTGCTCACGGGACCCTCTCTGCACTCACTTGACCCTATGTGCCCACGGGACCCTCTCTGCACTCACTTGACTCTATGTGCTCACGGGACCCCTCTTTGCACTCACGTGACCCCTCTCTCTCCCTTACAGCCCTCACGTGACCTCTCTTGACTCCTCTCAACAATGAATTAAAACCTTGTGCAAAAAATATTCAAAAAGCTATGCTATAGACAGTATAGCAAAAAAGCTGTCATTTAAAAAACTTTTTATTGACAACAAATTTATTTTCAGGTACTGCAACAGGCCACTCAGCAATTCAAGTGGGCCCTGCTTAAATGAGCGGAAAACTGCATTGAAGTGACCCTAATAGTTAGTTTGTTTCTGTCTGTCTTCCTTCCGTAATTTTTGAGAAAGACAGATTTTCGTGGCAATTGCTATTCAGTAGTATCTTATGGACAGCAACAACAACTGACTAGACATACAGATTGGTGTTCTGCAATAAAATTTGCACATTTATGAGTGCATATTTATCTAAATATAAATCTTAATATTTCATTGTTGCAATATTGCTTTAAACAAAGTTGCAAAAGTTATTTCAGCGATTCCAAATTTCCAAAATGTTTTTGTTGACAATTCTTTTTTTTGACCTCCAATTTTTTCTGATCAGAACTGGCTGGGATACATTTGAATGTGCTTATTGTTTGTCTTTAAGTATTGGGTATACCATTCCGTCTCTAGATATACCCTCCTGTCTCTGGGTATACCCTGCTGTCTCTGGGTATACCCTGCTGTCTCTGGGTATACCCTCCTGTCTTTGGGTATACCCTGCTGTCTCTGGGTATACCCTGCTGTCTCTGGGTATACCCTCCTGTCTCTGGGTATACCCTCCTGTCTCTGGGTATACCCTCCTGTCTTTGGGTATACCCTCCTGTCTCTGGGTATACCCTCCTGTCTCTAGGTATACCCTGATGTCTCTGGGTATACCCTCCTGTCTCTTGGTATACTCTCTTGTCTCTGGGTATACCCTCCTGTCTTTGGGTATACCCTCCTGTCTCTGGGTATACCCTCCTGTCTCTAGGTATACCCTGATGTCTCTGGGTATACCCTCCTGTCTCTGGGTATACTCTCGTGTCTCTGGGTATACCCTCCTGTCTCTGGGTATACTCTCGTGTCTCTGGGTATACCCTGCTGTCTCTGGGTATACCCTCCTGTCTCTGGGTATACCCTCCTGTCTCTAGGTATACCCTGCTGTCTCTGGGTGTACCCTCCTGTCTCTGGGTATACCCTCCTGTCTCTAGGTATACCCTGCTGTCTCTGGGTATACCTCCTGTCTTTGTGTATTGGATTGGGTATACCATTCCTGTCTTTAGGTATGCTTTACCCTTTGCGGCCACTAGCCTATTATAGATATGTGGATATTTATCTTGTTTCTAAATTTGGCAGAATTTTGTTGCACAAGAAACGAAGATTGATGCTTCCAAGACCTCAGATGGCCTGACTTTCTGGCTCGAAGGCGTTGAAATGTGTTGAGGTACATGTAGTTAATTTTCATATTCAATAGCCATAGAATATTGTTGCTGCTGAAATCTGGCACCCTCGAATGCTTGATGCATCTCGACCACCTGCGCAAGTAGAATATTCAATACATCGGCTTGCTTTGCAAAACTGCTCCCAAGCCTCTGATGCTTTTTCTTGCTTCATTCTGCTGCGTTTTTTTATACGCCCTCAAAATTGCCGTCTTTCTTTGGTTTAATATGGACAAAAGATTCTTTGGAACCCTTTGCATCTTTTGATGTGATTATTCCTGTGTTTATTATTATTTTTTCTTAATTTTACCTCGGATTATTACATAAATCTGGCATGTCAAAATACCGAGAGCTTTGCACATGCCATGTCATGCCATGCGTTAGATGGGTGACTTTTTCAGATCCTCAGTTGCTAGGCTGCCAGCCTCCCAGATCCTCAGTTGCTGGGCTGCCAGCCTCCCAGATCCTCAGTTGCTGGGCTGCCAGCCTCCCAGATCCTCAGTTGCTGGGCTGCCAGCCTCCCAGATCCTCAGTTGCTGGGCTGCCAGCCTCCCAGATCCTCAGTTGCTGGGCTGCCAGCCTCCCAGATCCTCAGTTGCTGGGCTGCCAGCCTCCCAGATCGTCAGTTGCTGGGCTGCCAGCCTCCCAGATCCTCAGTTGCTGGGCTGCCAGCCTCCCAGATCCTCAGTTGCTGGGCTGCCAGCCTCCCAGATCCTCAGTTGCTGGGCTGCCAGCCTCCCAGATCCTCAGTTGCTGGGCCAGCTTCCCAGATCTTCAGTGGGTTGGCCAGCCTCCCAGAGTGTCAGTTGCTGGGCCAGCCCCCTAGATCCTCATTTTCTTGGCCACCAGCCTCCCAGAGTGTCAGTTGCTGGGCCAGCCCCCTAAATCCTCATTTTCTGGGCCACCAGCCTCCCAGAGTGTCAGTTGCTGGGCCAGCCCCCTAAATCCTCATTTTCTGGGCCACCAGCCTCCCAGAGTGTCAGTTGCTGGGCCAGCCTCCCAGATCCTCAGTTGCTGGGCAAGCCTCCCAGATCCTCAGTTTCTGGGCCAGCCTCCCAGAGAGTTAAAATATACTGCCATTTCTCATAATTCCAGGCCATTATTATATTTTAACCTGAGAATTGCGGCTGCTGCTGTGGCCTGTGCTTTCCTCACCCCATTCTTTCAACTTTGCTGCAGTAATTTTATTTTCTTTGGAAGTTTGAAAATGGATTATTCGAGCTACCTGCTTTTGATTGCAGCGGCATTGTGTTCGGCTACTTGGACTCGCAGTGTCCACTATTATGTGTGAGCACAGCTCTAGAGATTTGAGTTGTGAATGCTCATTCATTGTCTTTCGTGTCCCCCGTCTTGGGGGCTCTCTCTGACCCCCCCCCCTTGATTCATCTTCACTGTGCCCTGCACTTCATGGCCCTAGATATCTGGGTTGGATTTGGGACGGGAGTTTCTTAAGTTCGAAATGTCACGCTGTCGAAAGATCATGCGCTCCTACTAGTCACTAATTATAGCCAATTTTAAATTTTGAGTTGGGGAAAGCCGAACTTTAAGTTGGTTTACAGAAATTTACACAACCTTTGACTTTGTTGTTGAAGACTTTATTAGGTCGGAATTGAATAGCAAGTGGTGACATTTCCCCAATTCATTGAATACTTATTTGCACATTGTTAATAGGTTAATCTCATTTTAATCGGGTCGCCTTATATTCAGACCTTACATTTGAGAGCTCTATTGTCAGGCTCTCAATCTTTCTCACTCGCAATCTCAAGCGCAACTGTGCACCACACAGAATTCTCTGCCTCGCGCTCGGACTCCCTGTCCTCGGCCTTCAAAGTAAGCGTGAAATGTTTTTGTCCATTTCAAAAATAGAAGTTTCCTACTGTAGAGACTGCCTATTGTGCCCGGGCAATTTTTAGCAAGACAGTCTGAGAGAGTAGGATCGCTCACACTCAGCCTATAACTCTCAGTAGCACTGGAAATTACTTCTTTTTTTAATTGTCTTCAATCGAACTTATTACAATGCATGAGGAGAAATGAATTGAGCTGTAAAGAGGTGAGAGAAGAAATAGAGCTGGAGTGGGAGGGGGCGTTGTAGACTTGTCTTATAGGTACCTCAGCAATGCTGCATACTCAGTTCTGGGCGCGCAGTGAGCCAGGGGAGGAGAATATTAAGACAGCTCAATGGTACAGCGGAGAGTGAGTGGGGTGGAGCTATAGAGAGACAATGGGAATAGCCAGCAACAATGGGGCATTGTTGGACTGCTAAGCATTGTTGATATTTGAACTGGGGTTTGCCGCAAGCGCGCGCCCATGCAGTGCGCAGTTTGGTTACTCAGCATTCCTTCCGAGCCCTTCTCTGCGGGGTTGGGGTCTGCCCGTGGAGCTGAATTCAAAACCTGAACTTACCGTATAATAAAGGCTGTATTTTCCAGCTCTTCTCAAACAATAAACCCCTTAAACCATTCTCTTTGCCCGGCTTCGTCTTCGCGGTGTCTCTGCCCCAGCTTCAAAACAGCAATTCTTTTACATCCATCATCTCACGGCAGTGGTGCGCCTACATCAGCTACAATCATGGGTAATTGCGTGTATATCTGCATGTGCTACCATCGCTTGCTTTAGATTTACAATTTTTATTTCAAGGTATTTTACTCCTAGTTTTTGTTTTTGAGAAGCTTGTCTAGTTTCCCACTTAACGAACATGACCCGATCAGCTCAATGATTGTATGGTTAATAGATTAAAATCAAGACTGTGCAGCCAGTCTCCCAGATCCTCAGTTGCTGGACCAGCCTCCCAGATCCTCAGTTGCTGGGCCAGCCTCCCAGATCCTCAGTTGCTGGGCCAGCCTCCCAGATCCTCAGTTGCTTGGCCAGCCTCCCAGATGCTCAGTTGCTGGACCAGCCTCCCAGATCCTCAGTTGCTGGGCCAGCCTCCCAGATCCTCAGTTGCTAGGCCAGCCTCCCAGATCCTCAGTTGCTAGGCCACCACCATGCCAAATCCTCAGCCTCGGGTCGATCATCTCACACGGTTATAGTGGCCTATTCTGATGATTGGTTTTAGGTAAAATAAACAACCTAGAGTCAAGCCAGTTTGCGTCGGTATAGTAAATTTTATTCCGGAAATGTCAAAAACATTTTTTCGGAACATCTTGTCGTCGACTACTCGTATTCAGGGTTAAGTGAATTGGGCGATGACAAAAAAAACAGTTAAAAAGCTCTCAATCTTGCCAGGAGCAACCAAATTTGTTTAAACGAGTGAAGACTTTCTGTGGGCTCGGCCCATGTCGTTTTAAATGATCGAGTGGAATTTTCGACAGGAATTCCGTAAGTGCGCAGTCTTTTGCGCAGAGTTTATTTTCTTAAGATAGTTCGGCGAAAATCTCTGCAGTGCCGAGGTGCGATATACATGTAGGCGAGAGGTGACAGATTTTTGAGAGTTGGCAAAAATTCCACTTTGAAAGCTTTTCTTGTGGTTGGCATTAGCCGCTTCTTTATCTTTATCACCATGAGCCACTTGAACTCGCTGCATCACCACCTCTCTCAGCGTCAAGTTCCACTAAGCTCCTTTATTTCAATGAAAATATTTGCTTTGAAGTGTTCCTGAGTGAAATATTTCATCGTCATTTGTCCAATACATGTACGTTGATTTAAACTTAAAAATCCATGCATCAGGATTTCGTGTTTCAGTAAAGTTTCAGTGACTGTTTGGTACAGTTTCAGTGACTGTTTGGTACAGTTTCAGTGACTGTTTGGTAAAGTTTCAGTGACTGTTTGGTACAGTTTCAGTGACTGTTTGGTACAGTTTCAGTGACTGTTTGGTAAAGTTTCAGTGACTGTTTGGTACAGTTTCAGTGACTGTTTGGTACAGTTTCAGTGACTGTTTGGTACAGTTTCAGTGACTGTTTGGTACAGTTTCAGTGACTGTTTGGTACAGTTTCAGTGACTGTTTGGTACAGTTTCAGTGACTGTTTGGTAAAGTTTCAGTGACTGTTTGGTACAGTTTCAGTGACTGTTTGTTCACCTTAGCGCTCATGTACCAGTGTACCTGCAAACTAAACCGTCGCTTTGAATAAACTGTTTTTGTGTTCGCTTATTCTAGCACGGAGTGAATATTAATTATGCTTACAAGTAGCTATTTTTGGCTTGGGCAGCGTGCAGTAGGTGCAGTCTCGCCCTACAGCATGATCGGCTGTAGCGAAATGGTAAGGTTTGTCTTGTCCCGAAAAACAACAAAAGAAATCTTAGATGAAAGGGTCGCAGTCAATCAGTGGTTCCGCAGAGGGGATGGGGGATGGCCGAAAGCCAAGGAGATCTCTCAAACCCTCAGCTTCATACATGATGAGGCTGACTGATTACATACTGGACGACTTTGCTGCCTAAAAGCATTTTTCTAGAATCGTCCTAATTTCGCTTTGGCCAAGTTTTTCTGAACGATTTGACAGTCCGTTTCTTTTCAAAACGATTCATAAATATTTGCTTTGGCATTGTTGTTGGTTACAAGATGAAAACTTTCTGAATCGCCGGCCTAATCATCGTATTTAAAACTGGGATTTATCTGGGAAGAGGTGCTCAGTCCGTATTCTTGTTCGAGTTCTCCTTAGGCCGGGCGCGTCTTTTGGCTGCGGCAAACCGCCGCGTCATCAGTGGCCCAGCTTCCTTCCTTTCATTGCGAGTTGCTCCTTCATCAAGCGCAATGCCTTGATTCGGAGAAAATTAGCGGTACAAAAAGGAAGACTTTTGGCAGAAGACAATTTGTTCTCCGTCCCTCCCTCTCCTCAAAGTCCCCGATTTTTGTGCCGCTCTCTGAACAAATTCGAAGTTGAGATCGACTGTTGGTCAGCTGCAGCTTCTTGTGTCTTTTTGCGTGGTTAAAAACTGAACTGGATCATTTCTGATCTCAAATATGATCCCCAAAAGATCCCCAAAATGATCCTCCAGAATGATGCACGAAACGATCTATAAAACGATCCCTGATATTGTTCCAAAATGATCCCAAAATGATCCCAAAACGATCCCCAAAATGATTCTCAAAATGATTCTCAAAATGATCCCCCAAATGACCCCAAAATGACCCCCAAAGTGATCCCCAAAATGATCCCCAAAATCCTTGAAATGATACTTGCTATTGTCCCAATAATCCCCAATATGATCCCCAAAACGACCCAAAAATGATCCTTTATAAAATCCCTTCTGTGATTTCATCCATCCATCACAAAATAATTTTTTCTTTAGCATTTTGAAATGTTTTCATTTTTTGTTGAAAAATCTTCTGCTTTGAAAATTATCAAGAGAAAGATCAGCTGAGTGAAATCTCGCACAGCAATGTCCCCGGATCTCCTGACTGCGGCCACTAAAACTACCGCCTTTTTATTTATCGGGAGCCTCATCAAAATTTGGCGGGGCACAGAAGACCCGATTTTATCCCAAGCCAGTTTCATCTCCCCTCTTTCCTTTCTCACTTCTGTACGCACAGTTGGGGAAAATGGCACCTCAGCACGTTCTGCCCCCTCCCCCCGAAATCCTAAGCCAGCTCACGTCTCCCCATCCTGCAGCCTGCTTCTCTGAGTCGATATTGTTACTGACTTTGAGCGCCACTTCCTTACCGCCATCTGGCGATAGAATGTTTTGTTGCTTGGCTCTTTTCTGGGTTCCCAGGCCTGAACTGGGGCACAGATTTCCCCTGATCCCGATCCCTGATCCCGATCCCTGATCCCGATCCCTGATCCCGATCCCTGATCCCGATCCCTGATCCCGATCCCTGATCCCGATCCCTGATCCCGATCCCTGATCCCGATCCCTGATCCCGATCCCTGATCCCGATCCCTGATCCCGATCCCTGATCCCGATCCCTGATCCCGATCCCTGATCCCGATCCCTGATCCCGATCCCTGATCCCGATCCCTGATCCCGATCCCTGATCCCGATCCCTGATCCCGATCCCTGATCCCGATCCCTGATCCCGATCCCTGATCCCGATCCCTGATCCCGATCCCTGATCCCGATCCCTGATCCCGATCCCTGATCCCGATCCCTGATCCCGATCCCTGATCCCGATCCCTGATCCCGATCCCTGATCCCGATCCCTGATCCCGATCCCTGATCCCGATCCCTGATCCCGATCCCTGATCCCGATCCCTGATCCCGATCCCTGATCCCGATCCCTGATCCCGATCCCTGATCCCGATCCCTGATCCCGATCCCTGATCCCGATCCCTGATCCCGATCCCTGATCCCGATCCCTGATCCCGATCCCTGATCCCGATCCCTGATCCCGATCCCTGATCCCGATCCCTGATCCCGATCCCTGATCCCGATCCCTGATCCCGATCCCTGATCCCGATCCCTGATCCCGATCCCTGATCCCGATCCCTGATCCCGATCCCTGATCCCGATCCCTGATCCCGATCCCTGATCCCGATCCCTGATCCCGATCCCTGATCCCGATCCCTGATCCCGATCCCTGATCCCGATCCCTGATCCCGATCCCTGATCCCGATCCCTGATCCCGATCCCTGATCCCGATCCCTGATCCCGATCCCTGATCCCGATCCCTGATCCCGATCCCTGATCCCGATCCCTGATCCCGATCCCTGATCCCGATCCCTGATCCCGATCCCTGATCCCGATCCCTGATCCCGATCCCTGATCCCGATCCCTGATCCCGATCCCTGATCCCGATCCCTGATCCCGATCCCTGATCCCGATCCCTGATCCCGATCCCTGATCCCGATCCCTGATCCCGATCCCTGATCCCGATCCCTGATCCCGATCCCTGATCCCGATCCCTGATCCCGATCCCTGATCCCGATCCCTGATCCCGATCCCTGATCCCGATCCCTGATCCCGATCCCTGATCCCGATCCCTGATCCCGATCCCTGATCCCGATCCCTGATCCCGATCCCTGATCCCGATCCCTGATCCCGATCCCTGATCCCGATCCCTGATCCCGATCCCTGATCCCGATCCCTGATCCCGATCCCTGATCCCGATCCCTGATCCCGATCCCTGATCCCGATCCCTGATCCCGATCCCTGATCCCGATCCCTGATCCCGATCCCTGATCCCGATCCCTGATCCCGATCCCTGATCCCGATCCCTGATCCCGATCCCTGATCCCGATCCCTGATCCCGATCCCTGATCCCGATCCCTGATCCCGATCCCTGATCCCGATCCCTGATCCCGATCCCTGATCCCGATCCCTGATCCCGATCCCTGATCCCGATCCCTGATCCCGATCCCTGATCCCGATCCCTGATCCCGATCCCTGATCCCGATCCCTGATCCCGATCCCTGATCCCGATCCCTGATCCCGATCCCTGATCCCGATCCCTGATCCCGATCCCGATCCCGATCCCTGATCCCGATCCCTGATCCCGATCCCTGATCCCGATCCCTGATCCCGATCCCTGATCCCGATCCCTGATCCCGATCCCTGATCCCGATCCCTGATCCCGATCCCTGATCCCGATCCCTGATCCCGATCCCTGATCCCGATCCCTGATCCCGATCCCTGATCCCGATCCCTGATCCCGATCCCTGATCCCGATCCCGATCCCTGATCCCGATCCCTGATCCCGATCCCTGATCCCGATCCCTGATCCCGATCCCTGATCCCGATCCCTGATCCCGATCCCTGATCCCGATCCCTGATCCCGATCCCTGATCCCGATCCCTGATCCCGATCCCTGATCCCGATCCCTGATCCCGATCCCTGATCCCGATCCCTGATCCCGATCCCTGATCCCGATCCCTGATCCCGATCCCTGATCCCGATCCCTGATCCCGATCCCTGATCCCGATCCCTGATCCCGATCCCTGATCCCGATCCCTGATCCCGATCCCTGATCCCGATCCCGATCCCTGATCCCGATCCCTGATCCCGATCCCTGATCCCGATCCCTGATCCCGATCCCTGATCCCGATCCCTGATCCCGATCCCTGATCCCGATCCCTGATCCCGATCCCTGATCCCGATCCCTGATCCCGATCCCTGATCCCGATCCCTGATCCCGATCCCTGATCCCGATCCCTGATCCCGATCCCTGATCCCGATCCCTGATCCCGATCCCTGATCCCGATCCCTGATCCCGATCCCTGATCCCGATCCCTGATCCCGATCCCTGATCCCGATCCCTGATCCCGATCCCTGATCCCGATCCCTGATCCCGATCCCGATCCCTGATCCCGATCCCTGATCCCGATCCCTGATCCCGATCCCTGATCCCGATCCCTGATCCCGATCCCTGATCCCGATCCCTGATCCCGATCCCTGATCCCGATCCCTGATCCCGATCCCTGATCCCGATCCCTGATCCCGATCCCTGATCCCGATCCCTGACACATGGCACAACTCCTGACACATCGCACAACTCCTGTCACCTGACACAACTCTTGATACCTTTATAAACCAAAGTAAGACGCTAAATTATCTACCAATTTCAAGCATTGTTGTTCGAAATTGAAACTCTTAATTTCGCCCCGTCCCCCACCGAACGCACCACGTGCAGCTTAGTAGCCTGCTGAGCTTCGTTCAAAGCAGCGCGCGCAGATAAGAAAGTTCCACCACATGCAGAGACGCTACGCAGTCATGGCTGGGCCTGTGCAATGTACAGTACGTACACACGCACAGGCTGTAGCAGCCGCGGAGGCACAAAGTCGAAAAAATTGTTGTCTATTGTTGCTTCAGGCTGTATCCGATTGTATAGGCCTTCGCTTGGGTGTTTATAGAGGTATAGAATTGACTTATATCTACACGCGTGTGTACGCTTGAATTTATACTGTAAGTTTGCGTGCAGTGCATTTTCCTGTGAGCGTTTTGTTTAGTAGGTTTTACCTGGCTAAAATTTGCTACAGTTCTAGTATTTTTTACACTCTCGTCACCTGTGACATCGTCTTCGGGGCGGAGAAGTTCCTAACGTAGTTTTTGTTTTTTGTCAGAAAATCTTTGGTAAGCTGTTTACTGATTTGTGATCTGTGATCTGTGTAATCTGGCAAACTTCGGCTGCTTGGGTGGTTACCGGTGCCCTCATTGAAGAATCAGTAAGGAGGGTAAATGTTGCCCTCTCTGAAGAATCCAGTTAGGAGGGTAAATGTTGCCCTCTCTGAAGAATCCAGTTAGGAGGGTAAGTGGTGCCTTTTCTGAAGAATCAGTAAGGAGGGTAAATGGTGCCCTCTCTGAAGAATCAGTAAGGAGGGTAAATGGTGCCCTCATTGAAGAATCAGTAAGGAGGGTAAATGGTGCCCTCTCTGAAGAATCAGTAAGGAGGGTAAATGGTGCCCTCATTGAAGAATCATTAAGGAGGGTAAATGGTGCCCTCATTGAAAAATCAGTAAGGAGGGTAAATGGGTGCCCTCTGAAGAATCCAGTTAGGAGGGTAATTGGTGCCCTCTCTGAAGACCCAGTCAATGTTAGCGGCATCACTTCAGTTTCAGTTGGCTAATGTTAAATACAAGAAGTTCCAGGTTCGAGTCCTTTTTTTGAAAAATTCTTACTAACTAACCTAGCAGGCTTTTTATCAAATAGAACTAACTTCGTTATAACAAAGCGAAATGGGCAAAAACTGATAAGAGATGTTTTTATAGATAAGCTGAAGCTATGGGGGGGGGGGTCGCATGCACCCGAGCTGTGGGTGGGCAGGCTATACACGGGGGGACAATGCATATCACAGCTGTGCCAAAGTTAGAAACACGTTTTCAAATCAGCAGTGCGTTCTGGTACCGATTTAGCGATGATGAAGATACCCCAGAAACGAAACGACAGGCCCTGTACGAGCGTCTGTTGGAATAAAAAACGACGGGCATACGACTTATTACTGTAAAGGAGTTCGTAACTTATAAATGTCACGTTTCCACTTGAGTTTAAGGTGTTTTTACCGTTCATATTTGTTTAATTGATTGAACCCATGGTTAACGCAACTCTGGGAGAGAATATTTTTTTGGGTTTTGAAACCTATTTTGGGTGTCATACTGTATGCGCCACAACGGGTTTTATAAGCGCCAAAATGGGTTCCATAAGCGCCACTATGTATTTAATAAGCGCCAAAATGGGTTTCATAAGCGCCACTATGAGTTTCAAAAGCGCCATCTTGGGTTTAATAGGCACCAGTTTGGGTTTAATAGGCGCCATTGTTTGTTTCATAAGCGTCACAATCGATTTCATAAGCGCCATTTTGGTATTCATGTGTCATTTTGTGTTTAAAAGGCGCTATTTTGGGTTTCAAAAGCGCCATTTTGTGTTTAATAGGCACCTGTTTGGGTTGGGTTTCATAAGCGCCAAGTTTTGAATGCCAGGCTGTGTTCAAAGCACCAAACTATACGCCCGTAGAAATGATTTTTCATCTAAAGCGGCACAATGAAAGCTAGTAGTTCAGTACGAATACTGGGTCAAGGAAATGTAACAACAAAGAGAAGCCTCATGAGCTGCAGTTGGTGTTTTTGCGAGCTGGGCCACTCAATCTGCTGGGGCTCCAGCTGCCCCCCGCCTTTACTTATTTACCTACCTGCGATATGCTCACTCCTTATCTTTTTCCTTCCTTTTCCGTACCTTGTGTGTGTGGTGTGTGTGTTTAAAGCCTCGCGTTTAGCGTAGCTAGTTTGGATTCTTATTTTTTGTGGCGCTGATGAGGCACGCGCTAGAAAAATGGGAAGGATCAGACGGTTATAGACAGACAGACCTCTTGGCTTCTCTGAGGACTGGGTGTGCTCAAGCCCGGAGAGATGCGGATAAGAATAAGCCCGATGAGATCCTCGTGACTTGATAAGAAATGCCGTGTTTGACAAGAAGAGGAACTCGATAGATACGGGGGTGTTATTGAAATTGTGGGATTTGTCCCTGTTGTTGTCTTTGTCGTAAGACTTTTTTAGATTGCGAGCCACGATGCTCATTGTGGCGCCACGCGCTGTTTTTGTGCCTCAATTTTGGCGCCTTGGCACTTCGTAAAATCTAACTTTAGCGCTTCAGGTGCTCATTTTGGCGCCTTCGGTGCTCAGTTTGGCGCCTTAGGTGCTCATTTGGGCACCTCAGGTGCTCATTTTGGCGCCTTAGATGCTCATTTTGGCGCCTTAGGTGCTCATTTTGGCGCCTGAGGTGCTCATTTTGGCACCTCAGGTGCTCATTTTGGCGCCTTAGGTGCTCATTTTGACGCCTTAGATCCTCATTTTGGCGCCTCAGGTGCTCATTCTCATTTCGGCGCTTCGATGCTCATTTTGGCGCCTTAGATGCTCATTTTGGCGCCTCAGGTGCTCATTTTGGCGCCTCAGGTGCTCATTTTGGCGCCTCAGGTGCTCATTTTGGCGCCTCAGGTGCTCATTTTGGCGCCTTAGATCCGCATCTTGGCGCCTTATATACTAATTTTGGCGCCTTAGGTGCTCATTTTGGCGCCTTAGGTGCTCATTTTGGCGCCTTAGATCCTCATTTTGGCGCCTCAGGTGCTCATTTTGGCGCCTTAGGTCATTTTCGCTCCTCAATGCTAAATTTTAGGCATTTTGTCTGCACTGCACAGCAGAGTTATATATTAATGCCTTATTTTGAATTTGTCAGAAAAGAAAACAAATTGAAATGGAGTAATAAAAAGCGCACAAAGCGAAAATCTTGCTAATTACATTTAGTTCCTTATTCACAAGCGCCTGCCGGGTGGTTCGGGTGGGTGGGGTTGCAGTTTTCCTCATCTCCTCTCTCCCCCCTCCTCCCCCCGTCTCTCCTCGCACCATTTTTTCGACGCCGGCCTCTCATTGGCTGCAAAATTCTCGAACTGTTTCGAATCATCTGCTTCTACTATAAAAAGAGTTCGGTCGTCTGGCTCCGTCCATCCGCGTGACACCCCCACCCCCACCAGCCCTGGCCCCTCTTTGTCAGGCTCTTTTTAGTCTTACAAGTATCCGAGAATAGAAGGCTTTCTTAGCTTGATAAGACAATTTCCAGCGCTGCAGATTCGAACAGTAAACTGATTACCTGGCCCACAATCTGCCATGCAGGCCTGCTGCCCTGTGATGACTTCTAAACGGAAAGCGTCCGCTCCCAGCAAGTTCTACCGAACCGTTGCCAAGCCGAACGGGACAGCAAAAACTCCTGTAGCAGCTCATTCTGCTACCTACCAGCAGGTGGCTCTGCTGCCTCCGCATCAGCCGCCTCAGGTGCCCTCATCTTCGGATAGTTCCTCTGACGCCGAAACTGCCGTCACCGAGCTGCGAGTGTCGATGTCTCCGCCTACAGCTCACGGTTCGAGCTGCTCAGGTGAGCTGCTGCCAAGTTCAGCCACGCCGAGCCAGGTGGTGCAGTGGCTGCGCGACTCCTGCTTCGCTGAATTGGCGCCCACCGATCAGCTGGCTTACCTGGACGAGCTGCTGGTTCAGTTGGGCAACTTGCGAAGTCACGTGACCTGCCGAGCGGCGGTGAGCTAATCTATTTTTGTAACATTATCAGCATCGCTTGATCATTTTTACTGCCTTGAGCTTATCTATCCAGATATTAGTGGGACTTTATGACTCCGTGCGAATGTGCAAGGAAGGCTAATTTACGATGCTAAGAGTAATTAGAAGCTGAAATTGCCAAATTGCTCAGGTGAGGCGGAGGTTAGGCCGTGGGGAGGGAGGATAGGTTAAGCACAGGTGTGAAACCCCCGGTGGATGCTATAAATATCAATTAACAATTAGATAAGCGCTCGCTGGTCCCTGAAACTTTCTAAATGAACTCTCTTGGTTTAGTTTGGCCTGGCTCGATAATTATGATTTGATTTGTCTCAGCCAAAGTGTTCAAGTCTCGCCGATGTAAGGACTCTTAAAATTCTTTGTAAGGAAGGATCAAACAGTACAAAAGTTGATCCCAAGGAACTGCAAGATCTTAGCATCCGATTTCCAGAATTTGAATTTGAATTCTCAGGTTACCTGTCTTACCTGTGCTGTACCTACGCTGTGCAGTGTAGTGTGTTGTGCAAGCTTAGCGAATGTGATCGAGTTAGGAAACAACAGGTGAGGGGGGCTGTGCTGACAAGATTTTGCATAAACGATAGCCTGCAATAGCTTGTGCGGCAGGGCAATCGAGGAACTTTCGAATTTAGTTATACTGGCTAGGGTGAAGGCAGGTCTGTAGGTGGGTCTAGGCTTGTTTTTGTTAACCGCACAAGAGGCTCTGTTCGAATTGTGCAATGGCCATGTAAAGGCAGAAGGAAGGCGCGGTCCGGATACACTGCTGTATCAAATTTGAATCTATCCGCAGCTACTGTTTGCTTCAGAAAGCTTTTAAGTTAAGTATGATTATATATTAAGCAGTTTGCATACTTGTTTCATATAGTATATATAGTCAGTCTTGTACATAAAGTTTTAAACTTGCGCGTTTATAATAACTTGACTCTGACATATCGAGTGACTAATATAGAAGTTTCCGTGCAGGTTGGTGCAGCAAATTGCATTGGAAAGTTTTTTGCGCTTATATTGTATTTGAAGACAATGAGACGCTTAAGCTAAAGACAGACAGTCAGACACTGAGCCATAGACAGTGAGACACACTGAGCCATAGACAGTGAGACACACTGAGCAATAGACAGTGAGACACACTGAGGCATAGACAGTGAGACACCACTGAGCCATAGACAGTGAGACACTGAGCCATAGACAGTGAGACACACTGAGCCATAGACAGTGAGACACACTGAGCCATAGACAGTGAGACACTGAGCCATAGACAGTGAGACACACTGAGCCATAGACAGTGAGACACACTGAGGCATAGACAGTGAGACACACTGAGCCATAGACAGTGAGACACACTGAGTCATAGACAGTGAGACACACTGAGCCATAGACAGTGAGACACACTGAGCCATAGACAGTGAGACACACTGAGTCATAGACAGTGAGACACACTGAGCCATAGACAGTGAGACACTGAGCCATAGACAGTGAGACACACTGAGCCATAGACAGTGAGACACACTGAGGCATAGACAGTGAGACACACTGAGC
This sequence comes from Macrostomum lignano, assembly GCA_002269645.1. Taxonomy (NCBI): domain Eukaryota; kingdom Metazoa; phylum Platyhelminthes; family Macrostomidae; genus Macrostomum; species Macrostomum lignano. Next base: position 34,464 of record NIVC01001896.1, on the reverse strand, counting down.
CATAGACAGTGAGACACACTGAGGCATAGACAGTGAGACACACTGAGCCATAGACAGTGAGACACACTGAGTCATAGACAGTGAGACACACTGAGCCATAGACAGTGAGACACACTGAGCCATAGACAGTGAGACACACTGAGTCATAGACAGTGAGACACACTGAGCCATAGACAGTGAGACACACTGAGCCATAGACAGTGAGACACACTGAGCCATAGACAGTGAGACACACTGAGCCATAGACAGTGAGACACACTGAGTCATAGACAGTGAGACACACTGAGCCATAGACAGTGAGACACACTGAGCCATAGACAGTGAGACACACTGAGCCATAGACAGTGAGACACTGAGCCATAGACAGTGAGACACACTGAGCCATAGACAGTGAGACACTGAGCCATAGACAGACAATGAGGACTTAGCGATAGACAGACACAGACAATGACAAACTTATCGTCTATACATTGAGATACTCTGTGACTCAACCTTTTCAGACGATATATACGAGCGTATTCAGCTAAAGATAAGAATGAGCAATAGATCTGTGACCGACCATATGCTCTAACAAAAATCAAGCTCCGAGATTCGTAACTCATTTTTACGGCGTTCAGGCTCACAAATACTATATATAATAAATATAAAATCGTTTTTGGAGTACGAGCGTGGTAATAATGGACCCTCCCTATAACTGAGTGCTTTTCAATTGACTGCTCGGGGAGTTTAGGGTGGGGTGAGGGGTTTTAGTTCCCATCTCTCGGGAATCTTTGAGTCCCTGTATGTGTGATGCTGCTTATACTAAAGGCAGGCTCGTGGATGCCTCTTTGGTGGGGTTGGTTGCTCAATTTTCGAGCTCAAACTCTGGATAAGCCTCAAGTCTCACCCCATTATATAATAAGACGGCATATGGCCCAGGCCATTTCGCGTAATATAATATTTCATATTGCCATTTCTGCATCCCAAACTGCTCAGATCTTGTTTACGATTCTCCAGTCTCTGACACTTTCTCCTGCTCTCTTTCTTCTTCTGCTATAAGAAAACACCGGCCATTATTCTTCTTTTGCTGGCAGCGTGTCTTTGTCTTTATAACTCTTTGTTCCTTGTTTACCACAATGCAACTTCGCGTGGCCGTAATTATAGACTTTAGAATTCATAATAATAATATTATTATTAGTATTATTACCCCGAACTGCGTGGTAATTTAATCCCGTTTCATTTCCTTCCTGATCTGTGGTGGCAGGAAAGCTTCAGCCGAAATTCCGAAACTGCAGGAGGCCCCGGACTATAATTTTAGCTCGCGCCAGTCGGCTCTGCAAACTTCTCCAAGAACCCGTAGTTGGGCGCGCGGTTCCCCTTTCCCTCTCGACGAGTTTAGCGGCCGGTTCCGGACACAAAGAGCCCCGGCTCTCGAGGATGGAATTGAAGGCCGAACTGCATCGCGGAGGAGGGAGAGGGAATTGGGTTGTGCAATCTCAATTTCGCTTTGCCTTCGCTCCCAAACGGGAGATCGAATTTCAATTCTTGTTCCTGAGATGCGATGTGGCTTGGGCGAGGCTCTTGTCGTTCTCGCCAAAGTCGAACAACAGAAGCGATTGCGATCGGGCGGCGGTGGAGGAGCCGGAACAAAGCTCTCTCTTAAAAATGATCTTGCTTTTAGTTTGAATATCCGTCTTGACTTTTCCCCTCCAGCTGTGGCGGTGGTCGCCTTTGTCTATACGGGGAGACTGAATAGGACCCTGGGCAGACAGTCCATTGCTGGGAAGATCGCTTCAAAACCCTTTGGGGATTCGAATCTGTCAATTGCGATGCCTGCCAAGACAAAGCCTGATGCGCATCCGTCTGTTGCTTGCGGTTAACGACAGCCCATGCAGCAGACTGCTCCGAGCGAGTCATTCTTCTCTTCCAATTTCAATTTTTATTCTCCAGTTTCCGTGTGTAGCTCGCCCAGTGTCTACCTGATGCATAATTAATTCCCAAACTGTTGCCTGCAGATCCCCAGGGGCCGAGCAAATAGGGATCAGCTAACTGGAGGGTTAGAGAGGGCTGCATGGGGTCTGATCTCTGCCTTGTAGACTGGCTGCCCCCGCTCAAGGCGTTCTGTTTATGCAGTCAATCACTCTGCGCTGGGCTGCTCGAGCTGTAGGGAGAGAGCAAAATACATAAAAGTGTAGCCCTAGAGAGCCAGGAGGCAGAGGTTTGATTCCCCACACATGTGGCTGGAAACCTCCCACGCGAGCCTCGCACCAGGGACGCCTTGAAGCAATCACTTGGACTGGGGAAGGATATTTAGCGGTAGAAAAAATTGAAAATTTCCAATCTAAATGCAAGTTTCTGGAGTCCATGCCTTCTTTGGATGTCCTTGGAGTTTACACTGTCCTCGGAGGGGGCTCTTTCCTCGAAGGGGGCACTGTCCTTGGAGGGGCTACTGTCCTTGGATGGGGCACTGTCCTTGGAGTGGACAATATCCTTGGAGGGGCTACTGTCCTTGGATGGGGCACTGTCCTTGGAGTGGAAAATATCCTTGGAGGGGGCACTGTCCTTGGATGGGGCACTGTCCTTGGAGTGGACAATATCCTTGGAGGGGGCACTGTCCTTGGAGGGGGCACTGTCCTTGGAGGGGGCACTGTCCTTGGAGTGGACAATATCCTTGGATGGGGCACTGTCCTTGGAGTGGACAATATCCTTGGAGTGGACAATATCCTTGGAGGGGGCACTATCCTTGGAGTGGACAATATCCTTGGAGGGGGCACTATCCTTGGATGGGGCACTGTCCTTGGAGTGGACAATATCCTTGGAGGGGGCACTGTCAATGGAGTGGACAGTATCCTTGGAAGGGGCACTGTCCTTAGAGGGGGCACTGTCCTTGGAGGGGGCACTGTCCTTTGTATGAAGGCCTCCTTCAAACTTTTTCTACATTTGAACAAAATATATGATGTCCTGACTAAAACACACCATACAGTAAAATTGAAGGCAATTTTAAATAAAACTCATCTGTGAAGGCAAATTTCATTTCCAGTCCAAAGTTCGTTAGCTTTAGGCGTCCTTGCGCTGTGACCCAGGGCCGGCCCAGCTTGTCCATCTATATTAATAGTCTTATGGCTGCCCGCCTGGTCCATCAGCAGAATCGAATTCGCCCCAGGGCCTGTTACAGCCCCGGCCCCTTCCCTTTGTCTCCTTGTTTCTAATGCTTTTATTTACATCCCCCAGGGATGGAGATTGATTAATCCTCGATCTTCCAATTCACCATTTATACTGCCAACTGTCTGGATCTTTGTTCCCCTCATGCTTCGCCTACACAATCCAAACCGTGGAAAACTTCAAACTATGGGCCTTACAATAAATAGACCCCTAGTTTACGTTATTATTTTTTGGTATTTTTCGATTGTTAGACAATTTCACTTGATTTTCTTGGAAAGGCCTTCTTTTGTAGGCCGGTCAGGAACGTATATTTATCTTAACAAAATTAGTACAAGAACTCTAAACAAAACGGCCTCCAAAAGAAGACCTTTCTAAGAAAATTAAATGTACAAGCGTCTTTCTACTTGAGCACAATTCATGATTCGGTTAAAGTCTTAGCATAAACTTAAGAAGTAGCTGACAACTCAAACCGACAACCTGCAGTCTGAGCCAAAGTGTTTTCTCGTGGAAATTTCCTAGGCAAAGAATTAGGCTGAACCAGAAGCACAGGGGGCAACCAGCGTGTCTCCTCAGCCACCTGCGAGCTTCACCCACTTGGGCCCGGCTGTTTTCTAGATAAATTCACAGCCTCACAAAATTCGCGCTTTGAGTCGATGTGCGCCGTCTGCTTGCTCACTTTTTTATCATTCTCATTATCCTCGAGTCCTCGTTTCCTTGTCTTTCTTTACTCGGTTGGTGAGTGGATTTTTTGTTTAGCTATACCATGAAATCCGGATAAAAAACTCACGGAGCCCATGTTGGGTCTGTATTGCAGAAAAAACAATTTACCAAACTTGGGTATCCATTCTGTCTCAGCCAGACTCAGTTGGTAAAATCAACAGCGATGCTTCTAGCTCGTAATTAATAGTTAATTAGTCGGAATTAGGAGTTTCTTCTATAAGACAAAAAATTGTTTCATAGTTAAGGGAATATTACAAAGAATTGAACTCGCGAATGTCAGCGATATCTCGCATAGAAATTGATAAAACCGAACTCGCAACACGGCGGAACCTTTGGAGAATCAAAGCAGAAGCCCATTCGTGCAGAGAGGCTGCAGCCTAATTCCCAGCCTAATTATACTCCAGCCTTTCCGGAATCTGCATGTGCGCGCGCGCGCCTCCCCTCTTTTCCCATCAACGTTTCGCTTTATTCCCACAGTCCCGTCCATTGTGGCCTCGAAGTTTTTCATTCGATTTTTACAATACCGAACTCTCTCTCTCTCAATACATGTGCGTGTCGGCCCTGCCTGCTAGCGCAGATGTCCCCAGGCCCTGTCTGGCCCTCCATAGCTGGATTGCCCCATCGAGCCGTATGTTATGACGTCATCGCTCGAGCAGCAGCCGCCGTCGTAATTCTCCATCCAATTCATTTTCCCCCGGCCGAGATTTAAAAGCCCAGCCCCGTTCTCTCAGCTCAGCCCCTTTGTTCTTCTTCGTTTCGGCTCGCCGCCCCCTCCCTCCCCTCCAGCTTCGCTGATGACGCTTAGAGCCTCGGATTATAGAGCAGCTGTGTCGATTATCGAGAAGTAGCTTTACTTCGGACCGAACCCAACTCCCGTGCTGCTCTTTCCTCAATTGTGAAATAAGAAGAAGAAAGAGGGTGGCTTGGAGTTTTTAGAAATAGAGGCACGGACGGAAAGAATCTTCGCTTCATCTGGGAGTTTTTCTTCTTTCTCCTACTAAAAGCCTCAGGGACTCGGAGCAGATGGTTGACTCTCGGGTGCCGCCAGGCGAACTGGGGGGGGGGACACACATTAGAGAGGCCCAACATACCAGGAGTATCGGCAACGGGACTTTGAAAGCATTTCGCTATTGGGCAGAGTCTATTGGAAGAGCGGCTCTGATTTGCGTGGGAACCGCGGATGAGGCAGCGGTAAACGCGCGACCCCTTTGGGGCTTGTTGTGCACGAAAATTGGCTGAATGGTTGTCGTGCGGTTCATGCCAGCCCACCAAGTCACAGAGAGTGTACATAAAAATATAGTTATTAATAATTCTACTCAACTTAACCCACCTCTTGCAGAGTCCTCAGCAGCAAATTTGTGATCTTAGCAACAGTTGCCTAGCAACCGACAGTATAAAACTTGACGACGACAACCGGGACCCTGCGACGCCGCTGAATCTGTCGCGGCCGAAACCAATCAAGATCAAAGAGATGCCGCCAGACAGTCCGTTAAGCGAACTGCAGGTATGGCGAGAAAGTACTTTTCTTCGAAATTCAGCTTAAAATCCCCCAGGCTTTATTTTAAAAAATTTAAATTTCCCCATGGTTCAAAACTCACCACAGTTTAAAAATTCCCCCGTTTTAAATTCCCCATAGTTTAAAATTCCCTCTAGAGTTCAAAATTTCCCAAGAGTTGAAAATCCCCTGAAATAACGCTAGATTTCCAAACTATGCTTTCCCAATTATCCTAATTTTTCCAATTTCTGATTTCGCGATGCAAAATAACCGATTGCCTCAACACGGAGACAAATTGATCACGCGTCTCACCCTGTTCCAATTCGTCAAAGGCGGCCTTTTTTAAACAAAACGATTCTTGTTTTGCTAGCCTTTTGTGTTGTTTTGAATACCAAAAAATCCACCTGGGGCACCAGAGGCTTATAGAAAGAAAAAAACAATCTCTCGCTACACCTGATGCTTGTAGCAATTATTTATCTTTGAATTCTTCTTTCCTAGAGAAAAGACGAATTCTAAGGCAGACAAATTCATAATTTTTGCATTTGGAAATTTTTTGTTAGAATTTTTCTTCCCGATAAATCTTGATGCTGCTTTCAAGTCCTGAGCCGGTTAGGTCCCATGCTCGAGTCCCGACCGATTAGTCAGGAAGACAGACAGACTTATAATTGTTTCTTGGAAACTGGATGAACAGACAGACTTATAATTGTTTCCTAGAAACTGGATTAACAGACAGACTTATAATTGTTTCCTGGAAAGTGGATTAGCTATAAAGGGCCATTTTAGGCTATTAGGGTCCCCCGCCTCGGCATAGCAACCGACTGGGAGGATGGGACAAATTTCCAGTCTTTGAAATTCGCAATGTTTTCTTTCTTTGTCTTTTTCTGCCCGTCCAATTTTCCAATTTTCATCTTTTCCCTTCTCTCCCCCCAGCATGAAGGCAATCATGCTGTCTATTACATCATCTGTTTACCTTTTTGAGCCTGTCCTGTCCTGGGGGAGAATTCTGGTCAGCCAGTGTGTATGACAGGGCAGACTGGCCCGCGGGATTCAAGGGAACATGCGCGCTGGCTTGGTAACCAACGGGCTTTTAGTAACCCAGCTGCTTAGCTAGGCTGTTAGCATCATCAGTGGCTGAATCAGTGGGGTTTATTAACTAACAGCGGGACCAGGAACTCCAGGAATTCATGCGACTAAAATCGGTGAAAATAAAATCCTGAGTTAGATATGATGACGTTTAATAAACAATATATTCGCAGAACGGCTCTAGCCTCTTGGCATCCACAACAGGTACATACAACCAACCAAAAATTTCTTTAAAATTCGCCACGAAGTTCCTACGTAGCACACCATTGTGCTGTAGCGAATGCAGAGCTCCCTGACGCGACGCGTCTTCTCGAGTTTCCCTTCTTTCCTCTTTCGATTCTTCCTTTCGGTTTGGAAAGTTGCGCAATCACTACTTGGGGGATGGGGGGGGGTTGGCTCGACCCCTTTGTGACTAAGCTGATAACGGGAAATTCTGCCCAACTCTCATCTCCAATTGCCAACAGGATTTGTCCAAGAAGCCCCGGCTGGGTCTTCGGACGGCCACCACCCGCTGCTGTCAGGGGGGCGACGAGTCGGTCGCCTTGACTACGGGCGGCAAGATTTCGTTGGCCAGCCAGCAGGAGCAACAGGTGGCAAGCCTGCTGGCTGCAGCTGGGCTGACGCTGCCTGCGCCACCTCTGCAGCAGCAGCAGCAGCAACAGCAGCAGGCAGCCTTTAGTCAGCTGAGGTGAGTCATCAGCTTAGCGATTACAAAGTGGCCGTTCTTGTCTCTTTCTTTGCCTGTAGACCCTTTTGCGGAATTTTTACATATTTTTAAAGGTGTGATAATAAAGTTATATAGTTTGGGATTCTTCGGATGTTTAAGAATTTGAAAAATTATTAACGATATTTAAAAAGGGGAGATTTAAGGAGATTTGGAAAGGGGAGATTTGGAATGGAGAGATTTGGGGAGTTTTGGAAAAGGGAGATTTGGAATAGGAGATTTGGAATGGGAAGATTCGGTATTGGGTAGATTTGGAAAGGGGAGATTTGGAAAGGGGAGATTTGGAAAGGGAAGATTTGGAAAGGGGAGATTTGGAAAGGGAAGATTTTGAAAGGGGAGATTTGGAAAGGGGAGATTTGGAAAGGGGAGATTTGGAAAGGGGAGATTTGGAATGGGAAGATTTGGAATGGGAGATTTGGAATGGGAGATTTGGAAAAAGGAGATTTGGAATAAGGAGATTTGGAATAAGGAGATTTGGAATAAGGAGATTTGGAAAGGGATATTTGAAAAGTGAAGATTTGGAATTGGGATATTTGCACTTTAGTAAGTTGCGGAAAGGCGGTGATTTAAAAAACAGATTTCATTTCAAATAAATTATTTAAGCTTGGAAAGGAAACTAGTTTGGACAAAGTCAACGAAGTCAACAAAATATTTTGAAACAAATTTAAACAAATTTTAGTCTGCCTGCAGTCACTGCCGGGCAGCAGCAGCAGCAACAGCAGCAGCAAGAGTTTCTGCTAGCCGCAGCGGCAGCTCACGGTCTGTCGCTGCCTCCTGGAAGTCTGGGCCTCTACAACCAACAGCCCACTGTGCAGGTGAGGATTAAAATTTTCTAAGAAATAGCTACTGTTATAAAGCTTATACGAATCTAGTTTGGCATGGCAACCTAAACTCTATCGATACCAAATTTGCAGCTCATCCAGCAGCAGCAGCAGCAGCAGCAGCAACATCATCACTCACTGCTCAGTCATCATCACCAGAATCCATCCGCCATTCTGGGCGACATGCCGGACATTTCCTTGTCGGAAGCTGACGCATCGCAGAGTCTGTCGCCTCATCCGCCGCCATCGACGCATTCGAAATCGTCTCCCAAGCCGCCACAGCAGCAGCAGAAGCAACAGAAGCAGCAGCAGCAGCAGCAGCAGCAGCAACAGCAGCAGCAGCCACAGACTCCCCGCAAGCTGGCATCAAGCAAGCCCGGCAACCAGCAGTCCCAGTCGAGCCGCGGCAGCCATCACGTCAAGCGCCCGATGAACGCCTTCATGGTGTGGGCCCGGGAGGAGCGGCGCAAGATTCTCAAGGCCTGCCCGGACATGCACAACTCCAGCATCTCGAAGATTCTCGGGGCCAAGTGGAAGGCCATGACAGCCGAGGAGAAGCAGCCATTCTACGAGGAGCAGTCGCGGTTGTCGCGGGTGCACATGGAGCAGCATCCGGATTATCGCTACCGACCCAGGCCGAAGCGCACCTGCATATTGGACGGCCGAAAGCTGCGCGTGTCCGAGTACAAAGACCTGGTGAAAGGTCGGGGCAAGAGCTCCCCCAGTGCTGCAGCAGCGGCGCCGGCCGCGACAGCCGCGCCTTCTTCGGCGGTGGCTGGCCTGGGACTCAAGCTGCAGCAGAAACAGCAGCAGCAGCAGCAGCAGCTGTGGATGGCGGCGTCGACTGTGGGTTCGATGACCGGAGTGACCGGCTCGGGTGGAACAGCGGGTGAGTGACGGGGGAGTGTGACATAAATAAATTAAGAAAAATAGAGTGATAGGCAGAGTGACAGATAAAGTGACAGGCAGAGTGACAGATAGAGTGATAGGCAGAGTGACAAAGTGATAAGCAGAGTGACAGATAGAGTGATAGGTAGAGACAGTGATAGGCAGAGGGACAAAAAGAGTGCGTGGAAGAGTGACAGAGTGCTGACCGAAGAGTGACAGAGAGAGTGAAGAGAGAATGACAATGAGCAATATAAAAGCCATATAATGAACAAATGAAGTTAGCAGATAGAAAAGAGCGACCTTGCGAGTGTCAATCACAACGATGCGCAGTTAGTTGATTTTAGTGAGATCACAAACAGCTGATGAGGCTCAGTGATCTGAGCGTTGATCTATCACTCCGTTTGTTACCATCCCAGAGGACTCAAACGTCACATTGAGTCACCTCGAGCAGCATCAGCGGCAGTTTGCAGGAATTCGTGACGTCCAACGCGACGCGACAGCCGCCGATCAGGAACGGCAAATCCAAATTGACGTCGAAGACGAAGCCGACTCTGATGCTGGCGGCGGCGCCATGCTGATCGACGCAGAGGATGAGGGAGATTTCAGCAGCGGCGGGGAGTACTGACAGAAATTATATTATCAACCTAAAAATATTTTCATAGCGCGGTAGGAAATATTTTCCCGACTCAGAAATGTACCAATTGGTTGATAGATTTTTAGACTCAAAAAAGTACAACCAATTCAAAGGTTGGTTAAGAGTCTAAAAGTACATTGCAATTTCATAGCTTCACTCTTTAGACTTCAATTATAGCTTGAAGTAATACTTCAATATAATTCACTCTTTAGACCCTATGAAATTGCAATCAATTTAAAGCATATAATCCAATATACTAAAATCATAATAATCTAAAAATACAATTGAATATTAATAGTGACATCATAAAAGTACAACACATTTTTTCGGGAGAGACTCGAAGTGACCCGATTGCACTTTAAAAGAGGACGCTGATTTTTAGAAGAGCAATTCAAATAAAAAAGTCTAATTAATGTAAGAAGTTGGCCATTGAATAAAAGTACACAGTCTATTCTAAAAAGAGATTAAGTTAAGTTACAGTTGATTATCACTTGCAAAAAAATAAAGTTTGTTAAATAAAAGTAGTTTAAAATTTAAGCAAAAATTTACTGTTAAAGTCAAATCGATTCGTAGAAGTGAATTTCAAAAGTACTTAACGAAGATTAACGATCAAATTGTCATTCATTCATTCTCAATAAACTGAGGCTTTAAAAGTACAATCAATTTCTATGGAGTGAGACGCTGAGACCTGAACCCAACATAAAAATTTTCCACTTGGCAGTTTGCTTTCAACAAAGGAGCATTTCTCTGTACCTTTATGAGGCTTACATAAAATTTGATTAATATTTCTTATATGTTGTTATTGTTAATTTGTTTTGTTTTGTTAGCTGTCTTCGTCTATTGAATAGCATCTGTTTTAAAGCCAAAAAATTCGTTTTTTATTGTTTTCTTAGAATATCATTCCTTCGGTAATTTTTTTTGTCAGTTGTGTTGTACAGTTTGAATAAAATTAGCTTGTTGTTTGCACAATAAAACCAATTAGACCATTCATAACTGTGGATGAACTTTTGCAGAAAAAATCACCTTTACTACTTGTAGCGGTCTTGGCTACGAGTAGTATAACGCTCATCTGTATTAATTGTAAAATAAGTTCGAATGATTGTAATTAAAAAATATCCACCCTGTTCCTTATTCAGTTTAACAAACAAAACATTTTTTGAACATAAACCTTTAGTGTTGCTTTAAATGTTAATATTGTTCTTGTTAATTTTTTTCACTGCTTTTGTTTTAGTTATATAGGTCAAAGCTTGCTGCTCAGTTTTGTACGTTATAAAAGTGAATAAAAAGTACTTAACTTACCTTAATTGTAACCCGTTCAGAGATACAAGAATGTTTATTGTTAATACCACTGGCTAAAGTACAGAGTGCACTGCAGAAGTTTTTTAGTCCTTGTTTTTCCTATTATTCGACTGAAACACAAATTGTAGAGTTTTTAAAAAAAATGAATGTGCTTTTTGCTGTCTTTGTCGTTTCAACAAAGCTTTGATTGAATAAATAAAATTTATTCCCTTTTGAGACTCGGCCTCTCTGGTTAAGCGGCCTGCCGGCTTGTGCAGATCCATTCCGAAGGGCGTTTGCAGTGCTTTGTTACTTTAGTTTGAAACTTAATGCATCTGTCTGTCTGTCTGTTTGTCTGTCTGTCTGTCTGTCCGTCTGTCCGTCTGTCTGTCTGTCTGTCTGTCTGTCTGTCTGTCTGTCTGTCTGTCTGTCTGTTTGTCTGTCTGTCTGTCCGTCTGTCTGTCTGTCTGTCTGTTTGTCTGTCTGTCTGTCCGTCTGTCTGTCTGTCTGTCTGTCTGTCTGTCTGTCTGTCTGTCCTGCTGTCTGTCTGTCTGTCTGTCTGTCTGTCTGTCTGTCCTGCTGTCTGTCTGTCTGTCTGTCTGTCTGTCTGTCTGTCTGTCCTGCTGTCTGTCTGTCTGTCTGTCTGTCCTGCTGTCTGTCTGTCTGTCTGTCTGTCCTGCTGTCTGTCCTGCTGTCTGTCTGTCTGTCTGTCTGTCCTGCTGTCTGTCCTGCTGTCTGTCCTGCTGTCTGTCTGTCTGTCTGTCCTGTTGTCTGTCTGTCTGTCTGTTTGTCTGTCTTGATGACTATGCCTTCGCATCCGGCCCTCCCTCCCAATGTCTATCTGTCCACCTCTCCATGTTTATCTTTTAACCTGTGAGCCCGTGATGTGTCACAATTCACAATTCACCGTAAACGGAGACTGCTAATGCAGCAACATGTGATTAACTAAGATAGAGCTGGAGAATTAAATTCTAAGAAAGAGAGCCATTCAAATAAGCTAGCGGCTGTACACTTAAACACTGAACATTTATGCTCACTAAGTGCTATTCGTAGGCTTGTGCTCACACACTCAGCCTGTGTTTGTAGAAAAGGGTACACAGAGAGAGAATAAAATGTCTTCAAGCAGGCTCATCCAATGCAGCCAGCATAAAAATGCAAACGCAAATTTAGCCCAGGCAAACAGCAAGCAATCTTAAACTCCAGCATTTAGCTGCCATATCTTGAAAAATGGCCTTAACGACAATTGACAACAAATTGTTAAAGTGCGCCTGTTGCGACCAGCTGCCTAGCAAGGCGGTATTCGAAACCGACTGCTGCCACAGGGTTTTGTGCGGCACCTGTGTGAGGAACCCGAATGGTCGCGGCCTGTTGCGAAGGTACTGCTGAGACGGGAGGGATCTTAACTCCTTACCTGAGATTTATAATTGTTTCTTTTGTTAAGAATTTAGAATCCTACTATAGCATCTAGAATCTCTCTTATAGAAGCTAGAATCTCCTCTATATAATCTAGAATCTCGATCCCCTAGAGGATCTAGAATCCCCGCTATAAAATCTAAAATCTCCCCATGAAGGATCTAGAATCTCCCCTATAGGAGCTAGAATCTCCCTAGAGGATCTACATGTAGAATCTCCTATGGAATCTAAAATTTCCCTATGAAGGATCTAGAATCTCGCCTAAAGGATCTAGAATCTCACCTATAGGATCTAGAATGTCCCCTATAGGATCTAGAATCTCCCCTACAGGATTTAGAATCTCCCCTATAGGATCTAGAATCCCCGCTATAGAATCTAGAATCTCCCCTATAGGATCTAGAATCTCCCCTACAGGATTTAGAATCTCCCCTATAGGATCTAGAATCCCCGCGATAGAATCTAAAATCTCCCCAATAAGATTTAGAATCTCCCCTATAGAAATCTAGAATATGCCCTATAGGAATCTAGAATCTCCCCTATAGAAATCTAGAATATGCCCTATAGGAATCTAGAATCTCCCCTATAGAAATCTACATGTAGAATCTCCCCTATAGGAATTTAGAATCTCCCCTATAGAAATCTAGAATATGCCCTATAGGAATCTAGAATCTCCCCTATAGAAATCTAGAATCTCCCCTATAGAAATCTAGAATATGCCCTATAGGAATCTAGAATCTCCCCTATAGAAATCTAGAATCTCCCCTATAGAAATCTAGAATATGCCCTATAAAATCTAGAATCTCCCCTATAGAAATCTAGAATCTCCCCTATAGAAATCTAGAATCTCCCCTATAGAAATCTAGAATATGCCCTATAGGAATCTAGAATCTCCCCTATAGAAATCTAGAATCTCCCCTATAGAAATCTAGAATATGCCCTATAAAATCTAGAATCTCCCCTATAGAAATCTAGAATCTCCCCTATAGAAATCTACATGTAGAATCTCCCCTATAGGATCTAGAATCCTCCTAAACAAGTCTATGACCTGGCTTTCAAGACCTCGAGGATCTGTAGGAGGTGAACAGTCCCATCACTACAAGACTCAGCCACTCAATCCAAATGCAGGTGCCCAGTGAGAAGCTGCCAATCCCGCGTGTTCTGGTGCCACCGCAGCCGCACTCTGGAGCAGATAATCTCTCAATCGCCATTCCAGTGCCCCCACTGCGGCCTGGAGTGTCTCAGGCGAGACCGTCGCAACCATCTGAACAGTTGCCCAGAGCGGGAGGTGCAATGCCAGCTTTTCCACAATGGCTACAGGGGCACACTGGGTGGCATAGTGCAGCATCTGGCTAGCCGGCACAAACTGCAGACAGTGACGAAGCTGCGGAATTATTACCAATTTTGTTCCTAGTTTTATGCGCCACTTCATTTGAGGTGGCGCCTTTTTAGCGTGGGGGCGCCATTTCATTTAAGGGGGCACCATTTAAATTGAAGGGGCGCCATTTTATTTAAGTGGGGGCGCCATTTTATTTGAGTGGGGGCGCCATTTTTAGTAGAGGGAGGGACGCCATTTTTTTGAGTATGGGCGCCATTTTTGGTGGAGGGAGGGACGCCATTTAATTTGAGAGGGGGCGCCTTTTTTTAAGTGGGGGCGCCATTATTTTTGAGAGGGGGCGCTATTTTATTTGAGTGGGGGCGCCATTTTATTTGAGTGGGGGCGCCATTTTATTTGAATGGGGCGCTATTTTTAGTAGAGGGAGGGACGCCATTTTATTTAAGAGGGGGCGCCATTTTATTTAAGTGGGGGCGCCATTTTATTTGAGAGGGGCGCCATTTTTAGTAGAGGGAGGGACGCCATTTTATTTGAGTGGGGGCGCCATTTTATTTGAATGGGGCGCTATTTTTAGTAGAGGGAGGGACGCCATTTTATTTAAGAGGGGGCGCCATTTTATTTAAGTGGGGGCGCCATTTTATTTGAGAGGGGCGCCATTTTTAGTAGAGGGAGGGACGCCATTTTATTTGAGTATGGGCGCCATTTTTGGTGGAGGGATGGACGCCATTTTATTTGAGAGGGGGCGCCATTTTTAGTAGAGGGAGGGACGCCATTTCATTTAAGTGGGGGCGCCATTTCATTTGAGTGGGGGCGCCATTTTATTTGAGTGGGGGCGCCATTTCATTTGAGTGGGGGCGCCATTTCATTTGAGTAAGGGCGCTATTTTATTTGAATGAGGCGCCATTTTTAGTAGAGGGAGGGACGCCATTTTATTTGAGGGGGCGCCAGTTGAATTGAGGTTGCACCATTTCATTTGAGTGGGTGCGTCTTACAAAAGCCAGTATTGCTTGAACATCAGCCTGATCTTCTTAAATCATAAAATGATTATTAAATCATTTATAATCTATAATTAATGCAATGTCAGACCCTTTCATCACAATAAATCGCTGGCAATAACTACTAACCAAGTACTAGATATGTAGCAGAATACTATATATTGTTTTCTTAATTTGACGTAATACCCGATTAGAATATTTTTTTCAATGTTAGACTTTAAGTTTAAACTCATTGATTTCCAAATTTAAATACAAGTGATCAGATATAACTCGCATTTTATGCAGGAAATGCACAAAATTAAGATTGCTGAATTTCAACATTTTTTATTATATTTATTAACTGCAAAAAGCAACTTTGAAGTTGAACAGCGAGAATAGAAATCTAAAAGTACAAATTAGGAAGGCAATATAAGTTAACGACTGTCTAAAGTAAAACTAAGAATTACTAAATACAAAATATTAACTCCCCTCTGAGGACCTTAGGCAATGGAATATTTGAGGATCTTTAGGATTGGGATATTTTGAGGATCTATAAGATTGGGATATTTTGAGGATCTATAAGATTGGGATATTTGAGGAACTACAAGATTGGGATATTTGAGGATTTGTAAGATTATAATATTTGAGGATCTACAAGATTGGGATATTTGAGGATCTACAAGATTGGGATATTTGAGGATTTGTAAGATTGGGATATTTGAGGATCTACAATATTGGGATATTTTGAGGATCTACAAGATTGGGATATTTTGAGGATCTACAAGATTGGGATATTTTGAGGATTTGTAAGATTGGGATATTTGAGGATCTACAAGATTGGGATATTTGAGGAACTACAAGATTGGGATATTTGAGGATCTACAAGATTGGGGTATTTGAGGATCTACAAGATTGGGATATTTTTTAGGATTTGTAATTGATTGGGATGTTTGAGGATCTACAAGATTAGGATATTTTCAGGATTTGTAAGATTTGAAAATTTGAGGATTTGTAAGACAGGGATATCTGTGGCTATATCCCAGCGTTAATATCCCAGTTTTTCATTGAGCGCAGTGGATCCGTCACCAGTTTGATCAGAGGGCGGTAACCAAAGGGCATAGTCTGGATCTGTTGCGTCATAACCTCCGGTGACGTCATCGAGTTGATGAGGCCGAGACGGAGGCGGCGGCGGTGGCGGCGGATTTCGTTTCTTAGAATTTGCCGCCAAAGACGACTCTGCGACAGCCGCAGGAGTCTCGTCAGCCTCATCAAGCCAGGCTGGACGGGAAATCTTTGTAGCGGCACTGCCAGGCTTCTTTGTTGCTGCTGCTAACGAGCTGGTCTTTGCAGACGCCTGCAGACGAATCGGAGCAAACTTCTCAACCTTGGCTGAGCCGGACTCTGCTGTTGCAGTCGGCGCTTCTAGCGGCTGTTCCGCCTGCGGCATGTCTTCATCAACTTTACAATCAGAGTGTTGAGCAGCATTCTCAGCATCATCTTTCACAACCGGCTGCTCATCCGACTCAACTTCCTCCCCGGTGAATGCCTGCATCTCCGGCTGCTTCACCTGACTCGTTGGCGCCGTCATTGGAATCCGACGCTGCTCTCGAGCTTTCGTCGCCGCACCGACACTGGACAGATCAGCTGGGCGAGCCTTCTCCAGCATCCGGTGCGCCAGCGCCGCCTCCTTCTTAGCCGCCATGAGTCTTAATCGCATCTGAGTTCGAGTTCGCTGATCCAGCCCGCCAGATTTAATAGTGCGCATGTACTCTTCCAGCTCGTCCAGCTGGTTGGAAGTTGAATTTGCTTGCTGTTGTTGCTGCTGCTGCGACTTCTTCCGGCTGGCAGACTCAGCTGCGGCCGCTTCTAACTGAGCTTCCAGATCGGCGATCTCCGAGTCCAGCGCCTGGCAACGAGCCGTCAGCTGGTCGAAGGTCACCGCCGTGGAACCCGACGGCGCCTTCGAAGCACCTTCAGCGGCAGCGGCGGCGGCAGCCATCCGCGCTCGCCGTTTCGCCTCCAACTGGCCAGTGCGGTCCAGGTAGGCGTCCTCGTCCTCCTCGTAGAAGTCGTTCTCGGCCAGCTGGCGAAGCCGACGCTCCCGACTGCTGCCGGCCGACCCGCTGCCAGCATCGGCGTCCAGTTCGCCCATTCGATCCAGCAGTTGGCAGGCGGCCAGAGCGCAGGCTGCGATGGCGTCGCGTTTTCGAGTGCCTGGCGGCATCGGCGCCTCGGCGGTTTCTGGCCGACCGTCGGGGCCGTCGACGGGCAGTTCAAGTCGGCAGCAGAGGAGTCGACCGGCGCGTACGTCGATTTCGTCCACTTCGCCGCTGCTGTTTGGAGCTTCGACTTTGAAGCTAGGCGCCTCGAGTCCCTGCCGATCGTACCAGCCGCGTAGGAACTTCAGCGGGTCCGCTGAGTAGGCCTCCGAGTGAGCAGTCTGAGCTGCCGCTGACAGCTCAAATGAGTTGAAGCTGGGGAACCGAGAGGTGAGGTTGAGGGTTAAGCTGTGGGAAATGGGATTTGGGATGGATTTGGGATATCCCTGGAAATTGGGGATCTTTATCTCACAAACTGGGGATCTGGAAGTCACTTTATCACACAAATTGGGGATCAGGGAGTGACTCTCTCCCAAATTGGGGATTAGGGAGCGACTCTCTCACAAATTGGGGATCAGGGAGTGACTCTCTCACAAATTAGGGATTAGGGAGCGACTCTCTCACAAATTGGGGATCAGGGAGTGACTCTCTCCCAAATTGGGGATCAGGGAGTGACTCTCTCCCAAATTGGGGATCAGGGAGTGACTCTCTTCCAAATTAGGGATTAGGGAGTGACTCTCTTCCAAATTGGGGATTAGGGAGTGACTCTCACCCAAATTGGGGATCAAGGAGTGACTCTCTCCCAAATTGGGGATCAAGGAGTGACTCTCGCCCAAATTGGGGATCAAGGAGTGACTCTCTCCCAAATTGGGGATCAAGGAGTGACTCTCGCCCAAATTGGGGATCAAGGAGTGACTCTCGCCCAAATTGGGGATCTGGGAGTGCCTCTATCCCACAAACTGGGGATCTGAGAGTGATTAGGGAATAAAAGATTTCCAAATCGATAAGATGGGAGCATCTGCAAGAAAGAAAATTTGCGCTATTTAAACAGTTCCGCCTCTCTGTTTAACATCACACTCTTTCCCCATATTTTCATCAAGCTGCACTGTCAACACCCGGTCATCTTTATGAAATTCTGCAAACAACCTGCATCTATTCAGCATCAAAAGAGGACAGGAGCAGCTGTGGATTTCAATATGTTTTTGTATGGATAAATCTTTTCTCCAGTCAAAGACGGCTGTTTTGCTGCTTTCGGCAGGTAAAGAGAATAATAAAATGTGCCGCTTGCACGATGGAGTTGAATAAACAGTCACACCTGAGATGATAATTTTCTTCAAGAAAAGGATTTACTGACCTGTTTTGGCCAGCTTCATCACAAGGTATATGCACTCGAGGCGCAACTGCGGATCTGGGAGGCTGGCCCAGCAACTGAGGATCTGGGAGGCTGGCCCAGCAACTGAGGATCTGGGAGGCTGGCCAAGCAACTGAGGATCTGGGAGGCTGGCCCAGCAACTGAGGATCTGGGAGGCTGGCCTAGCAATTGAGGATCTGGGAGGCTGGTCCAGCAACTGAGGATCTGGGAGGCTGGCCCAGCAACTGATAATCTAGGAGGCTGGCCCAGCAACTGAGGATCTGGGAGGCTAGCCCAGCAACTGAGGATCTGGGAGGCTGGTCCAGCAACTGAGGATCTGGCAGGGCACTGAGCAGTATCACAGAGGTCTACAGTAACTTACCCATCCTTGCCAGACAGCTGCTGCTCAGCAGACTCCTCAGCCTCATCAACTGCATCCTCAGCGAAGCCCCAGGTACAGCCGCCACCGCCGCCGCTGTTGCCATCCCTTTCGGAGGGTGACTGCAGCTCGGCATTCTGCTTCATCTGCTGTTCGATGCGCCGCCTAAAAGTGAAAAGAAAACAAAAAAATAATATTAGAATTAGAAACAAGACATATCTATACTACTTACACAGTAGGCTCAAACGTAAATTTGAGTCATGAATTTAGAGTTGAATAAAATCGACTGGCTGGTTGTAAGGCTTTTTTGATTACGCTTGCAATCAACTCGGAAACTAGTCATTAAATAAAAAACCCGGAAATCTTTCTTTAAATTAACAAACATAAAAACCGAACATTTTTTCATCCAAAACCCCGGAAAATATTCTAGTAGATAATCAAAAACCCCGCAGAATATTCAATAAGATAAACAAAAAAACAGGAAAATATTTCATTAGATAAACAAAAACCCCGGAAAATATTTGATTCGATAAACAAAACCCTCAGAAAATATTCATTCAGATGAACAAAAACCCGGAAAATATTTCATCAGATAAACAAAAAACCCGGAAATGAGTCGATCAGGTAAACAAAAACCCGGAAAATATTGCATTAGATAAACAAAAAAACCCGAAAATATCCATTAGATTAACAAAAAACGGAAAAGCATATCGTACACAAAAAATCGTCTAGTTTAGAAATGAAATGCTGGCAAAGCATTACCTATCCCTCCTCTCCTTTAGCTGGGTATAGGTGAGCTCAGACTCAGCCTCCTGATCGCTCTCCGGACCTTGCAGAACCAGCAGTCGGGTGCTGCCGGCCAGCCTGATCACGTGACCAACTCTTAATCGTCTGTACTGTTGCGGAGGCAGCTTAACTTTGTTAACCAGAGTGCCGTGTGTGCTGCCCAGGTCTATCAGGTACCAGCCTGATGGATAGCGAGTGGAGTCTGCCTGCTCAGACTCTGATGCTGAGTCTGCCGCACCGCTGTACTGCATCACTGCGTGGTGCCTGCATTTGGCATTGTGAAGGGCGATTCTCATAGTAGATTATCATTTCTCATAGTGGATTATCAATTCTCAATAGTGGATTATCATTTCTCAATAGTGGATTATCAATTCTCAATAGTGGATTATCAATTCTCAATAGTGGATTATCAATTCCCAATAGTGGATTATCATTTCTCATAGTGGATTATCAATTCTCAATAGTGGATTATCATTTCTCAATAGTGGATTATCAATTCTCAATAGTGGATTATCAATTCTCAATAGTGGATTATCAATTCCCAATAGTGGATTATCAATTCTCATAGTGGATTATCAATTCTCATAGTAAATTATCATTTCTCATAGTAGATTATCATTTCTCATAGTGGATTATCAATTCTCAATAGTGGATTATCGATTCTCATAGTGGATTATCAATTCTCAATAGTGGATTATCGATTCTCATAGTGGATTATCATTTCTCATAGTGGATTATCAATTCTCAATAGTGGATTATCAATTCTCAATAGTGGATTATCATTTCTCAATAGTGGATTATCAATTCTCAATAGTGGATTATCATTTCTCAATAGTGGATTATCAATTCTCATATTGGATAATCAAAGGGCGATTCTCTCATAGTGGATTATCAAAGGGCGATTCTCAAATTGGATTATCAAAGGATTATCATAGATTATGATAATCATGGAGATTATCGTTATCATATCAAGGATTATCATGGATTATCATAGCAGATTATCAAATGATGATTCTCATACACCAGCCACCAGACAACCCACCTGGACAGTGACGGGTGCTCCAGGCGCAGGTCGCAGTCGCTCTGGCGACCAATAGTCAGACAGGACCGGCCTTGCAAATCCAAATTCTGAACTTCTACGCCAGATTTGAGCACCTGCAGAGAGTAGGGTCCTTGACAGCGGCCACCCCAATGCGGTTGAATATATGACGAGCCCTCCTGTTGCTGCTGCTGCTGCTGCGTGACTTTATTTTGCTTCGGTTCGAGTTCAGTTTGATTGACATCAGAGGAATTATCTGATTGAGTTTCTGTCTCGACTGCTTCTACTGCTGGCAGCTGCTTCTGCTGCGGCTGTTTCAGTAATTTCTTATTCAACACCGGAGCTGCAGAAATCTGCGGCATTTTAAACACCACAGGTTTTCTCGGTTCTTCAACTGAAGCGGTTTCTGAATCTTTTGCATCTGCCGGCTCTGCTGATGCGGCTGCAGATTGCTTGGATTCTGTGTCAGCCGAATCAATTGATGACATTTTTTCGATTTTTATTAATAAATTGATGGCAGGTGAAAGCTGAAATGTTTTGAAAGAAATGAATAAGCTTTACACTAGTATAGAGTGGCGGGGCTTTCCGTGTACACTAGGGGGTAGGGGGACAGGGCTATCAGTGTGCATTGAGAGATAGAGGGACAGGGCTATCAGTGTGCATTGAGAGATAGAGGGACAGGGCTATCAGTGTGCATTGAGAGATAGAGGGACAGGGCTATCAGTGTGCATTGAGAGATAGAGGGGCAGGGCTGTCAATGTACATTGAGGGATAGAGGGGCAGGGCTGTCAGTGTACATTGGGGGATAGAGGGACAGGGCTATCAGTGTGCATTGAGAGATAGAGGGACAGGGCTATCAGTGTGCATTGAGAGATAGAGGGGCAGGGCTATCAGTGTGCATTGAGAGATAGAGGGGCAGGGCTGTCAATGTACATTGAGGGATAGAGGGGCAGGGCTGTCAGTGTACATTGGGGGATAGAGGGACGGGCTGTCAGTGTACATTAGGGGATAGAGGGACGGGCTGTCAGTGTACATTAGGGGATAGAGGGACGGGCTGTCAGTGTACATTAGGGGATAGAGGGACAAGGCTGTCAGTGTACACTGGAGGACTCTAGGGCACTTGAAGAGAAACCTATGCTCGATTTCTCAATGAATAAAGGAGAAGAATCTTATAAGAGTGTTAAACTGCCACCGCAAAAGCTAAAGTATCGATTAGTGTGGTGATTTATTGAATGATAAGTAAAGGTAATAAAAATCAATGACATTTAATCAGAGTTCTAACAAACTTTAGATAAGGAAGTTTAACCGGAACCAAGCACCGCGGCATCTTCAGCTTCCGTGTCCTCAACAGCGACTCCAACAGCTCGGCAAACAGTTCGCAAAATAATCAGAGCGGCCCATGCTCCAGGGTCTGGCCGAGCTTCGGATTCAGAGGTTGAGGACAGCTCAGCGCCAACGTAGGCAGCTCGACCAGCTCGAGGCTTCATCTGAGCCGTGGCAACAGCCCCATCACGAGCCAGCCTGACCGCTCTTGGCAGCCTCTGCCAAACCTCATCAGCTGATAGGCCGGCATCGAATGCTTCTAAGAAACCGTACACAGTGTCCAGCATTGTCCGATCGCCTTGCCGAGCTCGACCAGCCTCCGAGATGGCGCCAGCCGCAGTGGACAGGGCGGCAATGGCGCTGCGTGCATCAAATGGTGACTGACAGACCGAAGCGGCTGCAGCTGCCAGGCCGATGCCGAACAGAGCTCCGGAACTGCCGCCCATGTCGCTCTGGGCCAGGCTGGATAACTCAGCTAGCAACCGCCTAGGCCCGCTACTAACCGTTACTATGGCGTTGCTAGGCTGCTCAACAAACTTCTGCATAGCAACCGCTCCCCTGTACATGGTATCGCCGCAGTCTCCGTCTCCAAGTCCGCCAACAGAATCCAGCTGATTCAGAATCGATCTGGCATCGATGAGAGCTGCGGCCACGGCGCTCAGTGATGCTAGGGCTGAGCTCAGAGACTCGGCTGATTGCCAGGGAATGCTGCTGTCAGACGATGCAGAGGTCGGGTCAGATGGAAGGGCGGCTAGTTCGAGTTGATCGGGCCGCAGAACGCTTGGCGAGGAAGCGGCTGGCCACCTGAGTGAAATTCGAATGGGTTTGCATTGAGTAAACTGTGAACTCTTATAGATATATCTATATCTATATAGATATTATGGATATAGATAGATTGGGATTTTCAATCCAGTCAGCTGATCAGGATTCCCATAGCAACTAGATTGGGATTTTCAATCTAGTCAGCTGATCAGGATTTCCATAGCAACTAGATTGGAATTTTCAATCCAGTCAGCTGATCAGGATTTCCATAACAACTAGATTGGGATTTCAAATCCAGTCAGCTGATTAGAATCTCCATAGCAACAAAAAACGCCCGATAAAAACGGTACCAAGGCCCAGAGTGACTTTCGTCGCCCCAGAGTCGTTTCAGATTCGTTGCAGGTAACACTTAAACGACAAGATGTCCCAGTAGTACAAGTCGACAAAAAGTCTTCAAAGAGCCGCCGAAGAGTCCATTTGAGGCGTTTTATTGTCTGCGACTCTGGGGCGAAGAGTCGTAATTAGAACGCATCTGCGTCACTTTATGAATTAGAATCGCATTTCGCATTTAAAGTAACAACTCTATTTAGTCTACTTGAATGAGTAGAAAGTTAAGCGCTTAACGCAACGTCTCTTAGACGAATTTTTCGCGACTATTTTACGCAATACAGTCGTTCAAGTCATTAAAAAAGTCACAAGAGACGCTACACTCATTAGTGAGTTCTTTAGAATGACTCTAGTGCATGCTTGGGCGCAACCTAGGGATTCACCCGGCCGTTTTTATTGGCAACATACACATGTAAGCCGCTATTGGACGGAATAGTAGTCACGTGACTGCTCTCAGCCAATAGCGACTTAAATGTGTGTGTTGCCAATAGAAACGGCCGAGTGATTCCCAAAGTTGCGCATGTATGCTCCTCTAGCGACTCTTGTCACGGTACCGTTTTCACAGGGAGGATTTTCATGCCACAGATAGTGATATTGACCCAAAAAAACTAGATTCCAACCCTCTACCTTCGCGCCGGCAAGTCCAATGTTTCCAGAATCCAGCCTTTATCATCTTGGCCTAGCAGCAACAGTAGACTAACGGAAAATCCCGGAGCAGACAATGACGTCATCAAATTGCCGATGTACAAACGACGCACAGGTAGGTTAGAAACGGCGGTCACTGTCTCAAAAGCTACAGACGCTATTCCAGATAATTCCAAATTCGATAATCCGCCTAATCCATTGATTAGCATGGCACAAGAGGCAGACGAAGAGCTTTCTTGTCTTTTAACTTTATTCATAGATTTCTCAATGCGTTCATCTGCCAGTAGTTTCTTAACAACGGCTCCAACCACGGCTTCCATGGAGCTTTGATGACTTTTCAACAGACCGACACCAGCTTCACCGTGAATCCCCAGCCCGAGCTCCCAGTCGCCTGTCGGCAGCCTGCAGGCACCCACAGTAGCAATTCGGGTCCTTAAACTTTCCAACCGATCCACTATGCAGTCTAAATCCAGCCCAGAATCTGCCAGGCCGCAGGCCAGCTTCATCATCAGCAGGCTGCCAGCGATGCCACGTCGGCCAACAGCCGGCGCCGGATCCTTAATCGACGCATCATCGTCACAGACAAACATTCGACAGCGAAGGTCGCTAGTTCGAGCCCTGGCAGCGGCTAGACCAAAGTTCAATCTATCGCCTGTGTAGTTCATAATCAATACTAGCAGACCAGAGGGACAAGCCAGTTGGCGAATCGCTTCCAAGATGTCATTAGGAGCTGGCGACGCAAACACGTGACCCGACACAGCAGCGTCGAGAAGTCCTTCTCCGACAAATCCGACGTAGGCAGGCTCATGCCCGGCACCGCCGCCGCTTATCACGCGAACCCGATTGCCTGTAGGCGAGCCGCGAGGCTCTCTACGAATAACCACCCCGCCGACGCCTTCACTACTAGAGCTGCCAGTTCTGGCAATCAATGCCAAACTCGGATCGGCAATAACTAAGCCTCGAAGTGCGTCGCGTACGCAAACTTCAGGCGAGCGGCTGAACAGATTATTAGCAGCAGACTGAAATCATTTTTTGCATGGTAACCCATTATTGTTACTCTTCTAACCCATCTTATAGTCTCTTTGAGTCTCCTTGTGTCTTTTTGTGTTTTTAAGTGAGCAAATTTTTGTATATTTGTTGCATGTTTTCAGTTGACGTGGTAGCCTCTCCATCTCAGTTCTCTTATTATGACATTTTGCAGTCTGGTTACATGGACTTTCATTACAATCTAACACAAAGACTATCAGACCATACTTCCCACAACTGATCCAGTTTATTTGACTGAAGAATTAAAAACCAGAACCTGGGCATGGTTATATAATTAAATTATTGAATATGTCATGCTTTTTTCTTGGTGTTTGATTGATTAGTTTTGCAATAGCCTTGGCCACTTAATTGGATTGACTAGGTGTTGTACCTATATGAACTAGACTTCAATTAACCAGAGCATATGAACAATGTGAATTCAGATAGTACTACTAAAGGCTTTTTAGCTCTTCAACTCAGTGCACAGAGCACTGCTATGCTATGCAATTGTGACATATTATTATTACTTTGTGACAATTTCAAACCATAAGCTGAGACAAACTAGTATTGTAAACCTCTTAGTGCAATCCTTTCATGCAAGCACCAGACAGCAACTTGGAAGATAGCATTTACCTAGTATTCTATATGCCTTAGTGGCTTATGCTAGCAGAGCAATGCTATATAATGATTGAAAGAGTGCCTTGCTAATACAGAACTATCTACAGATCAATGCTAACCTCAAAATTAAAAAAATAGTTCAAGTTTGAATTATGTCTAATGTAATAATCAGTGGAAATATTATTGTGCAATGCCCTTTGATTTTGGTAAGAACTAGACCTAAAAGTACCATAATAGATAGAAAAAATGATCAAATTGCAAAACTTTTGAGCTAAAGTGCATCTTTTTATAGTCAAAAACCACATTCAAATTGGAGCAGTATTGCAAGAGCTATGTTCAAAAAGGAAAGGACTTTTGGAGCACCCCCCATAGCTTGTAATGGCTATAAAGCCTTACTTTATCTAGCCCTTGGGTCCATTGAAACTTTACAATAAAAATCTGGCCTGCTTAAGGTTTGTGTCTTTCTTCAGTTCTTTTTTCTCTATATTTTCCTTTTTTCTTTTCTACTCTTTTTCCCTCTATTTTCTCCTTTTCCTCTTTTTTCATCTCCCTCTCTTCTCTTTCTTCTCTCTTTTTTTTCTCCCTTCTTTCCTCTTCCTTCTGTCCTAATCTATTCATGGGCCAAACTTTTCTCTTTAAATCTCAATTGCTATCACTAAAGTTGTACTAAACTATAATTAACTTCGGAGCTTAGTTCTTAGAATAAGGTCTGAGTATGTCCCCCCATCTTTTGTATTGCTCGTCCATGGTCCATTGTACTGGTGTTCTTTTTTATATTCTATTTCTGCTTCACTTTTGCATTATTTTATGACAGTAAAGATACAGAACTTTTAAAACTTATTATGTGATGAAATGAAATATGTTATGAAGTAATTGATATAAGAATATTAGCCAAGATATTAATCAACATCTCATTGCCTTTGTGTTATTTTCTTTTATTAACCAGTATCTGTGCATATTTATAAGCCCTAACTGCAGGTCAGCTAAACAAAATTGGAACTATCACTAAATTAGACCCTATCTGAATTCTTAACTTTAATTCAAACATACAATAAAGATGCAATAATAGGAATCATCTCCTGATAGCAAGCATTCCCTGCCTTTCTTTCTAATAGCAAGCACCCCCTGAAATTGGGCTTTCTTCAATAGCAAGCAGTCACTCAATTGTAAGTATCTTCTGATGTCAAGTAGCTATCAGCCCTTCCCTGCCATAGAAACCATGATAAGGATTTTTGTAATTGAATATCTGTGAATAGTTTAGGTATTTTTCTGCTGTGTTTTATTACTAGCATGCATATAAAGTTTTCTTTAAAATGAAGCAGTTCTATGTTTGCTTGTAAAATTTTAGCTTAATTGGTCGCAATGATCCGCTGCAGTGGCCAAAGTTTGGCTGAAAAAGTGCCCCCTTGCCATAGCTGACTGACTGCAACAGGCGAGTGGCAATCTTGGTACAGTTTTGGCTGGGCAGCTCTGCAGCCACCTGCCTCCAGATGCTGCATGAAGCTCTTCAGGATCAAGCATCATCCCAGTTGGTGTATGAGTAGTTTGCGTACTTCCGCTGTGGCTCGGCCACTCTGGACAACGATCCTTGCGAGGGGCAGCCAAGTTTGGCTGTGTCTGACGGAGTTGTTGCTGCTGTTTCATGCCATGTAGACGAAGATCAGCGAGTGATGATTCACTGGTTGGAGCAGCTTGTTGGGGTGTCAGATTCCACTATCATTAAGATCCTGCACTAGCACCTTGGCATGAGGAAGCTGTCTGCTTGCTAGGTACCCCGCCAGCTTAGCGCTGACCAGATGCGAGCCTGAGTTGAGTTTGCCAACCTCATGGTAGCCAGGTTTGATGGAGGCCACTCACAGTTGGTGGATAACATCCTCATTGGCGACGAAACCTGGGTCTACTTTTATGACCTAGAGAGCAAAGAGTAGAGTCGGCAGTGCGTTACCAATGAGGAAGATGCTCCTCTCAAATTTCATCGCGAGTGCAGCCTCGGGAGAGTGATGGCGGCTACTTTCTTCTGACGCAATAGCATCCTGCAGGCGCTTGCACAACAGCGGCCAAAGACGCTTGACAAAGGCATCTTCCTCCATCAGGACAATGCTCCTGCACACTGGGCACAAGTGACCTAGGAATTCCTTCAGGCAACCCAGCTTGTTGAGCAGCCACATCCGGCATATTTGCTGGACCTGGTGCCTGCTGACTTTTTTCCTATTTCCCAGAATAAAGAAAAATCTGGAGGGGAAGCACTTTGACTCGAGGGAGGAGCTGGTTTTTGCGCTACAAGCTGAGCTGGACAGCTTCACCAAAGCTGATCTCAGGGGGTGCTTCAATGCATGGTTCCAGTGCCTGCAAAAGTGCTCCAATTTGCGTGGAAATTATGTTGAGAAGTTATAATAGACTGCAGTTGCTGCAGGTAAAATTCCGTACAGATGCAATAATTAGAACTGAACTTTTCGGGAACTTAATAAGCACCCCTCATAATAGCCGCAGTAACAGCCGCAGCCAAAGCAACAGCAGCAATAGCTATAGCAACAAGCAAAGCAACAGCAATAGCCACCATCAATAGACATCAAAAGTGACCTCTTTTACCTGTTGCTTGCCATTAGAGGAATGGCAAGCAGAAGAATAGTGTCACAATCCACAGGCCCTAAATGGGCATGTAGGCCTTTGTGCAACCTATGCAAATAAATCTAAAGAAGGCAGAGCTGTTTTGCCAACTATACAGCTCTATCCCCAGGGTTCTGCAATGTCCAAAGGACTGCACAGTCACACATTAAGCGAATGCCACCATGTGGACACTATGCTACTATAGTGAACAGGGCTTTTGTGCACTGTTCTTGCTAATGGAACTGCAGGTTGCACTCTATGCACTCAAGGTCCCTGGGCCAGATGCAGTCTACAACAGCATGCTAAAACACCTGCCAATGACTAGTAGGCAATAACTGTTGGGATTGGGACTCATTAATGCCACTTGGCATACTAGCATCTGCTTTGCTCAATGGAAGCATAGCCATATAGTGCCTATCCCAAAATGGGAGAAAATGGTAGCAAACTGGAGTCATACTAGCCAGTTGCACTGACCAGCACCATTGCTAAGCTGGCTAAGCAGATGGTACTCTAATAGCTCTGTCATCACCTGGAGTCCAACTGGCTCCTCAGTGGTACCCAGACTGGCTTTCAATGCGGCCATTCCACTGAGGAGCAGGTAGCACATATTTGCTAGGCAATCCTTGATAGGATTTTAGCTGCACCTATGATAAGGTGTGGCAGAATGACCTGCTTGCCAAACTTCACCATCTCCAAGTGCATGCTATGCTAGATCCAAGGATTTATCACCAACCACCATACCCACATCTAAAAGGGCCAGTGCAATAGTCAGGAATATGTGTTCCACAAAGGCCTTCCCCAAGGTAGTGTCCTAGCACCTATACTCTAGCTAGTTTACATCAATGACCTCATAGAGACAATATGCTTAGCCTCTACACAGATGACTAATGTTGCTTACAATAGTACGGAGCCTTGACATCTGTGCCACCTAGCTGCAGCTGGCCCTAGACACTGAGGAGGCCTTGTGCCATAACTGGAAGGTCTGGGAACCCCTGGGAGACTTGCAAGAAAAAGCAGGTTGATCTCTAGATTAGAGGCACCTTGCTCTTGTTTGAAGAAGTACCTATCATCCTAGGGGTCTGGCTAGATAGCCAATTGACCTTTTAACATTATGCAGCCAATGTCCATTCCTGCATGGCAGCCCAATGCCATCCACTTGTGGCCTTAAACAATTGTAGTATAGGGATGGACTAGGCGAGGTGTGACCCTATACCTAGCATACTTAACTACCATCTAGGCAGTTGCCAACTATTGCTAGAGGACTTGGGGCATTGGCACGATACTAGCTACATGCCTGTCCATTGAGCATCAACAGCTGGCATGCGCCCAAGCCATTATAGGCTGCATCCTACCATTGGAAGCCTACATGGTGCTCTATTTTGCAGACTTGCCACTATGTCTAGGCCTACCATAAAATGTCTACCTAAAAATAAAGAAAAAAATCACAAACATGAATAAAACTTAAAAGGTATTATATGCTAAAATGACATTTAATACTATAGGCCTAGCCTAGATGTATAAAAAGTTAAAATAAAAATTTTTTTATCCTGAAATTTGATTTTCATATTTTTATTAAAAACATTTTCTTTTACAAAATTTACTATTTCTTTATTTACTTTTGACTTTGTTATTTTTTATTTAAAACATTCATACAATTTTTGACTTGCATTTTCAAACATTTTTTATTATTAGGCCTATATAGGCTATAGGCCTATATTTATAAGTCATAGTCCTTGATGAAAAATATAGGCCTAGGCCTACTACAAAGGTCAAAGAAATTTTCACAGTAAAATGGTAATAACTTTGTTATTCTTGAACCAATTTCATAAACTAAGTGTTTTTAAAAACCTCTTAATAGGATCTATGTATGAATCGAGTGCAAACCTTCCTATATTTTTCAATTTAAAAAATTACTTTTCTAGGTCTCCAATGTTTTATGCTGGTAGAGTCGCTCGCTTGGCAAGAAGAATAAATAGAAAGCTTAATATCAACATTTGAATATGATTTCAATTTCTAACAACTTCAACGCGTTTCGCACGCCATGGTGCATCGTCAGGATTTTATTAGAATGATTTGAGAAATTGAGATTGAAAGCGATTGATTAAATATTGGTTTTTGCAACGTACACAGGTAAGAAGGGTAAGATTGAAAACAATTGATTACAACTTGGCTTTAACAACATACATAGGTATAGTAGGTAGGAGAGAGAATTATAGGCCTAGATTGAGAATGAAAGTTAAACCAAATGTACACAATTCTTGTCCAGTGGCCAAAAGGCAGAATCAGGGGCGGTAGCTAGCTTAGGTAATTGAACGTCAAGCTAAGTGTACACAGCGTGCACGACTGTGTCACTCACTGTTCAGAAAACGCGGAGAACGTGACCTGCACCACTATGTTGTAATTGGGTGTTGAGATTCGGGGTCTGAGCTTTTATGTGCAGGGCCTCGAGAATTCTAAGTTTGGCGTCAGTATGGCTTTGGTCAATGATTTTAAAGTGTTCTTCTGGTTTGCAGTCATTGCAGTTAGTGCATTCAAGGAGGTGAGTTTGTATAGCAGATGGTTTGAGCCAGTGTTCCCTGATCCTCGTGTGTAGGTGTCTTTTGGTTTTCCCCACGTAGGAGACGCTCTGGTCCACAGAGCAGTTAAATTGGTAGACAACACCTGCACGCAGAGTACAAGGAACACGCGACTTTAATCTGCTAACAAAGTTCCCAATCTTGTTCGTGTGGAAGACGACCCGGATGTTACGATTGAAAGAGGCAAAGAATAACCTACGCATTCTGTTTTTAAAGGCTAGAGATGGAGGTCCGAGGAAGGGGAGACGCAGAATGGGTTCAAATTCTTCAGTGGTGACAGATTGCTCAGGTTTTTGTTTGGTGATTTTGTCCAAGATGAACTTGTTGACGATTTTTTGGACTAGACAAACGGGGTAGTCATTTTGATGGAACAGTCTAGTGAGGAACTGCACCTCCCGGTCAAAGTTGATCCAGGTGTTACAGGTAGTGAAAGCTCTATGACTATGGAGCAAACACCTCACGAGCCCAGTTTTCCATTGTCTGGGGCAAGTGGCTTAGAAGTTGAGAATGAGATTGGTAAAGCTTTTCTTACGGAAGACTTTTGTGGAGAGGGTTTCCTTACTGTAGTCAATGTCAATGTCCAGGAAGGGGAGTCTTTGGTCAACAGCATGTTCAACCATGAATTTTATGTTCTTATGAGTGGAGTTGAGAGCGTGGAGGAACTGATCAATTTTTTGCTCCTGATCAAAGATGGCAAATGTATCGTCAACGTAGCGCCTGTAGAATTTGGGGGCACAGTTGAGAGACATCCAGTTTTCGGTTTCCCAATGGGCCAAGTAGACATTCGCCAGAGTGGGGGCCAAGGGGCTTCCCATGGCACAGCCATCAACTTGCCTATAGTATTTATTGTCAAACATAAAGATTCCAGAGGTAGCAAAGCCCAGGAGTTTTCTAAAGGACGACTTGGCCATGGTGGGAGGGTTCGTGTTATACACTAACTCAGTGGCATAGTCAATGGCCAGATCAAGGGGGATGTTGGTGAAGAGAGAAACAACATCAAAACTACATAGAGAGTCAGATCTGTTGAGCGTAGGGTTGAACTTTTGAAGGTCATTGAGGAAGTCTTTGTTGGATTTGGACATGAAATTGGAAGGAATGCAGGGCTTGATAAGAGAATCCAGGTACTTGGCAACTTCGTATTCGGCGGTGTTGACCATGGAGACAATTGGTCTAAGAGGATTGTCAGGTTTGTGGACTTTACAAACCCCGTAGAGTTGTCCCGGTTGACTGCCACTAGGTAAGATATGCTGATAGATGTTTGGTTCGATGTGTTGTTTGATATGGTTGCGGAGGAAATTTTGAAGAGATTGTTCGGCTTTGAGGATGGGATGCGACATGGTGACAGTGTCATGAGTGCCCAGGCACTGGAATTTGGTTTGGTCTTGGATGATACTGTGGAGTTTGTTGTTATAGTCATCGGTATTGACTATAACAACAACCTTCGACTTCAAGAACACATCTTCTAGTGCTTTATTTTTCTAAACTATAATAAAATCTCCTAATATAGGCAAATGATGCAACAGTAAAATGAGTTGAATTTTTGGCACTTATTTGAAACAGTCTAAATGATAACTGTTGCTTTGCATTCAAACCATATAGGGCCTACTCTAAATCATGGCAGGTGTAAGCTGGAATGAAAAGTCTTGTTTTTTTCAATTTTATGCCCACGCACTCGTGTCACACTAGGTAATGTCAAAATTACACAATTACTGCTGGCTTTATTGACTAAAAATATATGTACGGATGTATTCAATACATGTATTTCTTTGCTTTAAAGTTTTTATTAGAAATTGTGGATGTGGATTGATTGATTGAGGCTTTTCATATTACCGATTCCAGAATCAGAATCGGTTTGAATCTTCCAAGAAAAACAGCAGTATAACTATTTAATTTTGTTGAATGTTTGTCTGCCTTAACAGCCTTACTTTGCACAATTTTTCGGTTTCTTCTTGGCGATTGTCATTCAATAATAAAAACTTTATAGCACGTATCTCCCTCTAGTTATGGAGACAAAAAGTTATACTTCACAAATTGGTTCTGGTTCTGGAACCAGAACAAGCAATATGAAAAGCCCATGGTGAAGACCAGCCGTTATTGATCAGAGCAAATTCGTTTAGACTATGAGAGAGAAATATTATAATTATATTATATAAATAAAATATATAATATAGTGCCATATCATACATTTAATTTGGTATGGCCTAATAAGCCTTAGCAGCGAATTATGTAGCAAATCGTAGCAACCACAAAAAGTGTAGGCATTGGTTGGTCTAGTATTTTCTATATTTAGTGATTGCTTCAGACTTATTTTCTTATTGACTTACTTAACTTTTAATCTAATGACTAGGCCCTACTAACTAACTGCAATTGGTTTATTTAACATTTAAAAAATATTTTAACTTATTTAATATAGGCAATAGGGCCATAGGCCAAATAGTTTGTATGTTGAATATAAACATTCTAGGCCTTATAAGGCCTATGCCAACTTTTTAGAGAATGTATATTTTTAAAAATATAAGAGTTTTACTGAACTTTAAAATAACTTTTTGCTAAAACAAATAGGGCCTATTCTTTGTTTTAATTTAATTTTTTCTTGTAAATTTCATTATTTTTATGTGGCAGTTAGGGGCTGCCACTGACAATCTAATGAACGTTAATACTTTAATTTTGAAATTTAATTTTTTGTGACTTAATAATAAACCACCCTTGACCCATTCCCCGCTGTCCCCAGTTTTGGTCCTGTGTGCCCACCTTGTGCCCCAGTGGCTGGTTTGTTTTGTCTTTTGCATCCCTCTGTTGGAAACCTTGTTTATCACCCTATTTTCCATGTTATTTTCTGTCTGTTCCTTACTTGATCTATGTGACCACCCTTTGCCACCAGCGTTTGACCCCTTTGAACCACTTGTTGCATATATTTTGTCTGATATATTGGTGCCCTCTGGAGCCACCTAATTTTTCTTATCCCCCTTTCCTTACTTGCCTTCCTTTTATTCCCTTTTCTTCTTTCCGTTTCCCTTCTACCTTTTAATTTAATTTCTAATATTTTTAAGTCCGCCAGTTTAGTTGCACCTAGTCTATCTATTCAGTAGCTTGTGCACTGCGGCACCAGCCAATCATCTGCCAGAGTGGTCACGGTCCTGTTTGATTATTTAATACATTTGGTGAATCTAATTTTTATTTTTTAATTACTAGGTAAATTAGTATATTGCCGCTGAAGTCTTAATAAAACAATTAATATGACATTAATCTCTCTCTGATAACCTGAAGCCTAGTTTTATATTGAGTCATTTGCCCGTGGGGCATAAAATAACCCATCAGTCTCATCTCAAAGCAAGCTCTGAGGCTTCAACGTTCCATAATACACAAATTACGATGGTGGCAGCGCTACTCTACTGTTAGTAACAAGTTACGTCAAGCATACGAGATACATTAAATTCGGTATCTGAGGACATGCTCTGAATGCTCGCACCAACAAAGACCGCTTGCCTACAACTAAAACTATCCTCCTCCTGGGATTGAGGACCCTGGCAGTCAGAGTATCTACGAGACATTTCAACTGGGATTTGTCCACACAAATTTTCTGGATTTAATCTGTGCAAATTAACGACGGCGCCAATTCAAAGGCCTGAGCTGCTCATACTCGACATTAAATCAAGCGACCACCGGACAATCCCACCTACTACCAAACCTTTCTCCGCCCCATCTCATTTATTTTTTTTGTTTCCAATTATTTTAAGCTAGAGCTTTCAAGATTGTTTGTTGATATTTTATTATACAATATACATAGGACCTGAACTTGGCTATTTTTATATATCAACTGTGTATACTTGATGTTGAACCTGAAAATTCTATATGCCCAGTGTATACCAAGATTGTCAACTAGGGCAAAATATGCTGGAATTTTCTGGCATAAAGGCCACATTCTTGACTATGGCCCCTAAACCATTTTGCCTTCAAGTATTCCTTGACTTAGATTGTGCTTAGGCCTAGGCCTATATACTATTTTTACTTTTGCTTTTTTAGAAAAACACCTAAATTTTGCAAATAATACAACATTGATACTAAAGTTATCTAAAACTAAATATTTTTAACAGACTACAAATTTTAAATGATTAGGCCTAGTATAGACTGTATAATTATTGTAAAAATAGAAAATTTCCAAATGCAATAATAAGAAATTTTTAATACTGCCTTTTTGGAAATTATAAACTATGTGTTGGCTAAGCATTTAGAATCACATTATATAATAATCATTGTTGTAGAGAGTAGACAAAGGTATATGACAAATTAAAGTGGTTATAAATATAACTAATATGTTGTGCAAATACAACATATATGACAACCCAGTGGAAAAAAAGGGCT
>NIVC01001895.1:60771-224108 GCA_002269645.1 Macrostomum lignano | reverse complement strand
CTTTTCCAGGTGCCTCTATCTAGCTAATGCTAACAAAAATGTTGCAAGGTGTACTTTAATATTATATTTGTTCTAGTAAGCAGTTTTTCTGTGTCTCCCATTCTACCCCACCTTTCCTCCCGTTCTACCCTTCCATTCCTTCCCATTCTACCCTCCATTCCCTCCCATTCTACCCCCACCATTCCCTCCCATTCTACCCTTCCATTCCCTCACATTCTACCCCTCCATTCCCCTCCCATTCTACCCTTCCATTCCTTCCCATTCTACCTTCTATTCCTTCCCATTCTACCCCTCCATTCCCTCACATTCTACCCCCTCCATTCCCTCCCATTCTACCCTTCCATTCCCTCCATTCTACCCTTCCA
Source organism: Macrostomum lignano (assembly GCA_002269645.1). NCBI lineage: Eukaryota > Metazoa > Platyhelminthes > Macrostomidae > Macrostomum > Macrostomum lignano. Next base: position 223,743 of record NIVC01001895.1, on the reverse strand, counting down.
TTCCCTCACATTCTACCCCCTCCATTCCCTCCCGTTCTACCCTTCCATTCCCTCCCGTTCTACCCTTCCATTCCCTCCCATTCTACCCTTCCATTCCCTCACATTTCTACCCCCTCCATTCCCTCCCGTTCTACCCTTCCATTCCCTTCCCGTTCTAACCCTTGCCATTCCTCCTAATTCTCTATACCTCCTTATACCCTCAATACTCTCCTATACCCTCTATACCCTCCATAATACCTCGCGTATACTCTCCATACGCTCCATATTTTTTCTATACCCATACATGGCCTCTTGTACCCTCTATGCCTTCCATATACCCTCAATACTCTCCCTATACCCTCCATACCCTTCTATACCCATTCTTACCCTCCATATACCCTCCATACCATCCCTATACGCTCCATACCATTCCTATACCCTCAATACCATCCCTATACCCTCCATACCATCCCTATACTCTCCTTATAACCTCTCCATACCCTCCATACCCTCCATACTTTTTCTATACCCACCCATGGACTCCCTGTACCCTCTATGCCTCCATATACCCTCCATACTCTCCCTATACCCTCCATACTCTCCCTATACCCTCCATACCCTTCTATACCCATTCATACCCTCCATATACCCTCCATACCATCCCTATACTCTCCTTATAACCTCTCCATACCCTCCATACCCTCCATACTTTTTCTATACCCACCCATGGACTCCCTGTACCCTCTATGCCCTCCCTATACTCTCCATACCCTCCTGCTTTTCCTATCCTTCCCGCGTTATACTTTTCCCTATCCAGCCTCTACTATTCCCTCTTTCCACCTCCAGCGCCTCCCCCTCTCTAGCCCCTACCCTCTCTTCTTTACTTTCCAGCCCCCATCCTCTCTACTCCCCTCCAGCGCCCACCCTCTTCTCCCATCAGCCCCTACCCTCTCCTCCACTCCAGCGCCCTCCCTCTCCTCCACTCCAGCGCCCTCCCCTCTCCTCCACTCCAGCGCCCTCTCCTCTCCTCCACTCCAGCGCCCTCCCTCTCCTCCACTCCAGCGCCCTCCCTCTCCCTCCACTCCAGCGCCCTCCCTCTCCTCCACTCCAGCGCCCTCCCTCTCCTCCACTCCAGCGCCCTCCCTCTCCACTCCAGCGCCCTCCCTCTCCTCCACTCCAGCGCCCTCCCTCTCCTCCACTCCAGCGCCCTCCCTCTCCTCCACTCCAGCGCCCTCCCTCTCCTCCACTCCAGCGCCCTCCCTCTCCTCCACTCCAGCGCCCTCCCTCTCCTTCCACTCCAGCGCCCTCCCTCTCCTCCACTCCAGCGCCCTCCCTCTCCTCCACTCCAGCGCCCTCCCTCTCCTCCACTCCAGCGCCTCCCTCTCCTCCACTCCAGCGCCTCCCTCTCCTCCACTCCAGCGCCCTCCCTCTCTCCACTCCAGCGCCCTCCCCTCCCTCCACTCCAGCGCCCTCCCTCTCCTACTCCAGCGCCTCCCTCTCTTCCACTCCAGCGCCCTCCCTCTCCTCCACTCCAGCGCCCTCCCTCTCCTCCACTCCAGCGCCCACCCTCTACTCTCCTTGGTTATCCCTTCGTTACGCTCTTCCCTCCTCTCTGTTTACTTACTGTGTCATGCATAACCCGTCTGCTACAGTGTTTTAATAGCCTTTTATACCCTCCTCTTTCCCTAGCCCCTCCTCCCCGGCGGCTCCCCTTCTCGTAGCTCTGCTAATAAAATCGTAATTCTTCTTCTCTTCAGAATAATTTGCCCAGCTGCGAACTGTGATGGTGCATACGCGGGTACTCGCAATTTAAAAAGCGTATGCTTCTTACTGATTTACTGATTTAATTCCGACGCAACCAAGCAAATCGTTTACTTTCAAGTCCGTGCATTTTTCTTGTGTTTAACTTTTCACCGTTCGGCGTTAATGCCGTGTGGCGTTGGTGTAATACTATCGCGAAATTCAATTTCCAATGTCATTATCTAACTATTGTCGCTTTTCTGTATTACAACTATATACAATACTTCTGCATTTATTGACGTAACATTGTGCCAATAATGTCACATTGTGTGGCCTCAATATGAATCTGTTGCTGAATGCAACTTATAGCCCATTGACCAGTTTAATCGCTTGAAATACATTGTAATGTAATACTGTATCGCTTTTGGCAATCGAAACGAGACTTTAGCCAGACTCCTCACTGATCCAAATGCTCCTCAAGCAAAGGTACGAGTATATGGAAAGCAGACTGAGCTCCGCAGACTTAGTATATTTGATCTTCGGATCGCGGATAGAACCAAGGAAATCTTGGTACGTAAATAAAATTGGAGTCACTTTTCCTACTTCCACTTTCCCTGCTCTTTCCCTGACCACAGTCTGTGCCCCAGGCTCAAGTTAGACCAACGCAAAATACTAACCTGAATAGGAAGCAAGCAACTCACTTCCACTATAGTCTTTTTCTGCCACTGTTGTCTTGCAATACTCGCAAAGATCTCGTATGGCGTCCTATTTGAATTGGCGCGTCTCGTTGTTAACGTAGTCGAAAGCAATACTGGTGCCAATTATTTGTGTCGATCAAGTTTCCTAGAGAATGATTTGTTGATAACTGTATATTCGCTGTCTTAGAGCTGCACGCTGTGTTTAACCATTACTTTGTCGTAGAGGAGCTGATGAAGGGAGGCGTTGGGGCGGACCTTTTGGAGGGGCGGAGCTGATGGGGGGCGGTAGCGGCGGAGCTTTTGGAGGGGCGGAGCTGATGGGGGGCGGTAGCGGCGGAGCTTTTGGAGGGGCGGAGCTGATGGGGGCGGTAGGAGCGGAGCTGATGGGGGGCGGTAGGGGCGGAGCTGATGGAGGTGGATCGAAGGGGCGGAGTTGATGGAGGATGGTTTTTCTATTTATTCGACCGATTGAAGTATACACAACGTGTACGTGTATTCGAGCTACGCTGGTAGTGTAGTTGTTTGTCTAGTATAGTTTATACATGTGTATACTGTAATGTACATGTAGTCTCACAATCTCATCAAAAGCTAGACATTTTATTTCTTTGGTTAGTAATCGTGGGGATATTAGATCCACATGCAGCTATCGTCATTCGGTGAAGTTATGAACCCAGTCCAGCTCGACCCAGTTGCACAGATTCTCAATTGGATTGCCAGTCCATGGTGCGGATGTTGTTCTCAGCAAGCTTCGGATCGTTGTCCTGCTGAAACTGGCAGCGCATCTACAGCCTCTGTCCATGATGCCCTCAATGCGAGTTATTGGCCCAGGTCCAGCTCTGGAGAATGCAGCCCACACCATGACATTGCCATCTACATGCTTCATGGAACCAACGGGGCACCTGGAATCGAATTCCTCACCAGCTCGGTGGCGCACATACCGGCGACCATCAGAACCAGTGCGGGAAAATTTGCTCTCATCACTCCAGATGACCTTGGCCCCAGTCCTGGGGTGTAGAGCTTGCATGTTGCTTCGCCCAGTTCAAGCGCCGCTTCCGGTTTTTGTCGGAGATGAATGGCTTCTTCCTAGCAATGCGGCCATGCAGTCCGGCAGCTACCAGACGGCGGCGGACAGTCATGGGGTGCAGCTGGACACCAAAAGTTTACGGCTGATGTCCACAGCGGTTAGCCGACGGTTGGACTCGGGCATTCGCACAATTCGTCGATCCAGTCGGTGGTCAGTTTTCGGTGCCTGCCAGGTCTTGAGCCACAGTCTGTTTTGCCAGTGCTGCTGTGGCGCCTGAGTGCTTGCTGGACGCACGTTTTCTGCGTACGTGACTTTGGCACGCTGGGAAACTCCTTGGTCGAACAGGGCCCTGATTTTCCTACACGATTCAGGCGATAGAGCTTTGCCTTTCCCATTCTAGGAGAGTTCGAGATCATTTTTGCTTGGAGTTGTATTGAACTTGATGTTTTGGACTTTGGAATCAGCAGGGGCCCCACTGTTGTAGCACCTACCTTTTAGCCCAATTAATTAAGTGGTCTTATTACTGTGTGACTTATCAAATTCGATTGTGAGATAAGGACTTCAATTAAACAGACTCAATTGTGAGTAATTACACAACACATAACTATAATTTTACTGATTGATACCACGGTTATCTATAACTGATTAGATTAAATGCTTCCGCAATCTGTGAAGGTTATGAAACTATAAAAGTTCGAATTTGTGTTAGGTGGTCTTAATTCATTGTGCGCCACTTTATGTATAATGTTGCTGAGTACTTTCAAGGCTCAATCCAATTACATGTACCATGTCGGAGAGGCCGTCTAAATATGGCTAAAATTACACACTAAAAATAAAGCCTGAGAATTTGCATTTACATTGAGATAAGTAGTAGACCTTGGAACTGGTTAACAGGCCTCAAAACGAGGCAAGTGTTTTAAATTGAAACTAAACTGATTGATGGGTTTCGACCTTCGGGCTCCTTGTTAGGGAAGCCTTCGGGCCTCAGGCTCAGAAATAAATCAATTAGAGACCTGGCCCCCACTCCTGTCAGATGGTCAGCCCCATGGTAACTTGATCGTGTGGCGAGCAGTCTAGGTCCTATAGCTAAGAGAGGGACAGCGAGAGACGAGCAGGGAGAATTTTGAAAGTAGAAATTAGCTAATCCGCAGATCAACTAACTTGCTGCCACCAGCCCGTGCGCCCTGGCTCACCACACCGGGACTCTCGAAATCGGGCTTCCGACTAGAAGGGGCTTTGCACTTACCTGCCAACTAGTGTCTTTTTGCTGTCAATCTCGAAGTCATAGCCGATGATAAGGGACACTGCTGGGACTAGATCGCGTTGGCCATGCAGGTACAGAGGGGACTTGTGCAGGGGATTCTTGCGGTGGCGAGTCTATGGGGTAGCTACATGTACTATTACATTGCTAAATACGAAGATATGTACTTTTAGCCTTCAACGCGCCAACTAGCCTCTCATAGCGCTGATGATAGGCTAACTCGAACCTCAGAGACCGCATGATTCATTTACCCGAGCCGCTTGGCTACCCTAGAGTGCACAAAGTACATCTCTGGCGCCGATTCTGCACTTTTGGCAGTTTTGCTCACTGATTTGTTAGATTGGTCGACTGAGAACTGCCTTGCCATTGGTCCACTGTGACCGGCGCCTACTAGCTTAGCTACTCATCTGAGCCATCGGCGAACAAAGAAATAAAGCCGACAAAGATAACTGTTAGATTTAACCTTCTCCTTAATTCACTTCACACTTTAGATTGAATTGGAGTCTTAGACTACTGCTGGCAGTATTATTGAATGATTCCTGCCTCAGCAACAGCACTACTGAACAAAATGAGCAAAAGTGTGCGCCTAATTCAGCTACTGCAACAGGGGACAGAAAAGGGATCACCCAATCAAGCAAGTCTAGGTAGCCTCTCACCCAACCAATCAGAAACTCAACAGCCGGAGACCAGGTATTCCACAGTGACCGAATCGGCTCGATGCTCTGCAGCTGTAGACTCGGGATGATGCTGTCACAATCTTCGCTGTTAGCTAGCAGGTGATGCTCTTAACTGGATGTTCGCTGCTGTCGACCGGGGGACTCGTTCTTGATGATGATGGGGGAAGTTGCAATCCGGGGATCAAGAAACGACGGTCGTGCTCCGGGAACCAGAAGTTGCGCGCTGGGCCCGAGCCAAAGTAAGAAGAAGTAGTGTCCGAGCGGGCCAAAAACTCCGGTTTAAATAGCCGCCAACTGGACCGTAGTTTGTTATAACGGAACACGTCGATTCTGATTGGCTGAGCCGTTTTGTTAAAATGAGCGCCGAATTTTCTGATTGGCTAAGCTCGTTGCTACCCAGAATCACGTGACCGAGAGATCCTATCAGTTCCCACAGGGTCGTAAAAAGATGACAGGTGCGGCCATAAATCACTCAAAATCGCAACAAAATGATTTATGATTTTTCGCGTAGGATTGACAGAAATTAATGAAAAAATATACATTAGAAAGCTCTTATTAAATAGAAAGTGAAGATAATGAAGAGAAATCGCTAATCCCAAGGTACTTTTAGGGGTAAAACGCATAGCTGTCAAAGCTGTCACACGCTTGAGTGAATCCGAACAATAGGCTTTGACCTCATAAATCTTGATGGCCTGTCAAAATGATGAGAAAAAAGCTACCGCCCGCATCCTCTCAGACCATCTGGCGCCCGCTTCAACACTGAGTGAGGCGCAGGTGGCTGTCAGATCAGCTTCGAAAGCGATGATTTATGACCCAAAAAGCTGCGCCTGAGTTATTATGACTACTAGTATGGCCAGACATTATATCTAGTATAGATTCTATGACAATTTGCAGAAAAAAGATAAAAATGCCCCTTGCCCACTGTTAGTAGGCTAGTAAGTTTCGAGCCCATGTGCTAGCGCGGGATTTGGGAAAAAGTGCGTCCTCATCATGATACTGAAATTGAGCATGAAAAAGCTCATTGAGCATCATTTTCTCTATAATGCAGCTGCTATCTCACGGGAGCTGCAAACACAGCTTTTAAATTGGGCTGAGTAGCTGATTGGGCCGCCTTGTTTCCACGGCGCCTCCGGTGTGCAGGGAATACAGGTAGCTGCATGGTTTGGTGAGCCGGGGCGCACGGACTGGTGGCAGCGGGTTAGTTAATCCGCGGGTTAGCTAATCTCTACCTTTCAAATTCTCCCTGCTTGTCTCTCGACTCGCTGTCTTCCCTTAGCTATAGGACCTTGCTGCTCGCCACACAATCCAGCTACCACGGGGCTGACCATCTGACAGGAGTGAGAAGCCAGAGTTCTAAGTGATTCATTTCTGAGTTCTGAGGCCCAGAGCTACAGGCTTAAAAAGGCCGAACCCATCAGAATGTTGCGGAGCTGCGTCATGCCATTGAAAACGCTCATTCTCTAGGAAACTTGATCGACACAAATAATTGGCACCAGTATTGCTTTCGACTACGTTAACAACGAGACGCGCCAATTCAAATAGGACGCCATACGAGATCTTTGCGAGTATTGCAAGACAACAGTGGCAGAAAAAGACTAGAGTGGGAAGTGAGTTGCTTGCTTCCTATTCAGGTTAGTATTTTGCGTTGGTCTAACTTGAGCCTGGGGCACAGACTGTGGTCAGGGAAAGAGCAGGGAAAGTGGAAGTAGGAAAAGTGACTCCAATTTTATTTACGTACCAAGATTTCCTTGGTTCTATCCGCGATCCGAAGATCAAATATACTAAGTCTGCGGAGCTCAGTCTGCTTTCCATATACTCGTACCTTTGCTTGAGGAGCATTTGGATCAGTGAGGAGTCTGGCTAAAGTCTCGTTTCGATTGCCAAAAGCGATACAGTATTACATTACAATGTATTTCAAGCGATTAAACTGGTCAATGGGCTATAAGTTGCATTCAGCAACAGATTCATATTGAGGCCACACAATGTGACATTATTGGCACAATGTTACGTCAATAAATGCAGAAGTATTGTATATAGTTGTAATACAGAAAAGCGACAATAGTTAGATAATGACATTGGAAATTGAATTTCGCGATAGTATTACACCAACGCCACACGGCATTAACGCCGAACGGTGAAAAGTTAAACACAAGAAAAATGCACGGACTTGAAAGTAAACGATTTGCTTGGTTGCGTCGGAATTAAATCAGTAAATCAGTAAGAAGCATACGCTTTTTAAATTGCGAGTACCCGGTATGCACCATCACAGTTCGCAGCTGGGCAAATTATTCTGAAGAGAAGAAGAATTACGATTTTATTAGCAGAGCTACGAGAAGGGGAGCCGCCGGGGGAGGAGGGGCTAGGGAAAGAGGAGGGTATAAAAGGCTATTTAAAAACACTGTAGCAGACGGGTTATGCATGACACAGTAAGTAAAACAGAGAGGAGGGAAGAGCGTAACGAAGGGATAACCAAGGAGAGTAGAGGGTGGGCGCTGGAGTGGAGGAGAGGGAGGGCGCTGGAGTGGAGGAGAGGGAGGGCGCTGGAGTGGAAGAGAGGGAGGGCGCTGGAGTGGAGGAGAGGGAGGGCGCTGGAGTGGAGGAGAGGGAGGGCGCTGGAGTGGAGGAGAGGGAGGGCGCTGGAGTGGAGGAGAGGGAGGGCGCTGGAGTGGAGGAGAGGGAGGGCGCTGGAGTGGAGGAGAGGGAGGGCGCTGGAGTGGAGGAGAGGGAGGGCGCTGGAGTGGAGGAGAGGGAGGGCGCTGGAGTGGAGGAGAGGGAGGGCGCTGGAGTGGAGGAGAGGGAGGGCGCTGGAGTGGAGGAGAGGGAGGGCGCTGGAGTGGAGGAGAGGGAGGGCGCTGGAGTGGAGGAGAGGGTAGGGGCTGATGGGAGAAGAGGGTGGGCGCTGGAGGGGAGTAGAGGATGGGGGCTGGAAAGTAAAGGAAGAGAGGGTAGGGGCTAGAGAGGGGGAGGCGCTGGAGGTGGAAAGAGGGAATAGTAGAGGCTGGATAGGGAAAAGTATAACGCGGGAAGGATAGGAAAAGTAGGAGGGTATGGAGAGTATAGGGAGGGCATAGAGGGTACAGGGAGTCCATGGGTGGGTATAGAAAAAGTATGGAGGGTATGGAGGGTATGGAGAGGTTATAAGGAGAGTATAGGGATGGTATGGAGGGTATATGGAGGGTATGAATGGGTATAGAAGGGTATGGAGGGTATAGGGAGAGTATGGAGGGTATAGGGAGAGTATGGAGGGTATATGGAGGGCATAGAGGGTACAGGGAGTCCATGGGTGGGTATAGAAAAAGTATGGAGGGTATGGAGGGTATGGAGAGGTTATAAGGAGAGTATAGGGATGGTATGGAGGGTATAGGGATGGTATTGAGGGTATAGGAATGGTATGGAGGGTATAGGGATGGTATGGAGGGTATATGGAGGGTAAGAATGGGTATAGAAGGGTATGGAGGGTATAGGGAGAGTATTGAGGGTATATGGAAGGCATAGAGGGTACAAGGAGGCCATGTATGGGTATAGAAAAAATATGGAGGGTATGGAGAGTATACGGAGGGTATATGGAGGGTATAGAGGGTATAGGGAGAGTATTGAGGGTATAAGGAGGGTATAGAGAATAGGAGGGAATGGAAGGGTAGAACGGGAAGGGAATGGAAGGGTAGAACGGGAGGGAATGGAAGGGTAGAATGGGAGGGAATGGAAGGGTAGAATGGGAGGGAATGGAAGGGTAGAACGGGAGGGAATGGAAGGGTAGAACGGGAGGGAATGGAGGGGGTAGAATGTGAGGGAATGGAAGGGTAGAATGGGAGGGAATGGAAGGGTAGAATGGGAGGGAATGGAGGGGGTAGAATGTGAGGGAATGGAGGGGTAGAATGGGAAGGAATAGAAGGGTAGAATGGGAAGGAATGGAAGGGTAGAATGGGAGGGAATGGAGGGGGTAGAATGTGAGGGAATGGAAGGGTAGAATGGGAGGGAATGGTGGGGGTAGAATGGGAGGGAATGGAGGGGTAGAATGGGAAGGAATGGAAGGGTAGAACGGGAGGGAAAGGTGGGGTAGAATGGGAGACACAGAAAAACTGCTTACTAGAACAAATATAATATTAAAGTACACCTTGCAACATTTTTGTTAGCATTAGCTAGATAGAGGCACCTGGAAAAGAGTTGGCAATATCCAACTATAACTTATTGAACTTAAGGTAGTTAAATAGTTCCATATTTTCTAGCTCTATAGTTTCGCCTTTTTGAAAGGTGCTTGAAATGCTGAATTCAATTTTCCAATTTGAAATCCATTTCTAGATTTTGAATTGCCTTGGGTTTATAGCTTAAAACCCAAGGGTGAAAAGATTGAAGGGCAGGATGGCGGAAATTGGGGATGGGCAGGATAGGAAGGAATTGGGGGGTGGGCAGGATAGGAGGGAATTGGGGGGTGGGCAGGATAGGAGGGAATTGGGGGGTGGGCAGGATAGGAGGGAATTGGGGGATAGGCAGGATAGGAGGGAATTGGGGAGGGGCAAAGATGGGAGATAATTGAGAAGCATGATATAAAGGAATTAAGAGAGGGAAAAAGTAAAAATATAATGATTGAGAGAACAGACATAGGTAGAGGATAGGCAGACTAGAGTAGATAGGCCTAGGCTAAATGCAATATAAGTATATAATTCATATGACAATAAATATAAAGTAAATACACAACTGAACTAATATTAATTAATTTATTCATTAGGAAGGTTATTGGCTTCTTTTTCTTTTTCTATAGCTAGGCCTATACATTTCATAATATTGGCCTACAACAATTATTAGATTGTTAGACAAGAAGCATAAAATATAATAGGGTCTAAAATAGCTAGCCTATTTTAGACCATATACATTTTATAGACTAATAATTTAGTAGGCCTACTCTTAATAGCTATAGGCCTATTACTAAAATAAAATAACATAGCTAGCTACCTATCATAGGCCTAAAATTGACAAGGCCTTTTGTGTTTCTTTTCATGGTACAAGTATAGAGTGATATTAAAATAAAGAATACAACTAAGAGCTAAAAAATTATACTAAATACCTGGCAATAAAGAAGAAAAACAAAGTAGATTAAAGCAGAATGCAATACAAAATGGCCCACATATTGATAAGAAGGCCAATATAAGGCCAATAACTGGGTGAGCCAAGGCCACCTAGCTAGCTAGCCATCAAGCTTTTACTTTTTTTAAGCCAATTAATATCTGCCTGCAACAGGACCATTTCATCCTTATTGTCATTGTCAAGAGGTCCAAGTAGCTAGTTTATTTTACAATCATTAACCTCCTAATTAAATTTCATTCAGTCATGTCATACATGGCTTTTTGTGCAAGCTAGGGCGACACATTTCCAAAGTTTTCGACTCTAGACACAAACTGCTTTATTAGTCTAGGTCTTGAATTCATACATACTAACACAATGCCCTATACTAATTAAATATGTCGAGCCATTATAATATTGGTTGTGCGTAGGCTTTTGAATTGCGCGCCATAACTGCCCAATACAAGTATATACAGTCCGCTTTTAATCAGAAGGAAAGCATGTTATGCTGGCAGTCGACATGCCATCTACCCTATCTAATCGTAGAAAACGTTTACCTTTTCTACCGATTAAATCCATGCTGGTCGGGTGATGTAAGCATTAAAAAACCCGGATTATTATTAGTACAACAAATAGATTGCAAAATTAAAAAATAACAAAGCATTAGAATATCAAAGACGTATTTTTTGCATTACCCAACACAATAAACTCAATAATTCATTTTTCTAAGTGTTATAAGTAAAACAATTTTGTTTTGTGTACACAGCTACGAGTATTTAACATTCGTTACATCTGTGATTTTTAAATTCATTTTGCTCTTTAAGCAATAATTATGGTTCATTCCGTAGAAACAACTGAAAGGTGGTGGAGACAGAAATATTTCTAAGACAAAAATAAAGCTTTCAGTATAAAATTATAGAGAAAAAAGTTGTTAGCCAAATTGGTGTGGCATTGGCCAAAAAGCGAGGCGATTGCATCACAACCCACTGTTCCTAAACCTAAAACCAATGTCCATCACACTGTTTTTGCATTGTATTACTTACCTAAGATTACCAGAAACACAAGCTTAGATTTTTTATTGCTCCGACCCGCTTCTGTTTTTTTGAGTGTCAAAGTTCTGATTTAAGTTCAACTTAAGCACTTTTTATATTTAAATTTTGTTGACTTTAATTTATTTTGCTGGCAGTTCTTCATTCACAAATATAATACCTTTACATATATGATATCCTAAGAAATAAATATATGTAAACCTAAAGTCAATAGGCAATATAAATAACTTGTGTATTATGTATGTATTTATATATTGTGTATTTATATAATTGTCAAAATATACACCTAATGTCACATATTCAAAGACTTTACCTAGATTTTTACAAATATTTTACAATTTAGTCCGCCCAAATTAATACAATTAAGCTATTCAAATCTTGCGACTGCTAATGAGTTTTGCATTTTTGTAGCATTACTAAAAACGAATAGATAATCAATTCATGACCGGACTCGCTTAGCGACATCCCAGCAACAAGCCAGGCAATGTCGCGAGTTGGCAATCTGCCAATGGAGAGTCTGTCAGTCTCGGTTGGCGGTCCGAGCTCCTCTGTCTCTCGCAACAGGACGGAGCTGAGAAGCAACAGCAGCGGTGGAATTCGCCAGCTGTCCGCCTCGGCCTATCCGGGCTCGCCAACCGGCTGGGAGCTGGGCCGGCGACCCTCCGTTGTTTTCGGCGAGTCTGAGACAACAGAGGAGCTGGCCAAGACTCGCTTCATGCGCAGCAATAAGCAGCAGAAAAAGCACGAGGTGATTTCAGCTTCACTTCCGGAAATTTCGGATAAAATAACATACTTCCGGTCACTTTAGATAGACTATCTGATGTACTTCCGGTCACATTAGATAGACTATCTATGCACTTCCGGTCACGTTTGATAGACTATCCATGCACTTTCGGTCACGTTAGACTATCTGCTATACTTCCTGTCACATTTGATAGACTATCTACAGTATTTACTTCCGGTCACGTTTGATAGACTATGTACTTCCGGTCACGTTAGATAGACTATCTATGCACTTCCGGTCTTGGTATATAAGATCACATGTTGTCTTCTACACTACCAAATCATTTCAAATATACTTAGATTTCATTTCCGGTTACCGAAAAAAAGATCGAAAACCATCCTTTCTACACCACTTAATCCCCCACCAGGAGCGCATGGACAAAAACCGTCAGGCTGTTGAGGACCAACTTCGTGAGTTCATGAAGCGCCACTTCCACCGGAAGGAGTGCTGCCTGTTCGAAGAGAAAGATGCGGGAAAGTGCGCCTGCGGCGAGGTGCGAGACAAGCACGACAGGCAGTTTCTGCAGACGGGCAGCACGGAGAAATGGGCGGCTGAGAAGCATCTGCAGAAGGTCGGCGCCACCAACGCATTTGGCAGGATTAAACTGATCAACGAAGGATTTGACAACCGGGAGCCGATCAACTTTGTGCGACTCTGCGACGAGGACGACATGGGAATGATACTGGGTGAGTCACAGATGGGCTGTGATACTGGGTGAGTCACGGATGGGCTGTGATACTGGGTGAGTCACAGATGGGCTGTGATACTGGGTGAGTCACGGATGGGCTGTGATACTGGGTGAGTCACGGATGGGCTGTGATACTGGGTGAGTCACGGATGGGCTGTGATACTGGGTGAGTCACGGATGGGCTGTGATACTGGGTGAGTCACGGATGGGCTGTGATACTGGGTGAGTCACAGATAGGCTGTGATACTGGGTGAGTCACAGATGGGCTGTGATACTGGGTGAGTCACAGATGGGCTGTGATACTGGGGAGTCACAGATGGGCAATGATACTGGGTGAGTCACAGATGGGCAATGATACTGGGTGAGTCACAGATGGGCAATGATACTGGGTGAGTCACAGATGGGCAATGATACTGGGTGAGTCACAGATGGGCAATGATACTGGGTGAGTCACAGATGGGCAATGATACTGGGTGAGTCACAGATGGGCAATGATACTGGGTGAGTCACAGATGGGCAATGATACTGGGTGAGTCACAGATGGGCAATGATACTGGGTGAGTCACACATGGGCAATGATACTGGGTGAGTCACAGATGGGCAATGATACTGGGTGAGTCACAGATGGGCAATGATACTGGGTGAGTCACAGATGGGCAATGATACTGGGTGAGTCACAGATGGGCAATGATACTGGGTGAGTCACAGATGGGCTGTGATACTGGGTGAGTCACAGATGGGCTGTGATACTGGGTGAGTCACAGATGGGCTGTGATACTGGGTGAGTCACACATGGGCTGTGATACTGGGTGAGTCACAGATGGGCTGTGATACTGGGTGAGTCACGGATGGGCTGTGATACTGGGTGAGTCACAGATGGGCTGTGATACTGGGTGAGTCACAGATGGGCTGTGATACTGGGTGAGTCACAGATGGGCAATGATACTGGGTGAGTCACAGATGGGCAATGATACTGGGTGAGTCACAGATTGGCAATGATACTGGGTGAGTCACAGATGGGCTGTGATACTGGGTGAGTCACAGATGGGCAATGATACTGGGTGAGTCACAGATGGGCAATGATACTGGGTGAGTCACAGATTGGCAAGGATACTGGGTGAGTCACAGATTGGCAATGATACTGGGTGAGTCACAGATGGGCAATGATACTGGGTGAGTCACAGATGTACAATGATACTGGGTGAGTCACAGATTGGCAATGATACTGGGTGAGTCACAGATGGGCTGTGATACTGGGTGAGTCACAGATGTACAATGATACTGGGTGAGTCACAGATTGGCAATGATACTGGGTGAGTCACAGATGGGCAATGATACTGGGTGAGTCACAGATGTACAATGATACTGGGTGAGTCACAGATGGGTAATGATACTGGGTGAGTCACAGATGGGCTGTGATACTGGGTGAGTCACAGATGGGCTGTGATACTGGGTGAGTCACAGATGTACAATGATACTGGGTGAGTCACAGATTGGCAATGATACTGGGTGAGTCACAGATTGGCAATGATACTGGGTGAGTCACAGATGGGTAATGATACTGGGTGAGTCACAGATGTACAATGATACTGGGTGAGTCACAGATGGGCAATGATACTGGGTGAGTCACAGATTGGCAATGATACTGGGTGAGTCACAGATTGGCAATGATACTGGGTGAGTCACAGATGGGTAATGATACTGGGTGAGTCACAGATGTACAATGATACTGGGTGAGTCACAGATGGGCAATGATACTGGGTGAGTCACAGATGGGCTGTGATACTGGGTGAGTCACAGATGTACAATGATACTGGGTGAGTCACAGATTGGCAATGATACTGGGTGAGTCACAGATGGGCTGTGATACTGGGTGAGTCACAGATGTACAATGATACTGGGTGAGTCACAGATTGGCAATGATACTGGGTGAGTCACAGATGGGCAATGATACTGGGTGAGTCACAGATGTACAATGATACTGGGTGAGTCACAGATGGGTAATGATACTGGGTGAGTCACAGATGGGCAATGATACTGGGTGAGTCACAGATGTACAATGATACTGGGTGAGTCACAGATGGGTAATGATACTGGGTGAGTCACAGATGTACAATGATACTGGGTGAGTCACAGATGTACAATGATACTGGGTGAGTCACAGATCTCAGTTCGACTCAATCCGCTGGCTCCTGAGCACATGCAAGCGCGCCAATACAGCATTCATGCACTCGCTCACACAGGGTGCACAGCGGCACTGACGTTCTTCTCCTTCCAGACCTGATGAAGACGCACTGGAAAATGTCGGAGCCGCAGCAGCCGTCGCTCTGCATCTCCGTGATTGGCGGTGCAAAGAATTTCAAACTGGAAGGCCGCAAAAAGGAGGTGTTCTACCACGGCCTGATCAGGGCTGCCCAGACCACTAACGCTTGGATCATCACTTCCGGTTTGAATCTGGGCATCACCAGGGTGGTTGGCAACGCTCTCGAAGAGGGCCGCGCCTCGCACTGGGAGAAAGCGAGCAGATCTTCAAAACTTCGGTGAGTTGAGTAAAAAACAGCGCCGTGACTTAAGTGAACCCCGGATAAAAGCTTCCGGTTGACAGGTGAGCTAGGGAAAATAAACTTCCGGTTAGCAGGAGAACCAGGGAAAATAAACTTCCGGTTGGCAGGTGAACCAGGGAAAATAAACTTCCGGTTGGCAGGTGAACCAGGGAAAATAAACTTCCGGTTGACAGGAGAACCAGGGAAAATAAACTTCCGGTTGGCAGGAGAACCAGGGAAAATAAACTTCCGGTTGGCAGGTGAACCAGGGAAAATAAACTTCCGGTTGACAGGAGAACCAGGGAAAATAAACTTCCGGTTGACAGGAGAACCAGGGAAAATAAACTTCCGGTTGACAGGTGAACCAGGGAAAATAAACTTCTGGTTGACAGGTAAACCAGGGAAAATAAACTTCTGGTTGACAGGTGAAGCAGGAAAAACAATTTCCGGTTGACAGGTGATCCAGGGAAAATAAACTTCCGGTTGGCAGATGAACCAGGGAAAATAAACTTCCGGTTGACAGGTGAAGCAGGAAAAACAATTTCCGGTTGACAGGTGATCCAGGGAAAATAAACTTCCGGTTGGCAGATGAACCAGGGAAAATAAACTTCCGGTTGACAGGTGAATCAGGGAAAATAAACTTCCGGTTGGCAGATGAACCAGGGAAAATAAACTTCCGGTTGGCAGGTGAATCAGGGAAAAAATTCCGGTTGACAGGTGAACCAGGGAAAATAAACTTCCGGTTGACAGGTGAATCAGGGAAAATAAACTTCCGGTTGGCAGGTGAACCAGGGGAAAACAACTTCCGGTTGACAGGTAAACCATGGGAAAGCAAATACCGGTTGACAGGTGAAATCTCTTTCTGACAGGTCAGCAATTAATAACATTCTAAGTCCCAAAATTTGTCTCTCAATTCTCAGCTGCATCGGTGTGGCACCCTGGGGCTACGTGCTGAACAAAGACGACCTCGTTAACAAAGAGTCACCCGGAGGCCAGTTCAGCCTTGATGTTGAGTACAAAATCAGCAGCGTGCTTGGCAAGGGCCAGCCGGTGTCACTGAACGCCAACCACACCCACTACCTGCTGGTGGATGATGGAAAGCGAAACAGGTAAGACTGGGGATCTCCCGACCCTGTTAATGTCTGCTCAATCCCTGAGAATTTTATACTTTTGTAAGCATATTTCATCCCAAATCCTTGCAGATACGGCGGCTCCAAAAGCAGCGTCATCAAGGCCCAACTGCAGAAGCAGATCAATGTCACGGAAAAGATTCCCGTAGTCCTGCTGATTGTTGAAGGCGGGTTCGACATATTCGAGGAGATGGAGAGCATGATCAGTGCCAACATTCCCATTGTCGCCTGCGACAACACTGGCAGGGCTGCTGACATCATCGCCTTCGCGTTCAAGAAGCTGCACAAGTCCGACAATAAGGCAAGTCTAAGCGAGTCTGCAACCCAGCCTCCCAGTCTCCCAGATCTTCAGTCCTCAATCCTCAGTTACTGGGCCAGCCTCCCAGAGTGTCAGTTGCTGGGCCAGCCTCCCAGAGTGTCAGTTGCTGGGCCAGCCTCCCAGAGTGTCAGTTGCTGGGCCAGCCTCCCAGAGTGTCAGTTGCTGGGCCAGCCTCCCAGATCCTCAGTTACTGGGCCAGCCTCCCAGATCCTCAGTTGCTGGGCCAGCCTCCCAGATCCTCAGTTGCTGGGCCAGCCTCCCAGAGTGTCAGTTGCTGGGCCAGCCTCCCAGATCCTCAGTTGCTGGGCAGCCAGCCTCAGATCCTGTAACTCTCGTAAGTGAAATTTCAGTTTCATAGAAAATCCTCGCATTTTCAAATATTCGCCAGACTCTGACGGAGGCGCACCGAGCTGACCTGCTCAACCGCATCAAAGAAGCTTTCGGCGACAACCTTCGCGATCCACGCACCAAGGAAGTGAGCCCAGCCAAGATGGAGGAGATGCTGCAGACTCTGCTGAAGCTGGTCAGCAATGAGAAGCTCATCACCGTGTTTGACATGAACCGGAGCGACGACCTCGACTTGGCCATCCTGTCGGCGCTGCTGAAGGGTGAGACAACAACCTGCCTGTCTGCCTGCCTGTCTGTCTGCCTGCCTGTCTGTCTGTCTGCCTGCCTGTCTGTCTGCCTGCCTGTCTGTCTGTCTGCCTGTCTGCCTGCCTGCCTGCCTGTCTGCCTGCCTGTCTGTCTGCCTGCCTGTCTGTCTGTCTGCCTGCCTGTCTGTCTGCCTGCCTGTCTGTCTGCCTGCCTGTCTGTCTGCCTGCCTGTCTGCCTGTCTGTCTGCCTGCCTGCCTGTCTGTCTGTCTGCCTGTCTGTCTGTCTGTCTGTCTGTCTGTCTGTCTGTCTGTCTGTCTGTCTGTCTGTCTGTCTGTCTGTCTGTCTGTCTGTCTGTCTGTCTGTCTGTCTGTCTGTCTGTCTGTCTGTCTGTTTGTCTGTCTGTCTGTCTGTCTGTCTGTCTGTCTGTCTGTCTGTCTGTCTGTCTGTCTGTCTGTTTGTCTGTCTGTCTGTCTGTCTGTCTGTCTGTCTGTCTGTCTGTCTGTCTGTCTGTCTGTCTGTCTGTCTGTTTTTCTGTCTCTCTGTCTGTCTGCCTGTCTGTCTGTCTATCTGTCTGTCTGTCTGTCTGTCTGTCTGTCTGTCTGTCTGTCTGCCTGTCTGTCTGCCTGTCTGTGTCTGTCTGTCTGTCTGTGTGTGTCAGTGAGACCGGACTCTGTAATTCAAACTCCGCCGCACCTACAAGTGATGGACGCGAAGCAGCTGGAGGACTACAAGCGCCAGCTGAACCTGTCCCTCACCTGGAACCGGTCGGACATCGCAGCCGAGAAAATCTTCACCGAGGAGCTGCAGTGGGACACGGCCAGCCTGGAGGACTTCACTCTGCAAGCGATAAAAGAGGACAAAATGGACTTTCTCAAACTGTTTCTCAACAACGGCCTGATCATGAAGGAGTTCCTCACCGTAAAGCAGTTGAGAAATCTTTATAGAAGCCACTTAAAAGCAGGCGACAAGAACCCCGCCACCGTGCAGGTGAGGACGACTGACTGTTGCTAGCACCTGACTGTTCCACACCTCAAAAAACCAAGCCAAAGACACAAAGACACCCAAAGAAACACATCAAAGACACAAAGACACCTCAAAGACACAAAGATACAGACACCCTAAAAGATAAAGAAACTTCAAAGAAGCACGTCAAAGACACAAAGACACCCCAAAGAAGCACGTCAAAGACACAAAGACACCCCAAAGAAGCACGTCAAAGACACAAAGACACCCCAAAGAAGCACGTCAAAGACGTAAAGACAACCCAAAAAAGCACGTCAAAGACACAGACACCCCAAAGAAGCACGTCAAAGACGCAAAGACACCCCAAAGAAGCACGTCAAAGACACAAAGACACCCCAAAGAAGCACGTCAAAGACACAAAGACACCCCAAAGAAGCACGTCAAAGACACAAAGACACCCCAAAGAAGCACGTCAAAGATACAAAGACACCCCAAAGAAGCACGTCAAAGACACAAAGACACCCCAAAGAAGCACGTCAAAGACACAAAGACACCCCAAAGGAGCACGTCAAAGACACAAAGACACCCAAAGAAGCACGTCAAAGACGTAAAGACAACACAAAAAAGCACGTCAAAGACACAAAGACACCCCAAAGAAGCACGTCAAAGACACAAAGACACCCCAAAGAAGCACGTCAAAGACGCAAAGACACCCCAAAGAAGCACGTCAAAGACGCAAAGACACCCAAAGAAGCACGTCAAAGACGCAAAGACACCCAAAGAAGCACGTCAAAGACGCAAAGACACCCAAAGAAGCACGTCAAAGACACAAAGACACCCCAAAGAAGCACGTCAAAGACGCAAAGACACCCCAAAGAAGCACGTCAAAGACAAAAAGACACCCAAAGAAGCACGTCAAAGACACAAAGGCACCCAAAGAAGCACCTCAAAGACACAAAGACACCCAAAGAAGCACGTCAAAGACGCAAAGACACCCCAAAGAAGCACGTCAAAGACGCAAAGACACTCCAAAGGTACGATAACAGCCCCAGAACCTTACCAGTTCCTCCACCAACCGCCCCGCCCAGATCCGCAAGTTGCTGGGCAGCAGAGCCCGCTGCAAGTCAGCCGAGTCTGTCCGGCTCTCCAGCATCCGCCTGCTACTCCGCCGCCTCATCGGCAAGTTCCAGTCTCCCGACATGGACGAAGACGTTGGCGGCAGAGATGAGCCGCCGAATGATGCGGTGGACGGCAGGCAGCTGGACAGACCGTTCAATCAGCTGTTCTTCTGGGCTGTGCTGTTCGGCAGGCAGACGATGGCTCGGTTCCTCTGGGAGAGAACTGATGAAGCTGTGCCGCTGGCTCTGGCGGCCTGCAAGGTGCTTGACGAGATGGCCAAGTCGCTGCCCAGTCACGAGGATGTCCGCAGGCGGAGTCTGATCGAGTTCAAGGCCGAATTTGAGGAGCTGTCAGTCAGGGTGATCGAGGAGTGCCAATCGGTGGATCCCGGCAAATCTGAGATGCTCATTGAGAAGCGGGTTGATGTGTTTGGGAATTTCAACTGTCTAGAGTTGGCGCGAGTGCCAACTGCAAGAAGTGAGTCTTGAAGTGATAGATGTCCGATAGATGTCCGATAGATATCCGATAGATGTCCGATAGATGTCTAATAGATTTATGATAGATATCCGATAGATATCCGATAGATGTCCGATAGATGTCGATAGATATCTGATACATATCCGATAGATATCCGATAGATCTCTCATACGAGTGTAGATACGAGTTAAACATCTAAAAGACAGCCTATAGACCTCCAACTCACCCCAACCCATCCCAGATTCCTGGCATGCAACAGCAGCCAGAACAGCGTGAACAGGCGCTGGCTGAACGGGCTCCTTCACGGCACCTCCAACCTGAGCATCCTGGCCTGCGTGCTCCTGCCCTTCCTGCTGCCCTCCGACCGCGTGCTGCAAGCTGAGCCTGATGCCATCGAGGACGCATTGAGCGACAGCGGCGGCGGTGTCGATAGCGGCGGCGACGGAGGCAGCGGCGGCGGCGCTGTCAGCGGCAGTGCGTGCTCCAGGCTCTGCGTGAAAACAAAGATTTTCTACACGGCACCTGTGACCAAATTCTTTTCTAATGCGGTGCGTGCTTTGCGTTTGTGGCACTCTTTGTGTCACTCCTAGTGTCACTCCTAGTGTCACTTCTAGTGTCACTCCTAGTGTCACTCCTAGTGTCACTCCTAGTATCACTCCTAGTATCACTCCTAGTGTCACTCCTACTGTCACTCCTTGTATCACTCATTGTATCACTCCTATTATCACTCCTACTGTCACTCCTAGTATCACTCCTAGTGTCACTCCTACTGTCACTCCTTGTATCACTCCTTGTATCACTCCTATTATCACTCCTACTGTCACTCCTAGTATCACTCCTATTATCACTCCTACTGTCACTCCTAGTATCACTCCTAGTGTCACTCCTACTTTCACTCCTACTGTCACTCCTTGTATCACTCCTAGTATCACTCCTATTATCACTCCTACTGTCACTCCTAGTATTACTCCTATTATCACTCCTACTGTCACTCCTAGTATCACTCCTATTATCACTCCTACTGTCACTCCTAGTATCACTCCTAGTGTCACTCCTACTTTCACTCCTACTGTCACTCCTAATACCACTCCTAGTATCACTCCTAGTGTCACTCCTACTATCACTCCTAGTGTCACTCCTACTGTCACTCCTAGTATCACTCCTATAGTTTCACTCCTAGTATCACTCCTATTATCACTCCTACTGTCACTCCTATAGCTTCACTCCTACTATCACTCCTAGTATCACTCCTACTGTCACTCATACTTTCACACTAACACCCCTGATTGCCTTGCAGATTTGCTACGTATTTTTCCTGCTGTTCTACTCATACTTCATCCTGTTCAGCCTGAAGCAGGCCTACATGACCTGGCTGGAGTGGCTCGTCATGGCCTGGGTCTGGGTCATGATAATCGACGAGATTCGTGAGGTAAACATTATCGCCTTTTTTGTCTTTTTACCGCCATTAATTTGCTAACTTAATACTGCAAGTAGAAACTAAATTAAATTTAAGCTATCCTAAAAAATCGCAGATGTTCTCGTCAAAGGCGGATACTGTTAGAGAGAAATTGCATGACTGGTGGAACTTCTCGGTTTGGAACCGGCTGGACCTGGTCACGATACTGCTCACCCTGCTGGGCATGTTCATGCGAATCCCGGACAGCACCGACTCCATATTTCTGGGCATTCGAACTTGCTATATTTTGGCTGGGGTGTTCTTCTACCTCAGGGTGTTCAGGTGAGATAGCTTGATCCTGGTCTGTTTGACAGGGGTGTTCTGTCCGTTAGACAGGGTGTTATGTCTATTAGACAGGGGTGTTATATCTGTTAGACAGGGTGTTATATCTGTTATACAGGGGTGTTTTATCTGTTAGACAAGAGTATAATCTGTTAGACAAGAGTGTAATCTGTTAGACAAGAGTGTAATCTGTTAGACAAGAGTGTAATCTGTTAGACAAGAGTATAATCTATTAGACAAGAGTGTAATCTGTTAGACAAGAGTATAATCTGTTAGACAAGAGTGTAATCTGTTAGACAAGAGTATAATCTGTTAGACAAGAGTGTAATCTGTTAGACAAGAGTGTCATTTGTTAGACAAGAGTGTAATCTGTTAGACAAGAGTGTAATCTGTTAGACAAGAGTATAATCTGTTAGACAAGAGTGTCATTTGTTAGACAAGAGTGTCATTTGTTAGACAAGAGTATAATCTGTTAGACAAGAGTATAATCTGTTAGACAAGAGTATAATCTGTTAGACAAGAGTATAATCTGTTAGACAAGAGTATAATCTGTTAGACAAGAGTATAATCTGTTAGACAAGAGTGTAATCTGTTAGACAAGAGTGTAATTTGTTAGACAAGAGTGTCATTTGTTAGACAGGGGGTTCTGTCTGTTAGACAAGAGTGTAATCTGTTAGACAAGAGTGTAATCTGTTAGACAAGAGTATAATCTGTTAGACAAGAGTGTAATCTGTTAGACAAGAGTGTAATCGGTTAGACAAGAGTGTCATTTGTTAGACAGGGGGTTCTGTCTGTTAGACAAGAGTGTAATCTGTTAGACAAGAGTGTAATCTGTTAGACAAGAGTGTAATCTGTTAGACAAGAGTGTAATCTGTTAGACAAGAGTGTAATCTGTTAGACAAGAGTGTAATCTGTTAGACAAGAGTGTCATTTGTTAGACAGGGGGTTCTGTCTGTTAGACAAGAGTGTAATCTGCTAGACAGGGGTGTAATCTGTTAGACAGGAGCGTTGTTAGACAGCGTGTAATCTGTTCGACAAGGTGTTATAACACAGTAGAATTCTTTAGCATAGCATTTCTCTAAGCTCAATGCTATCAAACCCATTAACGATCCCCGTCTCCGCTCCTCTCAGACTGTACTACGTGAACAGCTACCTCGGTCCAAAACTCGTTATGATTAACAAGATGGTCAAGGAGTTGCTGTTCTACCTGAGCATACTGCTCATTCCGCTGCTCACTTACGGTGTGGCAGCTCAAGCGCTGCTCTATCCTAACAGGCAATTCCTAGCAGAAGTATTTAAGGACATCGTGTACTATCCGTACTGGCAGATGTACGGGCAGCTGTACATCGAGGTGGCTGAAGGTTTGCAAAAATTCAATGTTTTTGTTTTTGTTCAGACACGGCTGTTACCTGTTAGACACGGCTATTACCTGTTAGACACGGCTGTTACCTGTTAGACACGGCTGTTACCTGTTAGACACGGCTGTTACCTGTTAGACACGGCTGTTACCTGTTAGACACGGCTGATACCTGTTAGACACGGTTTTTACATGTTAGACACGGTTGTTACCTGTTAGATATTGCTATTACCTGTTAGACACGGCTGTTGAATGTTAGACACGGCTGATACCTGTTAGACCCGGTTGTTATATGTTAGACACGGCTATTACCTGTTAGACACGGCTGATACTTGTTAGACACGGCTGTTACATGTTAGACACGGTTGTTACCTGTTAGATATGGCTATTACCTGTTAGAGACGGCTGTTACCTGTTAGACACGGCTGATACCTGTTAGACACGGTTTTTACATGTTAGACACGGTTGTTACCTGTTAGATATGGCTATTACCTGTTAGACACGGCTGTTGAATGTTAGACACGGCTGATACCTGTTAGACCCGGTTGTTATATGTTAGACACGGCTATTACCTGTTAGACACGGCTGATACTTGTTAGACACGGCTGTTACATGTTAGACACGGTTGTTACCTGTTAGATATGGCTATTACCTGTTAGAGACGGCTGTTAAATGTTAGACACGGCTGATACCTGTTAGACACGGCTGTTACCTGTTAGACACGGCAGATACCTGTTAGATATGGCTATTACCTGTTAGACACGGCTGTTGAATGTTAGACACGGCTGATACCTGTTAGACCCGGTTGTTATATGTTAGACACGGCTATTACCTGTTAGACACGGCTGATACCTGTTAGACACGGTTGTTACATGTTAGACACGGTTGTTACCTGTTAGATATGGCTATTACCTGTTAGAGACGGCTGTTAAATGTTAGACACGGCTGATACCTGTTAGACACGGCTGTTACCTGTTAGACACGGCAGATACCTGTTAGATATGGCTATTACCTGTTAGACATGGCTGTTACATGTTAGACACGGCTGTTACCTGTTAGACACGGGTGTTACCTGTTAGACACGGGTGTTACCTGTTAGACACGGCTGATACCTATTAGACGCAGCTGTTACCTGTTAGACACGGGTGTTACCTGTTAGACACGGCTGATACCTGTTAGACACAGCTGTTACCTGTTAGACACAGCTGTGCCCTGACAGACACGGGTGTTACCTGTTAGACACAGCTGTGCCCTGTTAGACACGGCTGTTACCTGTTAGACACAGCTGTGCCCTGTTAGACACAGCTGTTACCTGTTAGACACAGCTGTGCCCTGTTAGACACAGATGATACCTGTAAGCTAGTCAACTTCACAGAAACTCTGCTCAAAACTTTCAGCGGACCCACCGAGCGGTTGCAGTGGCAACAGCACTGTGGATGACCAGGGCAACCCCTGCCCTACGGCCGGTGCCTTGGTCCTTATTCTCCTGGCTGTGTACCTCATGGTGGTGGACATCCTGCTACTGAATCTGCTGATTGCCATTTTCAGGTAAATTTTTCAAGTGTTGAATTGTTCTAATTTTCTACAATCCGTTTAACAAGCATGCTCCGTTTAAAACATCACATCCTGCAGCAACATATTTGAAGAGATTGAGAGAAATGCTATTGAAATCTGGAAGTACAACATGTACTTTCTAGTGCAAGAGTACCACAACAAACCCGTGTTGGCCCTGCCGTTCGTGGTCTTCGAGGACTTCTTCATCTTTGGCAGGATGCTGTTTGACAAGATTTCCTGCAAAAAGAAACCAGATGAAGGTGAGTCAGATCTTGAAATCTGCCTTTCTTTCCAACCTGTCATGACAAATCTTGATTTTGATTATGGTTATTAAATTTTACATTATTCTAATGGTCGTGCCTTGGTTGTATGTGATTTTTAATCCAATGGATTTACACAATTTAAATCTCAGATCTACACAATTTAAACCTGAGATCTAGACAATTTAAACCTGAGATCTAGACAATTTAAACCTGAGATCTAAACAATTTCAACAGCCATGCCACATAAGTTCTCATAAATAAAAACAACATTTTCCTACATTGCCTGTTAAAAACATCTCAGTGCCAATTTTGATTGGCATCAAGAACGAACTCGCGACCTTTGAAATGGAGATGACGTGGCGCTTGATGGCTCAACTGAAGGCCAAGGAGTCCCAGACTCTCGACGTCCGAGTGACAGCTGTGGTGAACAGGTCTGACAGGCGATCGTGACCTGCCTTCATGCGAACTTTTCTTTTCTATCCTCTTCTCTAGTTCCTTTCCTAGAAATTGTTGACTTTTGCAATTACAATGTTTCTTTTTAATTCTTTGCTAGTATCCGTCACAGTTACCTGCTATATGTGTTGTAATGCTCTCTTTTTTAGATATTCTGGTGGTGTTAAACACTTTCCTTTTTGCCTTTGTTTCATCCCTGCTATGCGTTTTTTATCACCGGTGACAGACAGACAGACAGACAGACAGACAGACAGACAGACAGACAGACAGACAGACAGACAGACAGACAGACAGACAGACAGACAGACAGACAGACAGACAGACAGACAGACAGACAGACAGACAGACAGACAGACAGACAGACAGACAGACAGACAGACAGACAGACAGACAGACAGACAGACAGACAGACAGACAGACAGACAGACATACAGACAGACAGACAGACAGACAGACACACAGAAACAGCACACCTGAGCCCCCCACCCGGCACCGCAGCCAATCAGGAGGACAAAGCTCTGAGTCAGGATGAGCTGCGCAATTTCGCCGCCCACTGCCTCATCCGGGTGCATCGAAGACGCGACGAAGAAGTTCGATTAGAAATCAGCAATCGAATGACAGGAATCTGCGATGGGTTGGTTGCCAAGGAAACAAACAACTCACCAGCTGTGCGGTGACTTACGAGACATAACCAACTCTAAACATTAGATTTAAAACAAAAAGCTTTTTCTACTTCTGCTACTGAAAGTAGTATACATCTAATAACAGTAGTAAATTAACTTGCCGTCTTGCTTTACTTATTTGCTTTGCTAACCGATTTTAAACATGTAGAATACTTTGTTATAGTTTCTACATCTGAAAATTTGATTTTTTCCCAAATTGCGCAGACTGGAAGATCTGTACAAGATCTGCGACCGGATCGACGAACGCTTCGAGGACCAGCTGCACCACGGACACGGGCACCGGCGTGATGAGGCGTGCAGCAGCAAGCCGGACGAGAAACCAGACGGAAAATCTGCAGCAAAGCCGGAAGTTAAACCGGAAGTTAAACCGGAAACGATGGAGTGGGATGCACCGGCAAAAATGAAGGTTGTTCCGGTGAGTTCACTGTGATTTGAGGAGAGTGGCAGTCTGCACTGGAAGGGGGGTTGGGTTTATGTTGTTTTATGAGGGTTTATAGGTGTTTATGTGAGTTTATTAGGGTTTATGGGTGTTTATGTGAGTTTATTAGGGTTTATGTGTGTTTATGTGAGTTTATGAGGGTTTAAATGTATGTGGGTTTATAGGAGTTTATGAGGGTTTACATGTATGTGGGTTTATTAGGGTTTACATGTATGTGGGTTTATTAGGGTTTACATGTATGTGGGTTTATGAGGGTTTACATGTATGTGGGTTTATGAGGGTTTACATGTATGTGGGTTTATGAGGGTTTATGCGTGTTTTTGGAGGTAAATGAGAGTTGTATGAGGACTGTTTGCGCTATGAATATTTCCTGGTGTTTATATGGGTTTATTGTCTGTACCAAGCACCCTCAACCCGCACCCGACCGCAGGAGATCCCAGTCATGCAGCCAGTTCAGCCCGGGCCAGCCAAGCCGCTGGACAAGGAAAACCTGACGCCAGACGCGCCAGAGGCACAAAAGCAAACGAAGCCAAAGAGACGGCGCCACAGAAGCGCCAGGCGCCAAGATCGCGCCCTCGTTGACGATCAATCAGCTGACATTCGAATGGCCGAGATGGAGTCCAGGCTGCAGAGCATGGAGGCCGCCACCACCGAGAGCCTGACCAGCATCGAGCGCCTACTGCGTCAGATCTTCCACAATCGGCCGTCTGGCGACGCTGCTGGCGGCGGGCGGTGACCTTAAATGACCTCCATGACATCCGACCCGGCAAGATTTTCATTCACTATTATAAAATTCACTCTTTTGCGAACTATTTCTTTTTAATTCTGCACTTATAAACTACATAATAGTTTTGCGTCATTCTACTCAAATCAGTAGAGTAGTTTGATAATGACTACTATTTTACTTTAACTCTACCAAATAGATGCTATAAAAGTTTGCCGAAAGAAGATGCTTAAAGAAGATTTATTTTTAAAGGGAAGTGTTGAATTTTTAGTTTTATTTTTATTTGCCAACCCCTAACGTGGACTAACGTGGATATTAATGCCGAATAAAATTAAAACTTTAGTGTCTTTTGCACATGTTTCGCTGAGCATACAGCATCGTCAGGTAGAATAAAATTTATTCGGTTGTCGAGAATGGTCTCGCCGTTTCTAGAAAATTTGATCCCAGAACTTTATGGAACATTCTTAGAAGATTACTGTGCGATCTTGACAGACTACTTTTCATGATTGTTGCTATCAAAGCACATGGCATTGTTGCTATCAAAGCACTATCAAACGATCGAACCGAATATTTGCTTGAAACACAGAGTAACGGGGACACAAAACATATTAGAGCATGGGGTACAACTATGCTGATATTGCGCAAACTGATTGATGTACACTCCTCTCCAATACTGCTTCATGAAGTGCGTTTTGCTAGACTAGACTAGACTAACTAGACTAAGCTAAGCTAGCTGGAATTTAAACTTTTTAGACGTAAAGATCTCAATATTTGCTTGCACCAATGAGTTGAATTCGTCACCAAGTTTGAAAAATGGTCAACAGAACAGTTTGTTTTCGAAGAAATTCAATTGTTGCTCCAGAACGGGTCCAGGCACTCGCAGGCTCCGTAGCACTCAAACGAATCTGGCTTGTCGTTCAAACCAGAACCTTGAATTCTAGCGCGTAAGTTGGAGTTCGGTGGATCGTTGGGAGCGCCAGAACTCCAGACTCCACCATCTGAAGCGCTCAGCAGCCGCAGCGGCCAGCCGCAGTCCGCCCACGCCCAGCTGCCGTTGCCCAGAGCAGCAGCGCCAACCCAGATATCCTGGCTGGAAAGTCCAGCTGACGCCCTCACGTCCTGCAGCTCCTCGACGCTGCCCAGATCGGTCAGCTTCGTCAGCGGCATGGCGGACCCGTCCGAGCTGCTCAAGAAGCTCCGGCATCTGTCGGCCTGAGCACTCCAGCTGGCCTCCTGCCCGCTCCCAGCAGCCTTGTACAGCGAGCCCTTGAAGCTGCTGCCGCTGACGCCGGACACCCAGCGATAGTCGGCGGGACAGAGCCGGCCCGGCTCGAGACCCTCCGACTGCTTGACGAAGACTCGGAGCTGCCGGCTGGCGCAGCCGCTGCTCGCCATCGAGCTGGCATCGAGCAGCAGCTGCGAGCTGCAGGCATCGAAGGAAAACAGCAGGCAGACCTGAGCGTCCGAGGCGTGTCCGGCCTCCATGGTGAAGGCCCGGCACCGCGGAGCTGCGCGACAGCGAAAGACGCAGTTGGCGATGTCCAGGTCGAGCCGCTGGTAGTGGGCTGGCGACACGCAGTTGGAGGCGAGGATCGAGTGGAAGGAGGTTGGCCGAGTGCAGCAGGTCGCAGGTCGGCGGAGCAGCAGCAGCGGCAGCAGCAGGGGAATGATGGAGCGGGAGAGCATTGGGGACTGATTGGTGCAGCTCGGTTAATCTCGTCTTTGCGATTTCTGATTTCTGCTTCAGTCAGTTTTCACATTTTTAGCATCTCATACAATTTTGATGCTGAAACTTTCACCTCTCTGTATCATCGGATATCCTTTGTTTGATCAGAATTCTTACAATGGGTGTGTATGCGAATTCCCGGGACAGAGTCTGCTGCAAAGCCATGTAGCCTGCCTATTGTGTCCTGTTTGCGCTTCCGTTTAAATGCTGGATCTCCGCTTGGTTGCTTGTTAACTATGGGAAGAAAGTAACTTTGTTCCCAATCAAGTAAGGTCTCTGTTTGCTTCGCCTGAAAGGAAACGACACTGCGGAGTGTCTCGTCAAGAATTCTATACAAGTTCAGTTTCATTCAAGTTGTATTTGCGCACCACAGACTGGCGACTTGGACATCCTACAGCCCATCCTACAGCCCATCCTACAGCCCATCCTACAGCCCCTCCTACAGCCCCTCCTACAGCCCATCCTACAGCCCACCCTACAGCCCATCCTACAGCCCCCATCCTACAGCCCGTCCTACAGCCCATCCTACAACCCCATCCTACAACCCCACCCTAAAATATCACCCTACAACCCCACCCTACAACCCCACCCTACAACCCCACCTTACAACCCCATCCTACAACCCCACCTTACAACCCCACCCTACAACCCCACCCTACAACCCACCCTACAACCCACCCTACAACCCCACCCTACAACCCCATCCTACAACCCCACCCTAAAACATCACCCTACAACCCCACCCTACAACCCCATCCTACAACCCCATCCTACAACCCCACCTTACAACCCCACCCTACAACCCCACCCTACAACCCCATGCTCCAAAAACAGTCCCTTTTAAAAGCATCGACACCCAATAATCTTTAAACTTATATCAATAAATCAGCACAAGTAACAACAACGATTTTTGATATTAATATTTTTTGGCTTAATTAACTGATTTTTGAAACTGCAGACATTAAAACAAGTGTAAAATTTGATGCAGAATTAATACAAATACGTGGGTAGATTATCGGTAACTACTACAACAATATGAATCAGAACAAAGAGAACAATAATTTTATTTACTAATCTAAAGATAAGAAAAATATTCCCAATGCTGATAATTAAAAATTTCATTTTGCCAAGTTTGCTTAGTCAAAAACGCGCTAAAAATTTAAGGCGAATTAAAAAACCGGCAATTGCTACTACTCAATACTGATGTAGTAGTGTATGCAGTATGCACTTGCGGAGAAATATTCAACTTGGTAAGGTGCCGCTGCAGTACTTGTTGGGTCTGTACAAAATAATCTGTGTAAAATTCCTGTTGCTGGGCATATTTCTCAGAATGGCGCAGTTCTCAGCAAAGCTTAGCTGACATTCCAGCGCAGTTGCGGCTCCATCAGCTCCGGTGCCCAGCTGCCAACAAAGGTTGGAAGCCGTAGAGTCCACGGGGTGACCAGTTCGCGGATTCGAGCCACGGGCATCGAGGCGATGTCTCGGGCGACGACGTCAGGCGGGGTGAGCTGCATCGAAATCAACTCTTCCGCGTTTGCTGCGTTGCTGGAGTAACAGTTTAGTTTGGTTTAGTTTAGTTTAGTTTAGTTTAGTTTAGTTTGGTTTAGTTTAGTTTAGTTTAGTTTAGTTTAGTTTGGTTTAGTTTAGTTAAGTTTGGTTTAGTTTAGTTTAGTTTGGTTTGGTTTAGTTTGGTTTAGTTTAGTTTAGTTTAGTTTAATTTGGTCTGGTTTAGTTTAGTTTGATTTAGTTTAGTTTAGTTTAGTTTAGTTTATTTTAGTTTGGTTTAGTTTAGTTTAGTTTAGATTGGTTCAGTTTAGTCTAGTTTAGTTTGGTTTGGTTTAGTTTAGTTTAGTTTAGTTTAGTTTAGTTTAGTTTAGTTCAGTTTAGTTTAGTTTAGTTTAGTTTAGTTTAGTTTAGTTTAGTTTAGTTTAGTTTAGTTTAGTTTAGTTTAGTTTAGTTTGGTTTAGTTTAGTTTAGTTTAGTTTAGTTTGGTTTAGTTTAGTTAAGTTTAGTTTAGTTTGGTTTAGTTTTGTTTTCTTTATTTTAGTTTAGTTTAGATCAGTTTAGTTTAGTCTGTAGTTATAGAGCTTAGTGTAGATTATATCTTCTTTTTCTTCGGTTAGTTTCACTTTTAGTTGTCACTTTTCTCATGGTCATTTTCCTCTTTGTCGGAAAGAATTCTTTCCATGTCCTAACTACTCTACTAACAGTGCGGGCAAGTAAGTAGAGCATTGCAAACTGCCAGTCTGCACTCACGCCATGACCTTCTTAGCCAGCTGGGTGTCCACCACGCCGACAACGGCGATCCCAGCGTGCACCTTCGACTTGTTCATCGCCAGCTCCTGGCGCAGTGAGCCAAGAAAGCCTTCCATGGAGCGCTTTGAGAAGCAGTACTCGAAGCAGTACGGCATGGGCATGCGGGTGATGATGGAGGACACGAGAACCAGGCTCCCGTTGCTGGCCTCCAGATAAGGCAGAGCTGTCAGCGAGGCCTCGATGTAGCTCAGCAGGTTGACCCGCAGGCCCGACTGCAGGCGCTCCGGCGAGGTCGCCACGCTTTTGAACGATCTCGACAGGAACTCGAATGGCGCAGAGTCGGCGTGGTTCACCACCACAATGTCCAGACCGCCCATGGCCTCGGCGGCGCCGCGGACAACTTCAGCTGCAGCTTCGGGGACCGACATGTCGCCGACGACCGAGTGAACACCTGGGGAGCCCCTGCCACGGCATTTCTCCGCCACCTGGGTTGTGCGATGGGGTTTTAGGGTGGGATTGTAGGGTGGGATGTAGGGTGGGGTTGTAGGGTGAGGTTGTAGGTGGGGTTGTAGGGTGGGGTTGTAGGGTGAGGTTGTAGGTGGGGTTGTAGGGTGGGGTTGTAGGGTGGGGTTGTAGGGTGGGGTTGTAGGGTGAGGTTGTAAAATGTGATTGTATGGTGGGGTTGTAGGTGGGGTTGTAGGGTGGGGTTGTAGGGTGGGGTTGTAGGGTGGGGTTTTCGGGTGGGGTTGTAGGGTGGGGTTGTCGGGAGGGGTTGTCGGGTGGGGTTGTAGGGTGAGGTTGTAAAATGTGATTGTATGGTGGGGTTGTAGCGTGGGGTTGTAGGGTGGGGTTGTAGGGTGGGGTTGTCGGGTGGGGTTGTCGGGTGGGGTTGTAGGGTGGGGTTGTAGGGTGGGGTTGTAGGGTGAGGTTGTAAAATGTGATTGTATGGTGGGGTTGTAGGGTGGGGTTGTAGGGTGGGGTTGTAGGGTGGGTTGTAGGGTGGGGTTTTCGGGTGGGGTTGTAGGAAGGGGTTGTAAAATGTGGTTGTAGGGTGGGGTTGTAAGGTGGGTTGTAGGGAGGGTTATAGGATGAGGCTGTAAGAATTATATTTTTATTTAATTCCAATATTTACTACTGCTGTTCAGTAGGTGCGTTGCATGTTAATGTTTAAATGCAAATCTAGATAAAAAACAATGATTTCTAAACTGAAACCACAGGCACAGAAAAAGTCCAAATTGGTAACGACTAAGTTTTAAATAATCCTCAGATACTAGGGCAATTTTAATTTGTTTGAAAATCAGAGATTGAGTAAAACTGTTTACTCCAGTAGTAAACAGCTGACGCCGCCTGAGCAAAAACAAGAAAATTGGGTCAAAGTGAGAGAAAGGGTTTCAGAAATGTACAAGCAGTTATTTTTCAGAATCTTTTGTATCCAAATTGAGTAGCGCCGCAGTGACAGGGAATGTCTGCAGGAGACACAAGGTTAAATTTTTTTGAAAGTTATTCTTCTGTCTAGCTCACACCCTTCGTATCTCACAGTGAATCATTAACTAATATTTATATACTATCATTCACAAAGTTCACAGAATCATTCACAATATTCACAGAACCATTCACACTATTCACAGAATCATTCACACAATTCACAGAATCATTCACACAATTCACAGAATCATTCACACAATTCACAGAATCATTCACAAAGTTCACAGAATCATTCACACTATCCACAGAATCATTCACAAAATTCACAGAATCATTCACACTATCCACAGAATCATTCACACTATCCACAGAATCATTCACACAATTCACAGACTCATTCACACTATTCACAGAATCATTCACAACAGTCACAGAATCATTCACAATATTCACAGAATCATTCACAATATTCACAGAATCATTCACACTAGTCACAGAATCATTCACACTATCCACAGAATCATTCACACTATCCACAGAATCATTCACACAATTCACAGAATCATTCACACTATTCACAGAATCATTCACAACAGTCACAGAATCATTCACACTATTCACAGAATCATTCACAATATTCACAGAATCATTCACACTAGTCACAGAATCATTCACACTATTCACAGAATCATTCACACTATTCACAGAATCATTCACACAATTCACAGAATCATTCACACAATTCACAGAATCATTCACAAAGTTCACAGAATCATTCACACTATTCACAGAATCATTCACACTATTCACAGAATCATTCAACCTATTCACAGAATCATTCACAAAATTCACAGAATCATTCACAAAATTTACAGAATCATTCACACTATTCACAGAATCATTTACACTATTCACAGAACCATTCACAAAAGTCACAGAATCATTCATACTATTCACAGAATCATTCACACTATTTACGTAATCATTTACACTATTCACAGAATCATTCACACTATTTACGTAATCATTTACACTATTTACAGAATCATTCACACTATCCACAGAATCATTTACACTATTCACAGAATCATTAACACAATTCACAGAATCATTCACACTATTAGCGAATTCAGTCATGCCATGCACTAAATGATACAGTTTAGAAACACTGGAACCAACCAGAATATCAGAAAAGCAGACTATCAAAGAAAATATTCAAGACAAGTGGAAACTGCGGGGGAATCTCAGAACACGAGGCTCAAGCATGCCGGCGCAGTCTCTCGCCATCCTTCCAGCCAATGAGGGCGATGAGGGCCGGAGTGGGGGTCATTTAGCCGCTGCTTTTGCACTAAAGCTGCTTTGGAATGCCGAAGTTCTGACCAACTACAGAAGTGCATAACACCCAAGGAGAAATGACTGACAGACTATGATACATGAAGTACATGAAATTTCTGCACTATCTATCTATCTATCTATCTATCTATCTATCTATCTATCTATCTATCTATCTATCTATCTATCTATCTATCTATCTATCTATCTATCTATCTATCTATCTATCTATCTATCTATCTATCTATCTATCTATCTATCTATCTATCTATCTATCTATCTATCTATCTATCTATCTATCTATCTATCTATCTATCTATCTATCTATCTATCTATCTATCTATCTATCTATCTATCTATCTATCTATCTATCTATCTATCTATCTATCTATCTATCTATCTATCTATCTATCTATCTATCTATCTATCTATCTATCTATCTATCTATCTATCTATCTATCTATCTATCTATCTATCTATCTATCTATCTATCTATCTATCTATCTATCTATCTATCTATCTATCTATCTATCTATCTATCTATCTATCTATCTATCTATCTATCTATCTATCTATCTATCTATCTATCTATCTATCTATCTATCTATCTATCTATCTATCTATCTATCTATCTATCTATCTATCTATCTATCTATCTATCTATCTATCTATCTATCTATCTATCTATCTATCTATCTATCTATCTATCTATCTATCTATCTATCTATCTATCTATCTATCTATCTATCTATCTATCTATCTATCTATCTATCTATCTATCTATCTATCTATCTATCTATCTATCTATCTATCTATCTATCTATCTATCTATCTATCTATCTATCTATCTATCTATCTATCTATCTATCTATCTATCTATCTATCTATCTATCTATCTATCTATCTATCTATCTATCTATCTATCTATCTATCTATCTATCTATCTATCTATCTATCTATCTATCTATCTATCTATCTATCTATCTATCTATCTATCTATCTATCTATCTATCTATCTATCTATCTATCTATCTATCTATCTATCTATCTATCTATCTATCTATCTATCTATCTATCTATCTATCTATCTATCTGTCTATCTATCTGTCTATCTATCTGTCTGTCTATCTATCTATCTATCTATCTATCTATCTATCTATCTATCTATCTATCTATCTATCTATCTATCTATCTATCTATCTATCTATCTATCTATCTATCTATCTATCTATCTATCTATCTATCTATCTATCTATCTATCTATCTATCTATCTATCTATCTATCTATCTATCTATCTATCTATCTATCTATCTATCTATCTATCTATCTATCTATCTATCTATCTATCTATCTATCTATCTATCTATCTATCTATCTATCTATCTATCTATCTATCTATCTATCTATCTATCTATCTATCTATCTATCTATCTATCTATCTATCTATCTATCTATTTATCTATCTATCCATCTATCTATTTATCTATCTATCTATCTATCTATCTATCTATCTATCTATCTATCTATCTATCTATCTATCTATCTATCTATCTATCTATCTATCTATCTATCTATCTATCTCTATCATCTATCTCTATCATCTATCTATCTATCTATCTATCTATCTATTTATCTATGGGCAAAATTGCCTCAGTGCTGGTGTGGATGCCGATGTCACCCGCAGACCTCCTGGCAACTAATAGTTATTAGAAGATTATATCCAGCAGACTGAGGGGTCACCCACCTGCACAAGCGAGCTGCTGTACCTCGAGTGCAGAGTCACCTGAGCTCCCAGCTCGCAGTACAGCAGCGCCAGAGCTTCCCCAATGCCGCGACTTGAGCCTGTGATGAGCACCCTCTTCCCAGCCGAGTTCTCCTTGGTTGCCGGGTGCCAGTTGACCATCGCCAGGTCGTACAGGACGAATCTGTACAGCAGGTTGGTGGCGAGCAGCAGCAGCAGGCCTCCAACCAGGCCTTTGGACAGCAAAGACATTGTCAGTTGTGTTCTATTGTTTGTTGCCTACGCAAGCAGCAGGTCTGAGAGCGGGAACAATGAGACTGTGTGAAATCAGGGGCGGTCTAACTTACTTTTATACTCAGTCACCCCTAACCCCCCCCCCCCCCCTGATGACCCTCAAGTGCTACAACCAATGAACATTGAAAATGGGAGATGACCTTCATTTAGTACCCCAAATTCAGTGATGAAATGAGGCATGAGAAGAGCAGTGGTGCACACAGAGGGCGCTCCTTCAAAAACTGAATGAAGAGGCAAAACTAAGCCTCAGAGACCAAGAGACGGGAGCGCCCACAAAGAGACAAAGGGCGCCGATTTCAAGAGACAGGGGCGCCAAATCTAAGAGACAGGGGCGCCAAATCTAAGAGACAGGGGCGCCAAATCCAAGAGCCAGGAGGCGCCAAATCTAAGAGCCAGGAGGCGCCAAATCCATGAGACAGGGGCACCAAATCCAAGAGCCAGGGACGCCAAATCCATGAGACAGGGGCGCCAAATCTTAGAGACAGTAGGCGTCAAATCCAAGAGCCAGGGGCGCCAAATCCATGAGACAGGGGCGCCAAATCTAAGAGACAAAAGGCGCCAAATCTAAGAGACAGGTTTGGCTAACCCTAACCTTAGGGTTGCGGCGCTCCAATTAACATTCCTGCGTACGGCACTGAGACAGGTGGGTCTAGAGGGGATGGGTGGGCGGTAGAGACAGCAACAGCAGGAAGACCCGCCATGGAGAGAGAGAGCTAAGAGAATCACAACTTAGAGAACGCGTAATAAAGTACGCACAGGTGAGTCACGTGGCGCACGCAATGAACCCGACAAGCTCATCATCAAACTGCAACTTTAATCTGCTAAGGCCAGATAGGTTCCGCCTAAACTAGTTCAAACCGATAAAAATGATAAGAATAAAGTTGAAAGCTTACCAGTCTGGTTTACAGACGTCGCCATGGCAACCGAAGGCAGCCCCAGAGGGAATGATGAAGGGGTGGGCCGCAGCAAGCATCATGCCACACGCACTGAACCCAACAGATTCTATTCAGTATTCTCTCTCTCCTTTCATAAACTAGTCTTTTATTAGTTCGACAGAGAAAGACGAGAAGTCTGCCAAACCCAGGTAGTGTACGCATGATGTAAGCTGGTGAATGCTGCAGGCCTGCAGTGTACACACATTCGGTGGAAATGCTTGCACAATTAGCAATTCAATTTGAGATTCCAACAATTCAGTTCGGTGTGGAGTACTGAAGTTCAATTGTTTGGTGGCGCCACTTCATTGTAGATAAGAATGCGCCATTGCATTTGACACGGCGCCATTTCATTTGACACGGCGCCATTGCATTTGACACGGCGCCATTTTATTTGACAGGGTGCCATTTTATTTGACATGGCACCATTTTACCTGATGTAGCGTGCCATTTTATTTGATGCAGGGCGCCATTTTACTTGATGTAGCGCGCCATTTTACTTGATGCAGGGCGCCATTTATTTGATGCAGGGCGCCATTTTATTTAATGCAGGGCGCCATTTTATTTGATGTAGCGCGCCATTTAATTCGAGGCAGGGCGCCCTTTCCTTTGACAGGGGCGCCATTTTATTTGATGGAGCCTGGAGGGCGCCATTTCATTTGAAAGGGGCGCTATTTCATTAGACGGGGCGCCAAAGCTGCTGCAGGAGGTGCGATTTGCTTTTTCCAGCCGATCAGGGCGGTCCCTAAGCTGTCAATCCGCTCGCATAGATACACTCCTCTCCTTTGTCTATTCTTCTTATTTATCTATCTGATGAGGACGCACTTTTTCCCAAATCCCGCGCTAGCACATGGGCTCTAAACTTACTAGCCTACTGACAGCAGGCCAAGGGCATTTTTATTCTTTTTCTGCGAATTGTCATTGAAATCTATACTAGATACAATGTTTGGTCATACTAGTAGTCATAATAACATAGACGCAGCTTTTTGGGTCATAAATCATCGCTTTCAAAGTTTGTCTGACAGCCACCTGCGCCTCACTCAGTGTTGAAGCGGGCGCCAGATGGTCTGAGAGGATGCGGGCGGTAGCTTTTTTCTCATCATTTTGACAGGCCATCAAGATTTATGAGGTCAGAGCCTATTGTTCGGGTTCACTCAAGCGTGTGACAGCTTTGACAGCTATGCGTTTTACCCCTAAAAGTACCTTGGGATTAGCGATTAGCGATTTCTCTTCATTATCTTCACTTTCTATTTAATAAGAGCTTTCTAATGTATTTTTTCATTAATTTCTGTCAATCCTA
This sequence comes from Macrostomum lignano, assembly GCA_002269645.1. Lineage (NCBI taxonomy): Eukaryota > Metazoa > Platyhelminthes > Macrostomidae > Macrostomum > Macrostomum lignano. The sequence continues at coordinate 185,422 of NIVC01001895.1, read as the reverse complement.
CGCGAAAAGTCATAAATCATTTTGTTGCGATTTTGAGTGATTTATGGCCGCACCTGTCATCTTTTTACGACCCTGTGGGAACTGATAGGATCTCCCGGTCACGTGATTCTGGGTAGCAACAAGCTTAGCCAATCAGAAAATTCGGCGCTCATTTTAACAAAACGGCTCAGCCAATCAGAATCGACGTGTTCCATTATAACAAACTGCGGTCCAGTTGGCGGCTATTTAAACCGGTGTTTTTGACTTGCTCGGACTCCGACTTGCTCGGGCCCGGCACGCAACTTCTGGTTCCCGGAGCGCGACCGTCGTTTCTTGATCCCCGGATTGCGACTTCCCCCCATCATCATCATCAAGGACGAATCCCCCGGTCATCAGCAGCGAACATCAAAGTTAAGAGCATCACCTGCTAGCTATCTGCGAAGACTGTGACAGCATCATCCCGAGTCTACAGCTGCGAAGCATCAAGCCGATTCGGTCACTGTGGATTTCCTGGTCTCCGGCTGTTGAGTTTCTGATTGGTTGGGTGAGAGGCTACCTAGACTTGCTTGATTGGGTGATCCCTTATCTGTCCCCTGTTGCAGTAGCTGAATTAGGCGCACACTTTTGCTCATTTTGTTCAGTAGTGCTGTTGCTGAGGCAGGAATCATTCAATAATACTGCCAGTAGTCTAAGACTCCAATTCAATCTGAAGTGTGCAGTGATCTAAGGAGAAGGTTAAATCTAACAGTTATTTTTATCGGTTTTATTTCTTTGTTCGCCGATGGCTCAGATGAGTGGCTAAGCTAGCAGGCGCCGGTCACAGTGGACCAATGGCAAGGCAATTCTCAGTCGATCAATCTATCAAATCAGTTAGCGAAGCTGCCAGGAGTGCAGAATCAGCGCCAGAGATGTACTCTGTGCACTCTAGATTCGCCAAGCGGCTCGGGTAATGAATCATGCGGTCTCTGAAGTTCGAGTTAGCCTATCATCAGCGCTAGGAGAGGCTGGTTGGCGCGTTGAAGGCCAAAAGTACATATATTCGTATTTAGCAATGTAATAGTACATGTAGCTACCCCATAGTCTCGCCACTGCAGGAATCCCCTGCACAAGTCCCCTCTGTACCTGCATGGCCAATGCGATCTAGTCCCAGCAGTGTCCCTTATCATCGACTATGACTTCGAGATTGACAGCAAAAAGACACTAGTTGGCAGGTAAGTGCAAAGCCCCTTCTAGTCGGAAGCCCGATTTCGAGAGTCCCGGTGTGGTGAGCCAGGGCGCACGGGCTGGTGGCAGCGGGTTAGTTAATCTGCGGATTAGCTAATTTCTACTTTCAAAATTCTCCCTGCTCGTCTCTCGCTGTCCCTCTCTTAGCTATAGGACCTAGACTGCTCGCCACACGATCAAGCTACCATGGGGCTGACCATCTGACAGGAGTGGGGGGCCAGGACTCTAATTGATTTATTTCTTAGACCCGAGGCCCGAAGGCTTCCCCACAAGGGGCCGGAAGGTCGAAACCCATCATATCTATCCAACTTTATAATCTCGTCTCAACTCTCTCTTGCAAAAAGCTTTTCAGTGCTGTAAAATGCACAGATGCACTACATTGTCAGCAACTTGTATTATGCATATTGTTATTCTGCTAATCTCTTTTTGCATAGAGAAGACTTTGAATGTTTGGTGTCATTTGAAAGTGGCATGTCTCTTCTTTAAAATGACACCAATTGCAAGAGATTTGAATACGTGCTTCAAGTGATATGGATAATTAAATAAAGAAAGGTCGGTCATAGACTGACACAAGCTAAAATTTAGGCTAAAAATAGCATTCAGCTTGAACTTTTATCGATTTTTCTCGCATGCATAAACTGTCTATGGCCAAATTCAATGCAGCAAATGAGAGGGGCTGCCTCAGAAAACTAAGACTGCAGTTGCTGTGCTGAGTCCATAACAGTCGCGATCAATTGGAGAGCGAGGTTAGGAGGGTCCTGCTGCACCAGATTCCGAGAACTCTGTACACAGACGCCATCGACAAGATGCGAGACCGATGGGAGAAGTGCGTCATGTCTGGTGGTGACTACGTTGAGAAGACAACTCTGCCAACCGATGAGTGATTTTAACGTTGTTCGCTTGTAATTTTGCTTGTGTCAGTCTATGACCGACCTTTCTCTACTTGATTATCCATATCTCTTGAAGCACGTATTCAAATCTCTTGCAATTGGTATCATTTTAAAGAAGAGACTTGCCACTTTCAAATGACACCAAACTCATGCAAGTGCAACTTTCCATACGTCCACACCGAGTAATAGTAACACTACTTTCCGGACGCCCCTCGTACACAGCTGCATATTTTGAAAGTTATTAAAGATGCATAATAAGACGCTGTATCGGCAGCTGCCTTTTTAAATAACCAATAATGGCGTCTACAATAACAGTTGTTTTATATTTCTACACAAAGTCAACAACACGCTGTCGGCAGATTTATGCTAGTTTAACTTCTTTTCAGCAACACCAAGTTGGGGCCAAAAAATGCAAAGCAAATTAAAATGCCTAGCCATCCTTACAGAATTACCGAATAATTAACAGAAAGGGTTTGAATTGTAATTTAAAGTTAATAATTGTTACACATAGAATTTCATATTTTTATGACAGAAGCACGCGTTTGATAACAAATATCTGTGGGATTTCCATTCCTAGAACCGGGTTGAGTTCTCATTCCTAGAAATGGGATCGATTTTGATTCTTAGAAATAATTTTAGTATTTGAATTATTGCAATTCTAAGAAACTGTTTGAACTGCGATTCTTAGAAATGGATTGGATTGCGATTCTTAGAAATTGGTTGGATTGCGATTCGTAGAAATTGGTTGGATTGCGATTCTATGGTTGGATTGCGATTCTTAGAAATCGGTTGGATTGTGATTCTTAGAAATTGGTTGGATTCCGATTCTTAGAAATTGGTTGGATTGCGATTCTTAGAAATTGGTTGGATTGTGATTCTTAGAAATTGGTTGGATTCCGATTCTTAGAAATTGGTTGGATTGCGATTCTTAGAAATTGGTTGGATTGCGATTCTTAGAAATTGGTTGGATTCCGATTCTTAGAAATTGGTTGGATTGTGATTCTTAGAAATGGATTGGATTGTGATTCTTAGAAATTGGTTGGATTGCGATTCTTAGAAATTGGTTGGATTGCGATTCTATGGTTGGATTGCGATTCTTAGAAATTGGTTGGATTGCGATTCTATGGTTGGATTGCGATTCTTAGAAATTGGTTGGATTGTGATTCTTAGAAATTGGTTGGATTCCGATTCTTAGAAATTGGTTGGATTGTGATTCTTAGAAAGAGACCGGAACGAATTCTTAGAAACAGACGTGACTGTGATTCTTAGAAATGAGCAGTATTACATCATTGAGAACGGAATAGGATAAATGTTATTCTTAGAAACATATTTAATGAAATAATGCGGTCCATATCAGCTTGCACTTAGAGATACAAGCTGGCCGCAAACACAATGTCCCTTTTAATTGACACGATTGCTTCCGCGAATTTATTCTCCAACTCAGCATTTCCGATGGCTTTGGCAGCGTTGCACATCTGCCTGAGCAGCTCCTCCAGCCGACGCATGCATCGAATTATTGAGCCCTCGAATATGTCAGTTTTTGAGCAGATCTTGGCAAACGAAGCGCCGGAACTCCAGGCGGCCACAATGTCCATCATGTGCGGCTTGAACGACTCGCAGTAGGCCTCCTCGTCTAGCGGCACCTTGCACTCGGTAGACACTCGAGCCACCCGCCTGGCCGTGTCCTGCAGAGCTCGCAGCGGCACGGCCAGCTCCTCTGACAGGTCCGGCAGCTCTGAGGCCTTTTCCTCGAAGATGAAGCACGATAGCAGGGCTGCGACCTGCGGTTGGGAGTTTGTAGGGTGCACATGATTCTGGGTGCACATGATTCTGGGTGTACATGATTCTGGGTGTACATGATTCTGGGTGTACATGATTCTGGGTGTACATGATTTTGGGTGCACATGATTCTGGGTTTACATGATTCTGGGTCACATGATTCTGGGTGTACATGATTCTGGGTGTACATGATTCTGGGTGTACACGATTCTGGGTGTACATAATTCTGGGTGCACATGATTCTGGGTGTACATGATTTTGGGTGCACATGATTCTGGGTGTACATGATTCTGGGTGCACATGATTCTGGGTGTACATGATTTTGGGTGCACATGATTCTGGGTGTACATGATTCTGGGTGTACATGATTCTAGGTGTACATGATTCTGGGTGCACATGATTCTGAGTGCACATTATTCTGAGTGTACATGATTCTGGGTGCACATGATTCTGGGTGCACATGATTCTGGGTGTACATGATTTTGGGTGCACATGATTCTGGGTGTACATGATTCTGGGTGCACATGATTCTGGGTGTACATGATTTTGGGTGCACATGATTCTGGGTGTACATGATTCTGGGTGCACATGATTCTGGGTGCACATGATTCTGGGTGCACATGATTCTGAGTGCACATTATTCTGAGTGTACATGATTCTGGGTGTACATGATTATGGGTGTACATGATTCTGGGTGCACATGATTTTAGGTGCACATGATTCTGGGTGTACATGATTCTGGGTGCACATGATTTTAGGTGCACATGATATTGGGTGTACATGACACAGGGTGTACATGACCCAGTTACACATACTGCTTGGTAATATACATTTTTCACAGAGTACAAAGTGAAGGGTGTACAGAGCACATGAAATTGCGGTGAACAGGGTGCAGGGTGTACTCACACTCCAGAGAGTACCGAAAGGGTGCTCAAAATGCTGTTATAAGTCTCACCTGCTGAGCAGTCAAATCGTTAAGAGCTCCACTGAACAGCAACTCGGTGAGCACCAGCTCATCAGCGGAATCGATCTCGCAGGCTACTCGACCTTTCAGCTCGATAATGTCCGACTGTGTGGCGAATCCCAGCCGCCTGAGCACCCGTTTGCGACACTTCAGCTCCTCCAACTGCAGCAGGGCCCGGCGCTGGGCCAGCTCAGACTGAGCCTCAGTCAGCTGAGCCTGCAGAGCCGACTTGGCCTCCAGCTGCTCCAGCAGTTTCGGCAGCCGGTCACTGTCTGCTAGCCAGTGATTTTCTAAACGCTCGTTGAAGGCGTCTCGCTTAGCAACCAGATCGGCGAATTTCTCCTCGCGAATTTTCATATCTTTCAACGGGTCCAGCGGAGGCGGGCCGGTCTTGAAGTGCTGGAAGACGGCGCCAACTGACTGCAGGACGGCGCGGCGGTTCACTTCGAGTCGGAGGTCGGTGGGCACGTGAAGGCGGACTGCGCTGATACCGTAAAGCAGCTCCAGCTTGATGGGGACCACCTGCGGGGGAGGGTGACTTTTTAGATTTAGGGGCAATTTGGTGACGTCAAGTCAGGTGGGTCAAGGGCAATTATTTAGGTGAGTCAGGGGCGATTCTTCAGGTGAGTCAGGGGCGATTCTTCAGGTGAGTCAGGGGCGATTCTTCAGGTGAGTCAGGGGCGATTCTTCAGGTGAGTGAGGGGCGATTCTTCAGGTGAGTGAGGGGCGATTCTTCAGGTGAGTCAGGGGCGATTCTTCAGGTGAGTCAGGGGCGATTCTTTAGGTGAGTCAGGGGCGATTCTTCAGGTGAGTCAGGGACGATTCTTCAGGTGAGTCAGGGGCGATTCTTCAGGTGAGTCAGGGGCGATTCTTCAGGTGAGTCAGGGGCGATTCTTCAGGTGAGTCAGGGGCGATTCTTTAGGTGAGTCAGGGGCGATTCTTCAGGTGAGTCAGGGGTGATACTTCAGGTGAGTTAGGGGCGATTCTTCAGGTGAGTCAGGGGTGATTCTTTAGGCGAGTCATGGGCGATTCTTCAGGTGAGTCAGGGGTTATTCTACAGGTAAGTCAGGGGCGATTCTTCAGGCGAGCAAAAAGGCAATTTTTTGGTGCCCAAAACTGCTACTGAAAATAAAACTTTGCCAAAAATACCTCAAAATCGCAGGGCTCTCCCTCAGGCGCCGGCCGAATTAGCGAAACGTGTTTCTCGCGCGCCGAGTTTGGCGCCACGCGCAGCAGCGCGTCAACAACGTAGTAGGGCTCAGGATTGAGCACCCGATTGTCGTGCTGCTTCTTGCTGACGCCCACAACCACGCCCCAGCCGAAGTCGTGCTGATCAGTGCGCACCTGGACTAAGCGACCTTCCTGCGCAAAGTTTGTTGCGAAATATGCGCTTAGATTGCTACTTAGAATTGAATAGCTGAGTAGTATAATTTGTCAGCGAACTGTGTAAATTAGTGGGGATAACATTTGGGGATAACATGGATAACATGGGGATAAGATTAGAATGGGTAGGAAAGAATGAGGATAGAATGGATTGATAGAATGGAAGGATAGAATTGATAGGATAAAATGGATAGGATAGAATAGATTGATAGGATAGAATGGAAAGAGCAGAATGGATAAGATAGAAAGGATAAAATGGATAGGATAGAATGGATTGATAGGAAAGAATGGATAGAGCAGAATGGATAGGATAGAATAGATTGATAGGATGGATAGGATAGAATGGATTGGATAGAATGGATTGGATAGAATGGATTGGATAGAATGGATAGGATAGAATAGATTGATAGGATACAATGGATAGATAGAATAGATGGAGGATTGATAGAGAATAGAATGGATAGGATAGAATGGATAGGATAGAATGGATAGGATAGAATGGATTGATTGGATTGGATAGAATGGATAGGATAGAATGGATTGATTGGATTGGATAGAATGGATAGGATAGAATGGATTGAGAGGATATAATGGTTAGATAGAATAGATGGAGGATAGAATAGATTGATAGAGGATAGAATGGATAGGATAGAATAGATTGATAGAGGATAGAATGGATAGGATAGAATGGATTGATAGGATTGATTGGATTGTATAGAATGGATAGGATAGAATGGATTGAGAGGATATAATGGATAGATAGAATAGATGGAGGATAGAATAGACTGATAGAGGATAGAATGGATAGGATAGAATGGATAGGATAGAATGGATAGGATAGAATGGATAGGATAGAATGGATAGGATAGAATGGATTGATAGGATTGATTGGATTGGATAGAATGGATAGGATAGAATGGATTGAGAGGATATAATGGATAGATAGAATAGATGGAGGATAGAATAGATTGATAGAGGATAGAATGGATAGGATAGAATAGATTGATAGAGGATAGAATGGATAGGATAGAATGGATTGATAGGATTGATTGGATTGTATAGAATGGATAGGATAGAATGGATTGAGAGGATATAATGGATAGATAGAATAGATGGAGGATAGAATAGATTGATAGAGGATAGAATGGATAGGATAGAATGGATAGGATAGAATGGATAGGATAGAATGGATATGATAGAATGGATAGGATAGAATGGATAGGATAGAATGGATAGGATAGAATGGATAGGATAGAATAGATTGATAGAGGATAGGATGGTTGGAGCAGAATACTTATATACCTGTAGAAAGGCCAGTATGTACTTTGGCTGCCTAATAACCGCCCACATCTGCTCATTGAGGGATTTCAGGTGCTGCCGGATCTGCTGATAAGATGCGACGCCCTCCTCGTCCTCAACTCGACACTCTGCGATGCCAGAGCGGAGTTCGCGAATCCTCTGCAGCAGCTGCGGAATGCTGGCGTAGTTTTGAAACTGGTGAAAACTCCGCTCCAGCATGTACTCCGGATTGATGTCCTCCACTCTCAGCAGGTTCAGAATCATATTGTAGGTGAGGTGGAATGCCGAGTTCAGCGGGTCCGGGCTGCCCTTGATGATGTTCTTGGCCGTGGCGTGGCCCATGGTCTCGTCCACCATGAGAATGACGGTGCCCTGATCGTCAAGACCGCGGCGCCCGGCGCGGCCGGACATCTGGATGTACTCGCCGCTGCTGATCCAGCGATAGTTCTTGCCTGACGGGGAGAGAGAAGAGTGGGATTGTAGGCTAGCTGGCAGACAGGAGAGTAATGCCAAGATGATATCTGGCAATGGCTGCGATTGAGGAGACAGACAGACACACAGAACAGACAGACACACAGAACAGACACAGGAAGACACACAGAGCAGACACAGGAAGACACACGGGACAGACACAAGAAGACACACGGGACAGACACAAGAAGACACACGGGACAGACACAAGAAGACACAAAAAGGCACACAGAACAGACAAAGAACAGAAACAGGAAGACACAGGAAGACACACGGGACAGACACAGGAAGACACACGGGACAGACACAGGAAGACACACGGGACAGACACAAGAAGACACACGGGACAGACACAGGAAGACACACGGGACAGACACAAGAAGACACACGGGACAGACACAGGAAGACACACGGGACAGACACAAGAAGACACACGGAACAGACACAAGAAGACACACAGAACAGACATAGAACAGACACGGCAGACAGAGAACAGACACAGGATTACACACCGGTAGATACAGACAGACACAGCAGACACAAATCAATCCAACACCCACCATCGAACTTCCTAGCCGAGGTGAACAGCACAGTCCTAGCCGGCATATTCAGCCCCATAGCGAATGTCTCTGTGGCAAACAGGCATTTGATGAGGCCCTCGTGAAACAGAATCTCGATAGTCTCCTTGAGCAGAGGCAGCAGGCCGCCGTGGTGAATGCCGATGCCCTTTCTGAGCAGAGGCAGCACAGACTCCACCTGCGGCAGCTTGCGATCTTCCTCAGACAGGCCGCCTGTGGCGTTATTAAACACCTCCTCAACCAAGGCCTTCTCCTGAGCCGTGTTAAAATCCAGCTTGGCCATCTGCAGGGCGTAGATCTCGCATTCTTTCTTGGAGAAGCTGAAAACAATGACCGGCTCCAGGCTGCGCTCCATGATCACCTGGGTTAATCACAGGGAATGCATGCAAAACTATGTGAAAGATTAATATACAAATAGTAAAAATACCAGTAGGTTAGCGGAAATAAAAGTACATTCCACAATTTACACAAATAATAAGCGCTTACAAGCTGTAAAATCACTCGAGTATAGAGTACACAAAGTACTTTATAATAAAAGCGTGTAAAAAGTACTGAGAAATATTTAAAAGTACACAAAGCACTCTCACCTTAACTATAGTCATGCAGTGAGTCTCTGCACTTTTAAATCCGCCCCTACGACCGCGATTGGCCATATCGGACTGGGAATTCCCTCCTGCCTTGGCTAATGACGCCATCACCTGGCCGAAATTCTCTTCACGAAAATTGCCCTCCTGATCCACAACCAGATGGAGGCCATCGCCGCAGCAGGGGAACATGTAGTGCTGCAGCGGGGTCGGCCTGTAGTCAGTGTAAACCACGTGACACGGCTGACGGTGCAGGGCGCAAACCCATTCGGCAAATTGGCGAGCGTTAGGGATGGTGGCGGATAGAAACACGTGGTGAACTGCGTCTGGGAGCAGAATGATGGTCTCCTCCCACACCTGCGCAGTGGGGGGTCGGTGAGCGATTCTTAGAATGGCAGCGTCAGGTATTCGAGTGAGCGGGACTCATTGGTAAACCTTGCCTGCTCAGGTACTAGAGTGATTAAACCTTGTCTGCTCAGATACTAGAGTGAGTAGAGCTGTCTGCTCAGGTACTAGAGTGAGTAAAGCTGTCTGCTCAGGTACTAGAGTGAGTAAACCTTGTCTGCTCAGGTACTAGAGTGAGTAAAGCTGTCTGCTCAGGTACTAGAGTGAGTAAAGCTGTCTGCTCAGGTACTAGAGTGAGTAAAGCTGTCTGCTCAGGTACTAGAGTGAGTAAAGCTGTCTGCTCAGGTACCAGAGTGAGTAAACCTGTCTGCTCAGGTACCATAGTGAGTAAAGCTGTCTGCTCAGATACTAGAGTGAGTAAACCTTGTCTGCTCAGGTACTCAGGTGCCAAGAACACCCCAGCCTACTTACCACACCCCTCTCGGAGTCGCGCATGTAGTGAATCTCGTCGAACACAACCCAGCCAACTTCGCGCATAACCTCTGAGCCTCTGTAAAGCATGGAGCGCAGAATCTCCGTAGTCATGATGAGGCATGAAGCGTTGGGATTAATAGTCACATCGCCAGTCATCAGGCCAACGTCGTGAAATTCGTCAAAGAATTCTCGATACTTCTGGTTGCTAAGCGCTTTGATGGGGGTGGTGTAGATCACGCGCTGGCGCTCGCGAAGGCTGAGCGCTATGGCGTATTCGGCCACGACCTGCGATCGGGTTAATAGTGCCAGGGAGATTTCAGTGTCAGAGAGCCTTTTGAGGGGAATTTATTGGGGGGTTTCATGAATCATGACAAATCCATGGATTCCAGAAGGGAATCTCCGGATTTCCAGACGGGAAACCTCAGATTCTATTGGAGAATTTCTGGATCAGAGAAAGGAATCCCAGAATTCTATGGCATCCCTGGATTTCCAGAAGGGAATCCCCAGATTCTATCAGGGAATATCTGGGTTTTAGAAGCGAATCTCAGAATTCTAGGGCATCCCTGGATTTTCAGAAGGGAATACCATAATTCTAGAAAGGAATCCCCGAATTCTAGGAGGGCATCCCCGGATTCTTGGAAGGGAATCCCTGGATTTCCTGAAGGGAGTCTCCGGATTTAAAGGAATTCCGGGTTCTAGAAGGGAATCCCTGGATCCAAAAAGGGGATTCTAAAAAGGAATCCCTGAGTTCTGGAAGGGAATCCCCGGATTCTATAAGGGAATTCCTAAGTTTTAGAAGGAAATCCTTGGTTTCTAGAAGGAAATTCCTGGATTCTAGAAGGGAATCTTGAGGTTCTAGAAAGGAATCCCCTGATTCTAGAATGGAATTCCCGGGTTCTAAAGGGGAATTCGCGGATGTCTAGAAGGTAATCCCGGGGTTCTAGAAGGTAATCCCAGGGTTCTAGAAGGGAATCCCGGGGTTCTAGAAGGTAATCCCAGGGTTCTAGAAGGGAATCCCCAGATTCTAGAAGGAATCCCGTGGTTGGAGAAGGGAATCCCCGAATTCAATAAGAGAATGTCCGCATTCTAGTAAATCTCCAGATTTTAGAAGGAGGAAATTACAGATTTCAACAAAACACCCCTCACCGTTTTTCCCGCCGAAGTATGCGCCGACACCAGCACAGATTGGCCCAGCTCAATGCAAGTGATGGCCTCGCGTTGAAATGAGTCCAATTTGAATTTATAAGTCTTGGCTGGAGTTTTTGACTCCGCGGGCCGTTTAGCCGGGTCGTACTCAATGCCAGGCGGAACCACCACTTCGTGGGTGCAGTCGACCGATTGAGTCTGGATTTTGTGCACCACCACCTGCGGCTGCTCTTCACCATCATCGTTGGCTGCTGGATCTTCGCTACCTACCGCAGCGGAGTCTTCAGCAGCATTCTGACTGACAGCCGACTGCTCCGACTTGACAGCAGCAGTCGATGCGGTGAACTGCTGCAGCAAGCGTTCGGCTCTGCTCAAATCTGCTGACGCGGCGCCAGCTTCCTCAGAGTCCAGACGTCGGCGTTTCGATGGCGCACTGGCGGTGGCAGAGGTGCCACCGGGTTCAGCCGAGCTACCGCCGTAGGCGCCAGTCAGTTCGGCAAAGTCAACGCCGAATGGATCAGTGGACATTGCTATACAGCTTAGGCATGAAATTTGGAACTGTTTTTTTGTCATACTGGACTAAAATAATGCTACTTTCCTACTATACTACTTTTACACAATCCTCGCATTTAAACATCTAAATCCTGTTTTACAGACTCTCTAGACTCTCGAATAAAATGACTTCTTGATTTGAAATTGATGTTGAAGAAATATTAATGGTAGAGTTGGGCTATGGATTCTTTGGACAGATGGATAGATATGGAGGTTTTTTAGGCAAGAAATGTAGACATAACTATGGCCACACAATAACTATGACTTCAAGGCTTGAAAGAATCATTGGAAGCAATTTATAGCCTTTGACTTTATGGTTGAGAAAGTAGAAATGATTGCATTTTGTCAGCTATAAAGCTATGTGTACAATAGGTGTACAGGATAGGTTGATAGGAACTAAAGTCAAGATGAATAGTCTTGGCTATTTTTGCATAATAAATAAATAGGACCTGGTAATGAGCAATTGCTCTACTTCATTATCATATTCTAGTAAATGATAAAATAACTATTGCCATTATATAAATCATTATTAAGTCTTTAAAAGTATAACCAATTAATTTTAAAAAATATATGTTTAGGTTATATGAAAATTTACAAAAGAATTTTGAAAGCAAAAATTTTATGTTGGCTACCCTTATGCTACTCTTTTAGATTAGATATACTACTAAAACTAAATAATTTACATTGTACTTTCATTACAATTACTAATTTAGCAGCATTGGTATTGGGCTAATCTATAAATTAAAAATGTTTTTGAAATAATAATATGCTTATTATTCAAGAGGTTCATACTTTGCATATGTACATTATATAAACAAATAAAATGCAAATAAGATATAAGTTAGACATTAAGGATTATGCAAATTAAGTTTTAAAAAGTTGAAACTTATAATTATATCTTACATTATAGGTTCTAGTGCAATGATAAAATCTTTTTTAGTATTTTTATTCTATTTGATGGATCTTATTAGCATGAGTAAAGACACCTTTCAAAAATTAGTCAAGACATAAAAAAAATATTAAAAATTTTCATATCTTTAAACATTCTTATTATGCATTTTGTCTATTAGGTGCTATGATCATTTTTGTAAAAAAACTAAGTTTTTCTACTAGACTTAATATTTTTGATACAAATTTAATTTACTTAACAAATTACTATGCTTAATATATCACTTTTTAACCTTTCCCTATTGGAAAAGTTGACAAAAGGCGGACGACTGTCTGTCGCATTTTTGGATTCTCTTGGTGTCATGTTGCGCAACAGTGGTGTCAAGTGGTATGTCACGTGGCACAACACTGTGGAAACCATCGCGTTGTGCGACGTGACAGTATGGCAACTTGGTGGCTGGCATCATCATGTGTCACCTTGCGGCCTGGATCTGTAGCCAAAACCTCGCAAACTATGTTTCATTATAATATGTTCACAGTTGTTTCTCAGTATTTAAATGTTTCAAACATGTTTGATAATAACTAGTTCTTGAATTGTTCTTTTTTATTTTGATGATAAAGTAACTAATACTTCAAATATAATTTTTAGAAATGTTATTTGTTAGTTACAATGCATGCACTATTTTTCTAAGTGTTGTACCTTTGTTATTTTACTGTTTATTATTTTTAAATTTCATTTCTTTTTTCGCAAAATTGAAAGGAATACTCTTGTCCCTTGCCTTATGGTCTCAGTGTTGGGAATGAATGGCAGAATGGGAATTGTCAATTGCAATGTGGCTGCTGTGGTGTCCCCCCCGGTCATTTGGTCAACGGACATTGGTGTTGTGTTGCGTGTCGCTGCCCCTAGTCAACAAAATTTGGTATTGCGTCGCGCTTTTGAGGACATAATTTTGGCACCTGTGTTGCATGTCCGCAGGTTTTTGAAACTTATTTCAATAGGGTAACCTTTATCACCAATCTCTATTAATAAAAAAATTAATATAGCTAGAATTTCCAAAACCTTTGTAGGCTAACTAAGCCTAAAAAGTCTATAATAGGCCTAAAATATAAGACTATAGGCCTAATAGATAAGCATTTCTTTAGCATTTTTTGCTTTAACTCATGTTTTAAATTCTTTTTCCCTTGTGTAATAGATAGGGGGCCATACTCAGGAAGGTTATTACATGTAAACAGGAATTTTCTGGCGTACCATTGAAAAGTTTGGCTATTTTGGCGTACCACTTTGGCATACCACTTTGAGCTCAAGAAATTTTTGGCATACCAATTTTGGTGAATAAATTCATGCTGTGTATAAAAATTGTAATTTTAATTAACCCTTTTTAGTTTTTACATAAAATGAAGGAAAATTTATATAGTCTAGAAAGTGAGTGATAAACTTTTAGCTTTTTTAAAATTAACAATGAATAAAACTTGTGTAAATTATTGCTAAGAATGTAAATTTTGCATTCTTTTTTTGGTAGGTTTAATTTAAGTTTGTTTAAAATGAAAATATTTGTAATATTTGAAAGAATTTTTGTACGAAAGCCTTTCTTAGAAAACTCTACTCGTGAAAACCAAATGACTTTTTAGGAGGAATTTTTGGCATACATATTAGGGAATTTTTTTTGTTTTTGGCATACACTGGCATACATTTAGCTGAGATAGGATTCTTGTTCTGGTGTACACTACTACACGATCCGAACCGTGGACCCTATTGCAGCCAATGGCCATTTTCGTGGACGGCGTCCGGCGCGGATTGGCCTGGCGGCGGCGTGGCACGCGGCGGCGGCGCGGCGCGTGGCGGCGGCGCGCGGTGGCGTGACGTGTGGCGGCGGCACGCGGCGCGCGGCGAGCCATTGACTGACTAATTGAACCAAATCACTGATCCTGGGGACTGGCCCTGGCGCAGTACGGGTAGATGTCTGGCGCGGGAAAGGGGGGCGTCCGGCGCAGTTCAGACCTTGGCTGCAATAGGGACCGTGGATAGGGGGCCTATAATTTAGTATATTAAAAGTTGTTTTCTAATTTATTTGTATTAGTATTTTAACTTTCTATAACTATAAGTATCATGTTTTAAAACAAAAAAGTATTTAATTAAAAACATACATGTAGCAATATAGTATAGCAAACTCACATTCACTTCACATAGTTTGGGCTATCCTGTAGTTTCGCACGTTAAATTATTACCCCCACCCCCCACCACCCTTGAATAGAGGGCGAAATAATTCCATAAAATAATTTAACGTGCAAAACTACAGGATAGCCATAGTTTGTAATTATCATCCTACATTGCCCACAACCTAATCCATAACCATAGGCCTACAATAAAAACAAAGGCAAGATAGATATTTTTCTGTGACAAAAATGACAAAAATGATTTGTTGAAAAAATTGCAAAATGACAAAAAATGAAAATGTAGGGGCCTAGCCTGTAGGCCTAGGCCTATCATTATCAAATATCAAATATCTACAGACTACATAAACTAGGCCTACATGAAAAAATACTTCTACATAGGCCTAAGACACAGTCATAGGCCTACATAAGTACCTACATAACTGCTTACTGCTATAGCCTTAGACTGTCGACTGAGGCCCTAGCCCTAGGGCCTATATTATTGTATAATATAATATATCTATGAATGTGTCGAGGTCTACACAGTTACATACGAGGAAATTAAGTTGAACTTTATGGTTTATTTGTCCCAGTTCTTTAAGTTCTTTTTGGCACAGCAGAATTCGAAAATCGAATAAAGTTATCTGATGTTTCTTAGTGTTAGAGCTAAATATAGTTATGTTATGTCGACTGTCGACGTTGTATGACATGTAGATAGGAGTCAATTGGACCTGGTAACTTTTAAGTTCAGTGAGTAAATAAATGAGTTTGCAGGAAACTGAAAAAGGTCTAAGAACTACGTTTTGTCAAGTCCCCTTGGCATTGAACCATTGGCCAGTCGCCCAGTACTCAGTACAGTACATTATACATGACCTGATCCACTGCGCGTGTAAAATTTGGCGTATTCCAAGAAACCAGTAGAACAACAGTAGAACAAAACTAGGCTTTTAATAAGCAAAATTTATAGTGTTTTCGCTTTACGTTGTTAACACATTTTATAAAATTAAGAAAGTATGTTTCTTTACTCGACCCGATAATTTAATTTTACGCGGTGCATGCTTTGTAGAACTAGCTCCACAAGCGGAGAACCACTAAGACTAAGACTGAGTCCTCCCCACAGATACTAAATGTACTGTATTTGTTTCGGTGATCAAAATATACCCTAATATACCCTAATTAAATAGCAGCCGAGAGACTGATGCATATAAAGAGCTGGGACTCCCGATTATTATAAGAGCCTTAAGAGCGTCGATTTGCATGTAGTTCAACCATCGAGACCCATCGCTGGCCCAACGTTGTTTCACGGAACAACACGTACATGTAACGGGTAATTCTTCGATGAGAAGCAACGATCAATGGCCTCAACAGTGCCATCCGGTTGATTCAACCGTGGCTTACCCACTGGAATGATAAGCTTATTATATCCCAGGCGCCCTTAGCTTTTTGCCCTCAGCCCGGTAATTTACATGTATACTTTGAATGAACTCAAATAGCTAGGGGCGACAATAATTTGACTGTACATACACCGTCTCTGTAGTGACGGGTGCTGAATTAATCGAATTGTTCACGGTCGTCTTTACGCTCGTGTCGTGCACACAGTGAAATGCATATGCGTAGATGTGAATTAGTCAATATGTACAGTTTTACTTTTGGAAAATGTCGACATTTGCACATTTTGCGCCAATAAGTAATACTCTCTCTTACTTGTGTAGTGAGCCGCTAGTTTAGTGTAAGGCGTCCCCCTTTGTCAGCAGTCCCCTCACCCTTGTTCTTGCCCTGGGTTGCTGTCTGCCGCTGGTCAGCTTCCCGCTTCCCTTTTGGCTGCCTGTTTGCTGCCCCTTCTCTCCCTTCTGTTCGTTTCCTGTGCCTTTATTGTTCTCGGCCTTCAGCTCCTCTGCTGTGGGCTGTCCTTGTTTGGTTGAGCAAGTCACATGACAGGTCTTGCTTCTTGGAGTCCTAAAGTGTAGTAAACATGTTTACTGCACTCGCGCTGGTCCTGCTTACCGGGAGAATCACGTGCCTAAGGCCCTTCCCTTCTCTAAGGAGAGGAGTGGTCGACTCATCTTTCTAAAAATAGATACTGAGTCACAGCCTGGTGCACTCTGCCCGGAGACCTCAAGTGACGTCAATTCTAAAAATAGAACAAGTCACGAGGTCTGGTGAGCGCTGCTATAAATAGGACCCCTCTCCCCCTTGTTTCCGTCAACTGGTTTTCCGAGACATAGTCTTTCGTGCGAGTTTCGTCTTCCAAGATCCTGTGTGAGCCCTTGTCTGAGATTGAACGCCCGTTCTCTGTCTGCGTACATTGAGTTCTCTGCTATTGGCCTGACTGAGACCCATCTAAAGCCAACCCCGAGCCTACGAGAGGCTAACACAGCCCTCCCATCCACTCACCAAGCCCGGCAGGATCTGCTGACGAGACGCCCTGCACGTTGAGCTGCAAATCTGCACACGGTGCTGAGTTCGTTGACTTCTTTATTTCGTTCCGACGGGAAGCTCACCTCACCGAAGGCCGAGACCTGAAGGAACTGGTGGCAGCACTACCTACGCTACTAAGAGCTAAGAAGACTTCCCACAGAAGAGGCTCGAGACTTAAGGTGAACTTAAGGGCCTAAACTGGGAAGCTAACGGCGTCTACTTCACTTGAATCATGCCACATACATCTACTGTATGTACTGCATAAAGTCTAAAATACATGAAACTTTTACGGCTTGGACGGGAGTTCCAAAACAGAGAGAACTTTTACAACCGGGAGGTACACCCGTAAATGTAGTGCAGTACAGCAATCCGAACGGCAGCAACGCCGGTCCCGTTGGCTGAATGTCGGTGCAATGTAAAATTACATATTTGCCAGCGGACGGCGGATTGCGCTGTACAGAACAAATTCGCACATTTCCCAGGGGAGAACAGTACTAATTTAACAGGGGATAGCAAATTGTTAATGATAGGCTTCAATGTGTCAAAATGATTGATTAGTTAGTTAGAATTTTTAAACTTCAATCGTTCATGAAACACCAAAAGTGCAGATTTGACGCTTCGACTATGATACTACTAAAGTATTAATCTGCCTTATCTATAGTAGTATGTTAAGCGAAATCTTGTCTACTCAGCTCGCTCAGAAACATCTCCCGAGTGATGACCATCCGATGGGAGCCTTGAATTGCCTCCTCCTCGGCCAGGAGCGCTTCTCGCTGCTTGGAGCGGCACACAGCCCAGCAATGGGCCTCGTTTCTCTCGTGTACACTAATAATGACAACTTGAGCAATTTCCGTGATCACCTTTTGCGGAATTATCATCGGAGTGTCGTCCGGGATTGTAGTCTTGAGTAGGCAGCGAATTAGGCGGCCCAACTCGGAGCAGGAGATTTGCCCGTTCCTGCGCTGATTGGCCAGGTCAAACAGCATCAGCAGCCTCTTCCTTTGGAATCTGGGTGAGGATATTCCACATCTTTTTACAACTTTCTACGGGAGTAATTGTCATGCAGGCATGTAACACTCTGCGCCTTGGGGGTTGGTCCTCATGGTTGTGAAGTACGAATACATGTAGCTCCTATAGTCATTCACTCATTACAGGACAACTCAATCACTCATCATTTCCCTTACTCAAAAACTTATTCATACACAATCACCCATGTACTCACTCATGTCGCAAACTAACAAATTAACTGCACCCATTATCTCACTGTCACTCACCTACTTACCTCTCATTCTTACTAGCGGCACCCTCAAAGAAGCTGGCATCTTCCTCCTGGGTCAGTTCGCTAACCACGGGACTGAAGCGGCTTTCGGGACAAAACAGGGCGACCCGTTTCACCAACTCGGGAAACGTGACCGCCTCAGAGCCGTTGAAAATCGCCCGTTTCAGGTAGGACTTCAGCGGATTAGTCGACCAACCGGGCAGACTCTCCGATAGAATCTCCGGCGTCACTCGACCGTTCGCCTGGGCCAAGGAGATGAACACGCGAAACATGTGATGGACGCGATCGCGGTCCAGGTGGGTCTGGTAGACCAGCTCGGATACGACTACCTGCGGCAGGGTGGGCCTGAGGAACACCACGCGACGAACGTGGCCGATGAAGTGCAGGACTGAACGAACGAAATAGAAGTGCGAGATTGTGCTGCCCATGATGCTCCGGGATGCTGTGACGAATGTTTTAATTTCAAATAATTTTACCAGTAGCTTTAAAGCGTATTCATGCAAGTGTAGCTTTCTAAACTTTACTTACTGCGTCGACGCTTCTACCCATAGAAATTAGACTCTGAGTTGTAGTCAGTTGGAAATTTGTTTGATTGAAAGCTCAAGGGAGTTCAGTAAGTTGTTGCGACAGTATCTCAGATTGTCACCTGAAGAATCGACATGCAGATACTATATAGATATGTTGGGGTCTAGTGGTCTAGCGCGGCGCTCTGATGTACATGTACCAGTGGCCCAGACTCGATTCCAAGTGCAGTCACATCAATTTGGGCTAAATTGGGATCTCGGCTTGGCTCTGCTCGTGGAATTAACGCCCTTGATGGCCAACCTCCAAAGCACAGTGAAGTAAGTGTACATGCCTAACGGAAAATAAAGTTAGTGGCGCTGTACACTCCTGTGTGAGTGTGTGCCTGTGCGTATGACTGCATAGGTATCCGCGCGCTTGGGGGGAATTGTGGAGATGTCAAGTCTTCGGGGGATTGCGGAGATGTTAATGCTTACGGGGGAATTGCTTAAGGGTAGATGTCAAGGCTTAAGAGTAGAATTGCTGAGTTGGACGACGTCTGCATCAACTTGGTTCCTCAGCTCATGGATAGAACTGCACATATCTAGATGGTACCCTTGTACGTAGTACCCACCGAGTTCTGTAAAAATTTATAGAAAAGTGCTGTAAAGTGTAGTTGGAACTTTGATAAATTTTAGCTGGAAATCTCAGATAAAGTTTTGAATTTTATATAAACCTTACTGCAAATGATAAAGTATTTTACCTAACGACTTGAAGAAGATGATTCATATTGACTTCATCTGTTAATATTAATATTAACATTATTATGTTACAATATATATTAATATTGTAATATCCAAATAGATAAAATTTTGTCCTTAGAGAAAGAAAGAAACACATGCGCTATGACAATAGATCAGAGAGCAACTGTCAATCGAGTTGAGAGAATAGAAATGTTGCTTGTTATACCGTAAACCTGTTTCAAAAGACTAAATCAGTTGAGTTGGCTAGTTAGTTACACAAGAGTAAAGCCAAAAAAATGTTGTCTACTTTGATTCTACCGACTCAGCTACTCGTAAGGTGAAGGCCGACTTCCCATCCGGACTATTGGCAAAAAACACCACTATGCGAATAAGAGATGTCTAATGTGCCTAAATGTGTCTAAATGCGATGCTACGATCGAACGATCTGATGTCCAAATAAGGGAGTGCAATTTTGGTTAGAAAACGTCCAAAAGGACAGCTTAATTACAACTACAAGGACTATAATGTCACCATCAACAATTAAATGGGGTATTACGCTGACGATAACTTTATGAACGAAATGTTTAGTTAAAGTTCATGATGTATGCATACTTTGTTAAAACAGTGTCAGGGAGTTTGTAAGGATCACGAAAATAATCGAGACGTAAAACGCGGTGGTTCGTTTACTTTGGTTTTGCTTTGATTGTTTTCCGTGTGGAAAAGGAGGAGAGTTGAATAATTGCGTGTTGGGGTGCTGTATATTTATATTCGTGTTAATAGAACATTCCGGAATCCGGAAAGTTCTAGAAGTAGTTTCTAGAAAGGGTGCGCGGGAGTTCGAAATACCAAATATAGCAAGTGAGTGTTTACGCGAAGTTTCTAGAATACAAGTATTGTACTGTACGCTATCTTATACCGTGTACGCGCGTTGTTTAGTTGGAGAACTTTCTAGAATACGAATATTTAAGCATGTTATAGAATATTATAGAAATACGCTACAATACTTATAATATAGTAAATACGCTATAAGTTTCTATGCTTGTCTCTGTTTTATTGTGTGTTGTCTATGGTAGCTAAGTGTTGTTCTCCAGTTGAACTTGGAAATTGGAAGTGTGTAGATGATACGGTATATAGTTAAGAGATTTTATTTTATAAAATATTAATACTAATGTACCTTTTAGGCCGAATTTGAACGCAAAAGTTGCCCAGTGTCTATGGCTCAGTTGTTTGGACTGCACACTAGCGCTCGCGCCGAAATTGAACGCAAAAACGACGAAATTTATTGCAAAAAGGTATATTTTCCGGGGCAATATTTGCGTTCTTAGATATTTTATTTGGTAAGATTTATTATATAATATCCCGTAAAACTTATTTGTCTAAGTTTTATATGAGATTAAGCTTTTTCAGGAGCTATTTTTATAAATATCTCGAAAGGCATGTATAATCTTCTACATAATCTTATTTGAATAGTTTTACTGGGGTTGGACGAAAAGTGCTTTGTTAAAAACCGTTTGTTTGCGTGTCATTTCTGTTGTTCATAATTCAGAAAAAAAAGATTTTAAGGCGATTAAAAATTTAATTTATTGATGCCTTGCTTTTGTTTTAATTATTCAAGATTAATAATCTAAAAGTTGTATGTAAAACAAAAAAGTTGTAGCTAATGTTAATTTGCCGTCAGTAACACAAAGAAAGATCGGTGACACGGCTGCACCTATCGGTCTGAATAAAATAAATTCGACAAATTAACGGCGAATATTCTGGGAGAG
The DNA here is from genome assembly GCA_002269645.1 of Macrostomum lignano. Classification (NCBI taxonomy): domain Eukaryota; kingdom Metazoa; phylum Platyhelminthes; family Macrostomidae; genus Macrostomum; species Macrostomum lignano. The sequence goes on along the minus strand of NIVC01001895.1, from coordinate 164,008 downwards.
AGACGTACTTTTAGCAGGAGTTCTAAAATTTAGGAAAAGGGTGTTCAATAAGTCCTTGAAAGCCGGTCGATCAGATGTTCGCTTTGTCTTCGTTCAAGATGATTCGACCCATTGTACAAAATAGTGACTATCCTTTAAAATTGCAGCGAGTTTCGTCGGTCTCAAGGTTCGAAGTGGACGGACTTGACGTGTAGCTCACTGTGCAGCTACAGCTTCGGGTTCGAGTGCGCTTCTTTCTTTTCCACAGGATGACACAGTTGCTTTTGTACCAGCCAGACCAGCTGCTCCACGAGTCCCAGGGGCACCAGCCCATGAATCTAGTGCTAGTTTGAGAAGTTTCAGTAGACGGCGAAGTGACAGGGCCGGTGATGCAGCCGCAGGTTCGACCCCTCGTTCGCCGCTGAATCACGTTGCAGCCTTAAAATGACAATTATGAGTACTCGATACTCAAAACACTACGATACAGCAATCATGATTTATCACACTGGGATTATCAATGCACATGGTCAAAAAAAAATCGGAGGCTCCATATGTTTGAGTTCTATTAGTTCTATTACTTCTCAAGCTCACCTGTAGTCCAGGTGCTCCAGTCCTGCCATTGGCACCAACCCATGTATCTGGTGTCCGTTTCAGAAGCCTCAGTGGACGGCGTAGCGACGGCAGTGGTGACGCAGCTGCAGCTCCTTGTCCTGATGCGCCGCTGGTTCGAGTTGCAGCCTGGAATGTGTGGCATTTGATCATCTCACTGACTTGGTTTAGCAAAATTTTGTCCTCAATTTGTTGCAACCTAAATTTAAACAAAAATTTAAGCAGGTCGCTTGGCCTCGAAAAATCTATTTGCAATCCAGCATTACCTTCTGGCTGTAGAATTTGAAAAATTCAACTCATCACTGCGACAATATTAACGTCCAGTGATCGCATTACATGAGCTACGTGAAACAATTAATTTTATAATCCAGAAGCTTTAACAGATACGGATTTGAGCCAATTTGCAAGAAGTCAAAACAAACCCTGACTGAGAGTGGTAGAGGTACACAATCCTCAAGCTCACCTGTAGTCCAGGTGCTCCAGCCCTGCCACGCGCACCAGCCCATGTATCTGGTGTCAGTTTGAGAAGCCTCAGTGGACGGCGTGGCGACGGCGGTGGTGACGCAGCTGCAGCTCCTCACCCTGGTGCGCTGCTGGTTCGAGTTGCAGCCTGGAATGTGTGGCATTTCAATTGTTTCAAAATTTTTAAACAACTACCTAAGGTAATATAATAATATTCATAATTGAGCTGTGGGCACGCTAGAGCAACGCCTCTAGTGTCATCGTCATCTCAACCAGCGCTGTGCAAGTTCTCCTGAGAACATGCATAAAAGCGTGCAATACTGTACGCAGGTACTGCACTCCTGCACACCTTCACACATGGTGCGCAGCGCGACCCTGGCTTTCTAATCGTCGCAGGCTGCAGGTATGTACACTCCCTGTGCCTTCAAAATTGGCTTTCATGAGTATGAATTGCACAACACCGAAATTTTCGTATACAAGCCCCATATTAATGTAAACGAACGCAAAATCAAACCAAAGGCCTTATTCGAGACCCAGTCGTTTTTAATTTTTAATTTTCTGTTACTTTGTACTGCAGTAGCAATTTAGTAAAATTCTAGCAGGTTGCTCAACCCTTGTCTCAGTGAATAATAAAAGATATTCGAATGAAAACACAACGAACCCTGATTGACTGTGGCATTTTACGCAAACAATCCTCAAGCTCACCTGTAGTCCAGGTGCTCCAGCCCTGCCACGCGCACCAGCCCATGTATCTGGAGTCAGTTTGAGAAGCCTCAGTGGACGGCGTGGCGACGGCAGTGGTCACGCAGCTGCAGCTCCTCACCCTGGTGCGCTGCTGGTTCGAGTTGCAGCCTGGAGAAATGTTTTTGAGCACTGGTGAGCATTATCTGCATGGTACATACCTAAGAAGTCATCCACACTCGGTGAAACTGAAGTGCCATCGTTTACTTTTTTTAGCCAAAAGCAAGTCTGTTGTGAGCAAAAACTCTAAATAAGGGCCTCCTGACTCCTGAATCTACATGTAATTTATCGATATTTATACAGTAGACAATGCTTATAATGTGCTTCTTGTCTTGGGCGAGGGCTACCTTTAAGAGCCAGAGAAAGCCAGCCACTTCAGTTTAGCACTGACAATATTTGCCAAACTCACTTCAAAGCAATGAATTTGTCTCTAAGCTCACCTGTAGTCCAGGTGCTCCAGTCCTGCCACTCGCACCAGCCCATGAACCTGGCGGCAGTCTGAGAAGCCTCAGTTGACGGAGTCGCTACCGGAGCGATGGGGCAGCTGCAGTTCCTCTCCCTGGTGCGTTGCTGGTTCGAGTTGCAACCTGGAATGTTGCGCAAGTTTTCAGCGAAGTTCTTTTTTCGGGAGCTCACTAGCAAAGTGTTTGGTCACAGAGAGCTCACTACTGAAGTGTTTGGTCACAGAGAGCTCACTAGCGAAGTGTTTGGTCACAGAGAGCTCACTAGCGAAGTGTTTGGTCACAGAGAGCTCACTACTGAAGTGTTTGGTCACAGAGAGCTCACTAGCGAAGTGTTTGGTCACAGAGAGCTCACTAGCAAAGTTTTTGGTCACAGAGAGCTCACTAGCAAAGTGTTTGGTCACAGAGAGCTCACTACGGAAGTGTTTGGTCACAGAGAGCTCACTACGGAAGTGTTTGGTCACAGAGAGCTCACTACCAAAGTGTTTGGTCACAGAGAGCTCACTACCAAAGTGTTTGGTCACAGAGAGCTCACTACCAAAGTGTTTGGTCACAGAGAGGTCACTAGCAAAGTGTTTGGTCACAGAGAGCTCACTAGCAAAGTGTTTGGTCACAGAGAGCTCACTAGCAAAGTGTTTGGTCACAGAGAGGTCACTAGCAAAGTGTTTGGTCACAGAGAGCTCACTAGCAAAGTGTTTGGTCACAGAGAGCTCACTACGGAAGTGTTTGGTCACAGAGAGCTCACTACGGAAGTGTTTGGTCACAGAGAGCTCACTACCAAAGTGTTTGGTCACAGAGAGCTCACTACCAAAGTGTTTGGTCACAGAGAGCTCACTACCGAAGTGTTTGGTCACAGAGAGCTCACTACCAAAGTGTTTGGTCACAGAGAGCTCACTACTGAAGTGTTTGGTCACAGAGAGCTCACTAGCAAAGTGTTTGGTCACAGAGAGCTCATTACCGAACTGTTTGGTCACAGATGTTCAAAACGGCTCTGAAGCCTCACCTGAGCTCCAGGTCGCCCAGTCCTCCCAGGCGCACCAGCCGATGAAGCGCTGCTCGTTCTGCGAGTCGCCTCCGTCGGCTGTGCGGTCCTCGCAGTTGGCCCCGGCGGCAGGAGCCTGCGGACTCGGGCATCGGCAGCTTCGACCGCGGAGGCGTTGAGCGGCGTGGCAGGCGGCGCTCCAGGAGGTCCACGAGCTCCAGGGACACCAGCCACCACTCACTGCGGACCGGAGATTCACAGATTGAGCTCGATAATCAATTCCCCAGGCATGGAATCAATAATCAAGTCATCAAGCCATAGAATCAATAATCAAGTCATCAAGCCATAGAATCAATAATCAAGTCATCAAGCCATAGAATCAATAATCAAGTCATAAAGCCATAGAAAAATAATCAAGTCATCAAGCCATAGAATCAATAATCAAGTCATCAAGCCATAGAATCAATAATCAAGTCATCAAGCCATAAAATCAATAATCAAGTCATCAAGCCATAGAATCAATAATCAAGTCTTCAAGCCATAGAATCAATAATCAAGTCATCAAGCCATAGAATCAATAATCAAGTCATCAAGCCATAGAATCAATAATCAAGTCATCAAGCCATAGAATCAATAATCAAGTCATCAAGCCATAGAATCAATAATCAAGTCATCAAGCCATAGAATCAATAATCAAGTCATCAAGCCATAGAATCAATAATCAAGTCATGCAGCCATAGAGTTTTTCGTTAATTTTGAGAGCTCTTATTCGAGCTCGGACCGCTGCTTACCTCGACGCCTGTTGCTCAGCGCCAGCACCCGACACCCGGACGGCATCGCGGAGGCGTCTACCGTGTCGCCGAGAAGCCGGCAGTCTCCGGCGGACTCGTCGCGAGGGCACCAGGCGACCCCGACGCAGCTGCGGGACGCGGCCTCGCACTCGGACGCGCATTCGATGTCCGAGCGGGCGGTCACCAGCGCGGCCGGCTGTCCGGACTCTGCGGCTTTGCCGCTGTCCCAGTGCGCCTGGTCTGGTGAGTACAGGTACTGATCGGGCTCGCTGCAGGCACTTGGCGCCGTCAGCTGCAGCAGCAGTACGGCCGTGGCAACCGTTGCTAGGGTCATTGCTAACTCTAACTTAGCCGATTGTATAAGATTTGCAGATAAATATCTGGTTTTCCTTTTTTTATAGTAGGAAATGGAGGTTGCAAACTTGAATTCTTAATTTCTATTCATTGAGTTCTCTATTTACCCGCCATGATTGAGAGGTGAGGTCATTTATCCACTGACAGTTAGGGTTTTCACCAGCTTGTAAAATGAAAAATTTGACAGATAGACTTTTGATTGATTGGCTACAAGACACTTCAGAAACTGTGACATCGCGTCTTTAATACGATTTCAAGTATTCAAGTGTCCTGCATTGAAGTGGGTGACCATTGTTTTCTTGGATAGCAACCACCAATCATCAAGTGGGAAATATGGCAGGTGTGCCAAGTCAATTCCAATCGGATTTGTAATCTAGTCTAGTTTATGTCTAGTCAAGGCAAGTTCTAATCTAGTCCAGCACTGTCTATAGACTGGATTTGACTGTAAAAACCCTGCAAGAAAACCTCGGCGGTAAAACTTCCTGTGGGAAATTCTTGTGCATCCAAAATGGTTTGTCTGTATATCCTTCCAATGATGTGTGATTTCAGAAGTAGGCAACAACCTACGTGGATCGAAACTACAAGTCAATTTCTCCAGAAAAGTGTTTATGATCTGTCGTAAGCAATTCAACGGTATTCTAGAACGTTAGACATTGAACAGTTCAATATAGTTCAGTATTAAAAAATTCAAACAAGTTCGTTTAGCTTACTGATAGTAGAAATGTCAACATTTTTCCCTATTTTTTGTGTTGTACTGATAAAATTCTTCTTTGCAAACCTACCAAACCGACATTCTACAAGCGACAATGTCGCTCTGGATCTGTCGCTCTCGAACGTGTTCACGCTGTTCTCGCACGCGCTGCCGCTTGTGACAGCCATGAGCGAGCTGGACGACTGGCTGACGCCTGAGTACGACCCGCTGGTGCACCTGTGGTGTCACCGAGGTCCGAAGCGACCGCGCCACTGGTCCCGGACTGTCGACCTTCGCGGCTTCTCGCCCAAGGACGTGTCGGTGAAGCGACAGGACCGAAAGGTGCGCGTCGTGGCTCGACTCGAGAACGGCGACGACGTGACGGAGGTGAAGCGGACGGTGGACCTGCCGGAGGAGGTGGACGCTGAGAAGCTGAGCAGCGGCTTCACCCAGGACGGCATGCTGGTGCTGAAGGCGCCGTTCAAGGAGCAGCAGCTGCAGCAGCGGCAGGGTGACTCGGTGTGGGACGAGCTGCGCGGCCTGCTGCGAGGCGACCTGCAGTCCGGCCAGCTGGTGGAGGCCGACGACGGCACCAAGCGGTTCAAGGCGGAGCTGTCGGTGCGCGAGTTCAAGCTGGACGAGATTCGCATCCAGCAGCAGGGCGACCGCGTCTGAGTCGAGGCTGAGCACAAGGACGAGTCGAACGGGCAGCGGATCCACAAGCGGCTGGAAAGAGAGTTCCAGCTACCCGCCGGCACCAAGCTGGATCAGGTGGCCAGCAAGCTGAGTCAGGACGGCCAGCTGTGCATCGAGGCGCCGTTCGAGGCTCCGCCAGCCAAGCAGCCGCCGCAGATCAAGGACGTTCCCATGGAGATCCAAAAGGCTGCCGAGTAGGATCTAGTCACGAACTGTTTGGGGGGCTGTAACTGTATTGGTGTGCCCCCGCGAGTGACTGAGAACAGTGTGTCCAATATTGGACGAGCATGCTATGGAGCTTTCCCGAAACCATTTTTAATCCAGTCAATGCACATTAAAACTTGGCAGTTTATTCCTATCAGTATTGACGAGTACTTTACTATTTTACTCCAGATAATTTATGAACACGCTGTTTTACCACATTTTCCGTACGCTGTATGCGTATTTAAATATACACTAATACATTCAACTCTGCTGATTTTTTATTTTTAATGTATGCATCTGTCAGGAATTTTTTTGGTCTCTTTTCAAGATTTCAAAACTGTCTTTACGCATCTGCCAGTTAAAACGGAGACAAAATCAACAAAAAACGGTGTCTGTTAGTGATTACAGAACTGCACGATTCTGCACGACGCTCAGCCGCCTTGGTCGCCGATCTTGAAGGCAAGTCTCCACCACCGCCCGGAACAACGCCGTCCTCACGACCTCACAACGCGGTCACCTCAGACTGCACAAAATGACAGCCTCGATGTCGTCCGGCAAGCAGAGGGCGACATTCTGTGTGTTGACCTGACGCTGGGTACGTGTCCTTGACGGTTGAGGACAGCAACATCAGATGGCTGACACTCGAAAATAGGAGACAAGACAAACAACTCGTCTTACACATGTGTGTCATGAATCAATGCGGACAAAAGGCAATTCTTTTTCGCTGTTGAACAATTACTTTTTGGCAGATGCAGAAGGCGACATTTTGAGTAGGCTCAACAGTTTTCTTAGAAACGAACAATTTCAAAGGCATCTGAGAGCTACACAATTGTTGCGAAACTTTTTTTGATGCTAATTAAAGCAAACAAGGATGAAAAGGAAGTTTTTTCTGTGAGCAAAACTTGAAACTGTCTAACAAGTTGACGCCACCTCAAGACCATCTTATCCAAATTTTCAGCATATGCCTCTCCACCTCTCTTAAGCTGCAGAGTGGAGACGCGTAGGTCTCACTTGATATGATGCGTGCACGATAGACATCGCTCAAATTAGATTGAGAACAAAAATTTTAAATGAGTCATGCCGTGAATGACATCACGTTGTATTGTCGTCACGTTGAAACACCTCCCTCATCTCCCTTCCTCTCTCCCTCATCTCCCTCCCTCTCTCCCTCATCTCCCTCCCTCTCTCCCTCATCTCCCTTCCTCTCTCCCTCATCTCCCTCCCTCTCTCCCTCATCTCCCTCCCTCTCTCCCTCATCTCCCTTCCTCTCTACCTCATCTCCCTCCCTCTCTCCCTCATCTCCCTCCCTCTCTCCCTCATCTCCCTCCCTCTCTCCCTCATCTCCCTCCCTCTCTCCCTCATCTCCCTCCCTCTCTCCCTCATCTCCCTTCCTCTCTACCTCATCTCCCTTCCTCTCTCCCTCATCTCCCTCCCTCTCTCCCTCATCTCCCTTCCTCTCTACCTCATCTCCCTCCCTCTCTCCCTCATCTCCCTTCCTCTCTACCTCATCTCCCTCCCTCTCTCCCTCATCTCCCTCCCTCTCTCCCTCATCTCCCTTCCTCTCTACCTCATCTCCCTCCCTCTCTCCCTCATCTCCCTTCCTCTCTCCCTCATCTCCCTTCTCTCTTCTTCATCTCCCTCCCTCATTTCATGCCGTCATTCATACAAAGAAAAGAAAAGTTGAATCCAAAAGATTTTACGCCAAGACTGCAGCCCTCCTTTACTCCCACGATTCAGGGAAACTTGGGCTATTTCCTTCATTCCAGGCAGTCTCTGATTTTAATGATCGACCCAGCCAAGCCATCCTTGCCATTCGCCAAGCATCCCTTTCCTGACTGGCTGGAGACGGAGGAACCCAAGCCTAGAGAGGATTCAGCACCTCCCCTCGCTTTACTTAAACGCTGCTGATTTCACATGCAGCCGGGAAAAATTCTGCAAACACATGAGAACAGCTTTTAGACTGAAAAGAGTTAACAATGACCCTAGCAACGGTTGCCACGGCCGCACTACTGCTGCAGCTGACGGCGCCAGGCGCCTGCAGCGAGCCCGATCAGTACCTGTACTCACCAGGCCAGGCGCACTGGGACAGCGGCAAGGCCGCGGAGTCCGGACAGCCGGCCGCGCTTGTGGCCGCCCGCTCGGACATCGAGTGCGCGTCCGAGTGCGAGGCCGCGTCCCGCAGCTGCGTCGGGGTCGCCTGGTGCCCTCGCGACGAGTCCGCCGGAGACTGCCGGCTTCTCGGTGACACGGCCGACGCCTCCGCGATGCCGTCGGGGTGTCGGGTGCTGGCGCTGAGCAACAGGCGTCGAGGTAAGCAGCGGTCCGAGCTCGAATAAGAGCTCTCAAAATCTACGAAAAACTCCATGGCTGCATGACTTGATTATTGATTCTATGGCTTGATGACTTGATTATTGATTCTATGGCTTGATGACTTGATTATTGATTCTATGGCTTGATGACTTGATTATTGATTCTATGGCTTGATGACTTGATTATTGATTCTATGGCTTGATGACTTGATTATTGATTCTATGGCATGATGACTTGATTATTGATTCTATGGCTTGATGACTTGATTATTGATTCTATGGCTTGATGACTTGATTATTGATTCAATGGCTTGATGACTTGATTATTGATTCGATGGCTTGATGACTTGATTATTATTCTATGGCTTGATGACTTGATTATTTATTCTATGGCTTGATGACTTGATTATTGATTCTATGGCTTGATGACTTGATTATTGATTCTATGGCTTGATGACTTGGTTATTGATTCTATGGCTTGATGATTTGATTATTGATTCTATGGCTTGATGACTTGATTATTGATTCTATGGCTTGATGACTTGATTATTGATTCTATGGCTTGATGACTTGATTATTGATTCTATGGCTTGATGACTTGATTATTGATTCTATGGCATGATGACTTGATTATTGATTCTATGGCTTGATGACTTGATTATTTATTCTATGGCTTGATGACTTGATTATTGATTCGATGGCTTGATGACTTGATTATTAATTCTATGGCTTGATGACTTGATTATTAATTCTATGGCTTGATGACTTGATTATTAATTCTATGGCTTGATGACTTGATTATTGATTCTATGGCTTGATGACTTGATTATTGATTCTATGGCTTGATGACTTGATTATCAATTCTTTGGCTTGATGACTTGATTATTGATTATATGGCTTGATGACTTGATTATCAATTCTTTGGCTTGATGACTTGATTATTGAGCTCAATCTGTGAATCTCCGGTCCGCAGTGAGCGGCGGCTGGTGTCCCTGGAGCTCGTGGACCTCCTGGAGCGCCGCCTGCCACGCCGCTCAACGCCTCCGCGGTCGAAGCTGCCGATGCCCGAGTCCGCAGGCTCCTGCCGCCGGGGCCAACTGCGAGGACCGCACAGCCGACGGAGGCGACTCGCAGAACGAGCAGCGCTTCATCGGCTGGTGCGCCTGGGAGGACTGGGCGACCTGGAGCTCAGGTGAGGCTTCAGAGCCGTTTTGAACATCTGTGACCAAACAGTTCGGTAGTGAGCTCTCTGTGACCAAACACTTTGCTAGTGAGCTCTCTGTGACCAAACACTTTGGTAGTGAGCTCTCTGTGACCAAACACTTTGGTAGTGAGCTCTCTGTGACCAAACACTTCGGTAGTGAGCTCTCTGTGACCAAACACTTTGCTAGTGAGCTCTCTGTGACCAAACACTTTGGTAGTGAGCTCTCTGTGACCAAACACTTTGGTAGTGAGCTCTCTGTGACCAAACACTTTGGTAGTGAGCTCCCGAAAAAAGAACTTCGCTGAAAACATGCGCAATATTCCAGGTTGCAACTCAAACCAGCAACGCACCAGGGAGAGGAACTGCAGCTGCCCCATCGCTCCGGTAGCGACTCCGTCAACTGAGGCTTCTCAGACTGCCGCCAGGTTCATGGGCTGGTGCGAGTGGCAGGACTGGAGCACCTGGACTACAGGTGAGCCTAGCGACAAATTCCTTGCTTTGAAGTGAGTTTGGCAAATAATTGTCAGTGCTAGACTGAAGTGGCTGGCTTTCTCTGGCTCTTAAAGGTAGCCCTCGCCCAAGACAAGAAGCACATTATAAGCATTGTCTACTGTATAAATATCGATAAATTACATGTAGATTCAGGAGTCAGGAGGCCCTTATTTAGAGTTTTTGCTCACAACAGACTTGCTTTTGGCTAAAAAAAGTAAACGATGGCACTTCAGTTTCACCGAGTGTGGATGACTTCTTAGGTATGTACCATGCAGATAATGCTCACAAGTGCTCAAAAACATTTCTCCAGGCTGCAACTCGAACCAGCAGCGCACCAGGGTGAGGAGCTGCAGCTGCGTCACCACCGCCGTCGCCACGCCGTCCACTGAGGCTTCTCAAACTGACTCCAGATACATGGGCTGGTGCCAGTGGCAGGGCTGGAGCACTTGGACTACAGGTTAGCTTGAGAATGAAGTCCTCAAAGTACCTGTCATTTTTTGAACTTGTATTGGTCTTTACAAATGACACTTGTTTGAACTTCTTAAACCATCTTTTAAGAACATTAACTGCTTTCTGGGTTCCATTTTATTGTTCTCAATTGTTTGAGACTTGTAGAAAGTGTCAATTATTCCATATTGCTTCAAACGGACATCTGTAGCACATCCTTTCAAAAAAATTATGAAACTTTTGTGAAGCATTTTTAAAGCTCATTGAATTTAGACTCGCATGTTTGCTACAGAGTTCAGTTTTAACAGCTCATGAGGCTCAAGAGAACATGAGGGAAGATGAACTGCTTTCATAGCAACTCGAGCTTTGTTGAAGTATTTGCCAGTATCAATTAAAAAGTGCATTCATGCTTCATGAATATTCATGAATATAGTGCCAGTCATCAAGCACCAGTGAAGTGCTCAAACTGCTACCATGCACTTTTCTCCAGGCTGCAACTCGAACCAGCAGCGCACCAGGGTGAGGAGCTGCAGCTGCGTCACCACTGCCGTCGCCACGCCGTCCACTGAGGCTTCTCAAACTGACTCCAGATACATGGGCTGGTGCGCGTGGCAGGGCTGGAGCACCTGGACTACAGGTGAGCTTGAGAACGAATTCTACACGTAGTAGACCCAGCTAAAAAGTTGTGATGTGCAACTGACAGCTCAGCCGCAGCTATTGCGCGGCGCATCTGAAAGCTGCGTACGGCTGTTCAGTCCAAGGACTGGAGAGTCGCCACACACCCTCAATTACCCCAGCTAATGCTGGCACCCATTTTACAGCTGGGTGAACTGAAGCAATGCAGAGTTAAGTGTCTTGCTCAAGGACTCCAGGGTTACAACCTCATCAATATTAAACATTGCAGGCTGCAATGTGAACCAACAGAGGTCCAGAGATCGGACCTGCAGTTGCATCACCAGCTCTGTCGCCACGCCGTCCACGGAGGCCTCCCAGTCCGATGCCAGGTTTATGGGCTGGTGCAGCTGGAACTCGTGGAGCAACTGGTCCGATTGGTACAAAAGCAACTGCGTTGTCCTCTGGAAAAGGAAGAAGCGCACCAGGAACCGGGTGTGCTCTTGCGCCGTGGGCTTCACCCCCAGCCCGTCCAGAGCTAGCACAGACACGGATGAGACTAGCTGCACTTTTAATGGGTGATGCTAAAAATCAAACAAAACAACTTGCAATAGTTAAAGACGATTGTTTAAAACAGAACCCACCAGAACAGAGATTTAAAGTCAATTTCTGTGAAAATCTAACTCATAGAAACACTAATTCTTGCTGCCCCCCCCCCCCTATTTTTATCTCTTCTCTGCGCCCCCTTCGTTTCAAATATATTTCAATATAGTTTAACGCCCAACAGCTACAAAGGAGCTGCAAGGAGTGTCCTAGCTTGTAGAATTCAATGTAACCTGCACCACTTAATAGAAAGCAATATGTTACAGGTTCAAGATGTTAATTCCTTCAAAAGTTATGGGCTAAAAATACTGAATTCTTTTTTGTTGTCTCTGTCAACAAAAGAAGCTGATTCAGAAACTGTTTAACTTTAAAAAGCAATTTCAACCACTTTAAAGCTCACTTTCAGGGAGGTTATTGACGTAGATTTTATTTTGCGCTCCGGGATTCAATCGATCACTTTCCCGGACATATTGCAAGGATTATTGTGTGTAACTAAATAAGCGAGCTTCTCTCTTCTCTTCCTTCGTGGCTCGAGAAATTTCTTAATGAAATTTGTCTATGGTAAGAATGTAGGGGATTCGCCCCCACACCCCCAGCAGGGGCTTCGCGCCCACACCCCCATCCCCAACTTCAACCATAGACATACAAGTATGGCTCCGGGATTTATCTGAATACATCCCGCAAAATTAAAGTAGTTTAAATAAGATATTCTATGGGTTTGAGGTCGGCATGTGATTAAATCCCGAGAGCCGAAACTTCTACCATTTCTATAGGACACCCTCAAATCTTGGTTTGAAAGTTATCAGAGCATTACTCGTACAACTGGTAAATTGAAATCGAGCTGTCTTATCAAGTTCATATTTACAACTTTGTGTCTATCATATTAAATCGCACGTTCGTTGAGAAAAAAGTAAACAAAAATACAATTGAAAGCGATAGCGCTTACACTAAGCTTCTGCTTGCTTGTGTAAGCGCTTGATAAACTTGTGATTGAACTTCAAACGAAATTTGAACGATTCTCGATTGTGGCATCCTTGTGCTTTAGCTGTCCATGAGACATCAGTGACATTGCGATTGATATCCGGCGGCGGTGAGGCAATTTTTTTCTGATCATCTGAAGCTTCCACTGAACAATCGCAAAAAGCTTGAGCAAACGGATTCTATAGGCTTCATTATTGATCCGTTTCTTCCAGCATGTAGTTCTGACTTCATCTTCAAACGCTATTTATCTCGCATCAGGAAATGGGGCCGCATGGGGGTATCGACAAGATTTCTTTTTTCACTAAGGGTGACAATGTTTGCGGATCCTGACAAACACAATAGTCCATCTCCGGTACCAAAACGACTGCATCGATGTCCTTACGTGTTCATTTCCTATTCATTTACTATTCACGCCGGAGAGATGTGCTCATGTAATCGATTCATATCTGTAAACTAAAACAGCCATTCTACAACGAAATGTGGCCTTCTATATCACAAATGCATCGGCTAAAAGCAGAATATTTCAGATACTTTAACACATGAGAAGAGCAGAAGTTAAAGTTTTGTTAGACTTTAGAGTGTAAAAATGCATGACGTCAAATAGAGTTTTCTGATAGGCAGTTTATGAGCGATAATACATGTAGGTCAAAAAAATCTGCGGCCATATCTCTAGCTACCACAGAACGTTCTTTAACGTAGAGAATATTTGTGTTTCACAGTCACTCCTAGCACTCCTACCATTTCCCACTTTCACTCTTCGCCGTAGTCATGGCAACCTTTGCGCATATTGATTGCCTACCTGTCTGTCTTAAGAAAAACGCGAATATTTTGCCATGACAAAGAAAAACAAAGCCAAGTTTGAAACTATGCGTCTCAGAAAAAAATCCTTCTATTGAGATTCTGCATCCTCTCAGTTTGGCAAAAGCTTTTTAACCCTGCTTTCTCACATTTTCTATTCAGAATGTTTCTGTTTTAAGTCACTACAACTATTGTTGTGCCACGGTGGAGAGCTGCTGAGCCCCAGCTGATGGAAAATCGACTTCATTGTTTGACAAGTCGCTGGCTACTGCTTAAAACACGCTTCCATGCTTCTCTATGGAAGCGTTTTATATGGCAGACCCGTGACAGAACTTCAACTTAGACTTGGTACTAGCAATCTTCGCTCCCCCCTAGGCAACAATGAAAGAAAATTTTTTGTCAAAGAAGCTTTGCATGCAAAAAGTCTTGAAAGATCACCAGGGACTACTCAAACATCGGGACGGGAAACTAGGCAAATCATGGCGAAGTTTTTACGAAGCTGGTTTTTTAGCAGCTGACGAGGCTGGCTGGCTTATTTGTATTGAGCGATACTTTGTTGTCTATGGTTATTTTCTATTATTTGAAGCTTGTGATACCGTTATTTCCACTGCAGTCTAGCAGGGATGCTTGCATTATCATATAGACTATCATTTTTTAATGCATTTTATCACGATAAATTGCCATAGATTATGAGCGAGAAATTCACTGTTTTTATTAGTTTAAGCAACAAGAACTTTAACAGGAAACAGATCGAGGATATAGCAAAGCAAACTGGCAAGCAAGCTGGCGAATAGCAACTGCCGTCAGATTTTTTTGGACAGAAGTAAAAGAACCTTAAAAATTCGGCCAAGCGACTGTCACTGATCACGCTCACATCCACAGCACCATGCTTCTTTAAAAACTCCACAAACATTTTGCCATACAGAAACATGTGTTCTCGTGTAGTGCTCGGCAGTGATTCCAGTTCGGCAACATCCATCGCACTGGGTAAATCAGATAGTTCTGGAAGCTCGACACTAGAAACCGCAGCAGCCTCATCAGCCGTCTCGATTTTAGACAGGTAGTCGATAAAATCTCCAAGAATTTCATCGGAACTGTGGTTCACGGCGCTCAGTTCACTCAGAAATCTAGTTCAGTAGACGAGATGCCGTCTAAACTGTCGACCGGTAGATTTTTCCAGTTGATAAGAGGCATTTTTAATTCGATTTCTCTCGCTTCTTGCTTCTAGTTCTTAACTTCCTAACAGACTTCATGGTCGAGCTTTTCTTTTAGAGAACTGTGTTCTAAAAAATTGTCTATGGTCCGATTAGTGGGGCTCTGCCCCCACACCCCCGCAAGGGAGCTGCGCTCCCTTGACCCTGCTCACTGCCGAGCCAATATCTATGGCACGAAGACACTGCAGCGTTACTTAATGGCGTGGCTTAATGGCGTTACATAATGATCAACCGTAAACGCTAGTCTATATGATAATGCGATTATTTCTATGGTTTCAGACTTGGATAATGGTCACAGTCACGAGTGACTGCTGATCATTATTTAATTCTGAAACCATAGACTTAATCTACCATTATTTTATAGCAGTTTCAGCAGAGTTTCTGGCAGACGCGTAGGACAAGCTCGATTTTTCTGCTTGTGTTGTTGGCATCAATGCCAAGAAAGGGCAGCGTTGTTGGCTGCAAGTCAAATTACGAGTCCGAACGATTGGCTACGAAAGTCCATCTGTTTCCGAAGGACTCTGTTGAGCGAGAGCGATGGAAAAAGGCCCTGTCGAACGAAGAGCAACAAGCACATTCTTTAAGGGACTTGTCCGGAGATCATCGAAGCTGGCTCCATCATCCGTCACCGTTCAAGAGAGAAAGACAAAAAACTTAGAAGTGCGTGACATTGCAGAACAGACAAGTTCACATCTACTGAGTATTCCCGACTATTCAATGCTTAAATCTGTTACATATTTTTTCGCATCTGTTCATTTTCCCGTCTGTGTATATTAAAATATAAAATTTATTGAAGATTTATTGAAATATTGAAATAGCTACTGCTGCATTGGCGCGGCCATAGATTTAACCAGCCTCGTAAAAACTTCGCCATGATTTGCCTAGTTTCCCGTCCCGATGTTTGAGTAGTCCCTGACGATCACTATATTGTTAGCTTCTGTAAAGGAAAGATATTTAAAGCAAAAACTCTAAGATATGAGTATCCTCAACTTCCCCTTTGAGCCTCCGCATAAAAGCCCATGCCCACTTGACGCTTGGCATCTCAGCAACTCCTCCTTGAGCATCAGCATCTCAGCAAATGATAGATTGTCTAGTATGTTGCATAGTTAAACAATGGCCAAAAAAGACACTGAAGTATTCAGATCAATATATTAGATTCGCCATAGAGATTGAAACATTAAGTTCAATATGTCAGATTCGCCATAGACAGACAAACTTCTTGTCTACCATCACAATTGCGAACTGCATCGGTTTTGCACGGAAGCTCGTGAGTTCTTTTCTGACCTTTTTCCTGCTTCTCCCCAGGGCGCGGGACGGGAGCTCTAACTGGGGACCTGGGGGTCGCAGCTTCCCAACAGGGTTCAGCTGTAGGCGTCGCTCCGGAGGACGGGGCTCACAACAGTAGTCTCTTCCTATGATGGCTACTGCTCACAACTGCACAATCCGCCCGCTCTTTGTCTCTTCTCAACTCTCTATGATTTTCTCCTCTCCTCTAATCTCAACTCGATCTCTTTTGCTATTCTCTCCTCTCTCTCTCTCCTTCTCTCCACTTTCTCCTCATCTCCCCTCTCTGCTCTCCTCTCCATTCTTCTCTCTCATCTGTCCTCTCTCTTCTATCTTCTCTTTTCTCCTCTATTCATTCTCTTTTTTCTCTCCTCTCTCCGGCCCAAAGCTATGCGCTAAAGTCTATATCTGGCCCTTCAGATAAAAAACTTTTCCGACACATTCTATGGTAAAAGTACAAGCCTATTGCTCCATCGTTTGACTATGTCTATGTTTGTTCTATGTGACAAAGTTTTGCTCAATCACCTTTTCTATTGTAATGGTGTTTTCCCTAACGTAAAATTACAGCATGTAGCATGCAGAAAGAGGATGTGTGCTACCACTTTTTTCCTAGTTAAAAAAGTTCAAAAAATTGTTTAAATGATGAAAGAGTCAAAAGATAAACGAATGTCAATTCGTGTAAACTATAATTAATGAGTTGTACGCTTAACTTGAGTAAGCCGCATTAAGTGTACTCAGGCCTAAAGAGCTAACAATTAGTACTGCCTGAAAGTGAATGATGTACAAGAAACCGTGTCAAAAGTTTAACCAATCTTGAAAACAAACAAAACAATTCTTGGAGCAATTCTTAGCAGCCCATCGCCCTGCTCTGATCATCGGCGTTCTCAATCTCCATGGGAACGTCCTTGATCTGCGTTGGCTGCTTGGCTGGCAGAGCCTCGAACGGCGCCTCGATGCACAGCCGGCCGTCCTGGCTGAGCTTGCTGGCCACCTGATCCAGCTTGGTGCCGGCGGGCAGCTGGAACTCTCTCTCCAGCCGCTTGTGGATCCGCTGCCCGTTCGACTCGTCCTTGTGCTCAGCCTCGACTCGGACGCGGTCGCCCTGCTGCTTGATGCGAATCTCGTCCGGCTTGAACTCGCGCACCGACAGCTCCGCCTTGAACCGCTTGGTGCCGTCGTCGGCCTCCACCAGCTGGCCGGACTGCAAGTCGCCTCGCAGCAGGACGCGCAGCTCGTCCCACACCGAGTCACCCTGCCGCTGCTGCCGCTGCTGCTCCTTGAACGGCGCCTTCAGAACCAGCATGCCGTCCTGGGTGAAGCCGCTGCTCAGCTTCTCAGCGTCCACCTCCTCCGGCAGGTCCACCGTCCGCTTCACCTCCGTCACGTCGTCGCCGTTCTCGAGTCGAGCCACGACGCGCACCTTTCGGTCCTCTCGCTTCACCGACACGTCCTTGGGCGAGAAGCCGCGAAGGTCGACAGTCCGGGACCAGTGGCGCAGTCGCTTCGGACCTCGGTGACACCACAGATGCGCCAGTGGGTCGTACTCAGGCGTCAGCCAGTCGTCCAGCTCGCTCATGGCTGTCACAAGCGGCAGCGCGTGCGAGAACGGCGTGAACACGTTCGTGGGGGAGATCCAGAGCGACATTGTCGCTTGTACAATGTCTGCTGGTTTGTTAGGTTTGCTTGCTTTGCTTTTGCTTGTGTTTTTCTCTCGCTTTCTTGATTTAGGAGCTTGTCTGTTCAAGAAGCAGCCTGTCTTGTTTATATAGACTGTCCGACGGAAACTTCTCGAAATTGTGTGTCATTTAATTGATTCAAGAAATTTCTAGAAATCTAGCAGTGCAACACAAAATAGAAGAAAATGTTTATATTTCTACTATCAGTAGGCAAAGTTTTCAAATACAAAAAAGTTGTAGAGCGTTAAGGTTATAATTTTTGCTTTGAATAAAAACAGTTAATAAAAGCCATGATTTTGCAGATAGCAAATACTCTTAAATTATTGTCAAAACTGAACTTTTTCGGACGAATAGAGGAACAATAAAATTTATCGTTGTCGAATACTACATATAAGCTGCAGTACAATACTTTGGCAAGAAAGTTTGTAAATAAATAAAGCAGTAAATCAAATGTGCTGTAGAACAAATGCTTAAAATTTGCTAAAAGACAACGTATATGTTAGTATTATTAAAAAACTGTACATTAGTTTTTTATTTATTTAAAAAATAATTTTACTATTCTTCTTTGTTGTTACTTCTATTTTTAACTAATAGTCATGAAATAATTTTTTTTCGTACGCATGGTTTTTTTAAGTTTTTGGCTTAACGAATAGCTGCTTAGACACAATAGTGATTTTTGTTTGTTTTCTAATCAATCTACTGACTTCAATGCCTAGTGTTTAGTGATTTTTGTAATATGAAGACAAATAAAACGAAAAAATAGAGAAATGTCGAGAAATGTCTAGAGAAAAAATAGAGAAATGTCTACTCCTGACTGCTACAGCCTAACTATCCTATCACCATATTAGTATTACTCAGTTGCTGCTTGTAGGAATTCATTTTCAAAATCCCATTGCTTGCACTTGGCAGTATCGGATCCATTTAGGCATTTATTAGAATAATGATAAAACTGAAATTATTGAAAATAATTATATTTAGCTCATATTAATATTAATATTTATTGATTAAATAAGCTATGTTTAAGCCTCTGCCTATAGCTATGTCTAAGACTAGATTATACTTACAGCATAATAATGATGTTATAAATATTTTTATTTAACTAATAAGTCAGTACATAAATATTTATGCAATAAAAAATACTATTTATTTATTTTATTTGTTACTCTATTTATGTAGGTACTTTATTCATGCAAACATTCTACATTCTGAATATTATTCATAGATAAACAAAAAAGTGTTAATTTATAGGCCTAAATCCTAATAAATGTGTAAATCAGGGTCTATAATTTATAATAAAGCTAAAAGCTATCTTAACTATTCTACTTAATTAAAGTCTAGCTTTAATTTCAATTCTAGTTTTGATAATATTTACATAAATGTTTGCTACATTTTTCATTCTCATAAAGATTAATTGATTGTGATATTTTTTCTCATAATTTCATTATTCATGATCATTTTTTCATTCCATGCCTCATTCCCAGGAGTTCCAAATCTATGAGAGTGTTCTGGCACCCCTCTGCTTAAGATGCCAGTCTCTTGGAGCGGAGCTATTCGATCTGCAGTGCTCAGGCTGCTCCCAGCAGCTGGAGGTGGCAACTCCTAATCAGCTATTCGCCCTGATTCGCCAATGGACCCGACCTGCCCAGCAGCTGCTGCCTGAGATAGTTGACCGTCTGGCTGAGCTAGGCGTTGGACCAAACGATCGTGATCAAGTGAGTCGATGATTTGATATTGTTTATCTTACTTTTTAGTGCTTTTGTCTGTGTTGAAAAGCGTGTACTTTTACTGGCTTTCTTGTTGACATAATTTCAATTTTTCTAACTGATACCCCAGTGTATTTTCTTACTCCCCTGACACCCACTGAAACCCCCTGACACCCCACTGAAATCCCCTGGCACCCCACTGAAATCACCCCTGACACCCCAATGAAACCTCCTGACACTCCATTTAAACCCCCTGACACCCCACCGAAATCACCCCTGACACCCCACTGAAACCTCCTGACACTCCATTTAAACCCCTGACACCCCACCGAAATCACCCCTGATACCCCACTGAAAAAATCTCCTGACACCCCACTGAAATCACCTGACACCCACTGAAATCCCCTAACACCACTGAAATGCCCTAACACCCCACTGAAATCCCCTAACACCGCACTGAAACCTCCTGGCACTCCATTGAAACCCCCTGACACCTATTGAAATCTCCTGACACCCCACTGAAATCCCCTAACACCCCACTGAAACATCCTGGCACTCCATTAAAACCCCTGACACTCCATTGAAACCCCCTGACACTCCATTGAAACCCCCTGACACCCCACTGAAACCCCCTGACACCCCACTGAAACCTCCTGACACCCCACTGAAACCCCACTGAAACCCCCTGACACCCCACTGAAACCCCCTGACACCCCACTGAAATCCCCTGGCACCCCACTGAAATCACCACTGGCAACAAAATCTATAAATAGTTCGGCCGCCTTAAAGGAAGACTGACTTCCTGTATTGCCACCGCATCAAGGTGACCGACTTTGCTCAGCTTCATTTTGCGGCAAAATGCGGTGCGTTGGCGAGTCCCTCCGCGGCGGCCAACGCCATGCGCGGACTTCTCTTGGCTGGGGCTCAGCCTGAGGCGCGCAGTCGGTGGACAGACGTAACCCCGTTGCACCTGGCGACAATGTTCAACTGTCAAGAGGCGGTGGAAGTTCTGCTAGAGGCCGGGGCTGATCCATTGGCTAGGTTAGTGGGGGTCACTTTGGCAACCTCCATAGACTAAAGTACAATCTCAGAAACCAGCCATAGACTAAATTACAAACTCAGAAACCAGCCATAGACTAAATTACAAACTCAGAAACCAGCCATAGACTAAATTACAAACTCAGAAACCAGCCATAGACTAAATTACAAACTCAGAAACCAGCCATAGACTAAATTACAAACTCAGAAACCAGCCATAGACTAAAGTACAAGCTTAAAAACCAGCCATAGACTAAAGTACAAACTCAAAAACCAGCCATAGACTAAAGTACAAGCTTAAAAACCAGCCATAGACTAAAGTACAAACTTAGAAAACAGCCATAGACTAAAGTACAAACTAAAAAACCAGCCATAGACTAAAGTACAAACTCAGAAACCAGCCATAGACTAAAGTACAAACTCAGAACCAGCCATAGACTAAATTACAAACTCAGAAACCAGCCATAGACTAAATTACAAACTCAGAAACCAGCCATAGACTAAAGTACAAGCTTAAAAACCAGCCATAGACTAAAGTACAAACTCAAACACCAGCCATAGACTAAAGTACAAGCTTAAAAACCAGCCATAGACTAAAATACAAACTCAGAAAACAGCCATAGACTAAAGTATAAACTCAGAAAACAGCTATAGACTAAAGTACAAACTCAAAAACCAGCCATAGACTAAAGTACAAACAAACTCATAGAAACCTTTCATAGACTAAGTACAATCAAACTCATAGTAAACCGGTCATAGACTAAAGTACAAACATACTCATAGAAACCGGTCATAGACTAAAGTACAAACATACTCATAGAACCGGTCATAGACTAAAGTAGAAACATACTCATAGAAACCGGTCATAGACTAAAGTACAAACATACTCATAGTAAACGGTCATAATAGAGTTCGAACTCAGAACCGACTCTTTAACAATTCATGCCATCTTTCACAATCAGATGCACCGAGTTCGAAGACGCCACCCCGCTGCACCTGGCCGCTGCACACCTGAGCGAAGGCAGCGCCCGCCTGCTGGTCTCCAGCGCAGGTCAGGCAGCTCTGGCAGCCACAGACGAGTTGCTCCGGCGTCCCGTCGACTGCCTGCCTCAACTGACCTCTGGTTTGTTCAACTCGAACTCTTCGGCTGAGAATCGAGAGATCCGATCGAGACTGCTCACTTTACTGGCTGGCAGTCGGCCTGAGCGACCGCCTCGGCTGTCCGCTTCGTCCACCGCTTCGGTGCCGGCTGCCGCGGCTGCAGCTCCGCTGTCGTCCGCTTCATCAACCGCTTCGGTGGCTTCGTCAGCGTTTGAAGAGGTTGGACTTCCCTTGCCTTTGCCTTTCACTCCTCTTCTTTCACTGGGAAGCACGTTTAGTTGGATGTATTAAGAATCTCCCTAGTTATCCCCTTGTTATCCCCTAAGATTCTACCCCCAATTATCCTCTAAGAGTCTCCCTACTCATCGCCTAAGAATCTTCCTAATTATTTCCTAAGAATCTTCCTAATTGTCCCCTAATAATATTCCTAATCATCCTCTAAGTATATTCCTAATTATCCCCTAAAAATCTTCCTAACTGTTCTCTAAGAATCGCCCTAATTATCCCTTAAGAATCTCTCTAAATAACCCCCAAGTATCTCTCTAATTATCCCCTTACAATTTCCCTAATTATCCCCTAAGAATCTTCCTAATTGTCCCCTAAGATGCTTCCTAATTATCCCCTAAGATGCTTCCTAATTATCCCCTAAGAATCTTTCTATAATTATCCCCTAATAAACTTCCTAATTGTCCCCTAAGATGCTTCCTAATTATCCCTAAGATGCTTCCTAATTATCCCCTAAGATGCTTCCTAATTATCCCCTAAGAATCTTCCTATAATTATCCCCTAATAATCTTCCTAATTGTCCCCTAATGACAATAAGGACAAAAATTAAGGCGCAATCACCCTTAATTATCCCCTAAGAATCTTCCTAATTACCCCCTAAGAATCTCCCTAATTATCCCCTAAGTATCACCATAATTATTCCCTAAGAATCTTCCTAATTATAACCTAAGAATCTTCCCAATTATCCCCTAAGAATCATCCTAATTATCGCTTCTGATCACACATCAGGCGGCTGCACTGCAGAAGCAGCAGCAGCAGTCACAGCGGCAGCCGCAGCAGAGACCGCAGCAGCAAGCCGATCAGCCGCCTTCCAACTTGGGCGACCGAGTCCTGGTTGCTGGGTCCCGGCCCGGCACCCTCCGCTACTGGGGCCCCGTGGAATTCGCGCCAGGCGTCTGGGCCGGAGTTGAACTCGAGACGCCGCAGGCTGGCCGACACGACGGTTGCGTGTCCGGAGTCAGATACTTCCAGTGTCCGGCTGGCCGGGGGGTGAGTGTCCGGGAATGGAGGGTCTGAAGATAAAGTGTCTAGGAATGAAGTGTCTAGGAATGAAGTGTCCGGGAATGAAGTGTCCGTAGGAATGAAGTGTCCAGGAATGAAGTGTCCGGGAATTAAGTGTCCGGGAATTAAATGTCCGGGAATTAAATTTCCAGGAATAAAGCGTCCGAAGAAATGGAGAGTCTGGGAATGAAGATTCTGGGAATGAAGATTCTGGGAATGAAGTGTCCGGGAATGAAGTGTCCGCACTGTCCGGGAATTAAATGTCTGGAGGAATGAAGCGTCCGGGAATGAAGTGTCCGGGAATGAAGTGTCCGGGAATGAAGTGTCCGGGAATGAAGTGTTTAAAGATGGAGTGTCTAAGAATGAAGTGTCCAGGAAAGGAGAGTCCGGGAATGAAGTGTTCAGGAATGGTGTCCGAGAATTGGTTATCAGGAATCAAGAGTCCAGGAATTAAGTGTCCGACCCCGTGTCCGACCCGGCCAGGTGCTGGTCCCCATGAGCCGCGTGTCCGGCTTCACCCGGGTCCATCGCGGCGCAATCGACGTCAGCGGCGTGGAGGCCCGGGTTCGAACCCGGCACAGTTTCGCCCTCGGCGACCGAGTGATCGTAGCCGGCCAACGTCGAGGCACCGTCCGGTTCGTTGGCGAGTGCCACTTCGCCCCGGGAGTTTGGTACGGGGTGGAGCTGGACAACGCGGTGGGCAGAAATGACGGATCCGTGGAGGGGCGAAGGTACTTCCACTGTCCGCAGGGTCACGGAGTGTTCGCGTCTGCTGCCAGGCTGCACAGGTGCGCCGGTAGGCAGGCAGAGGCCACGGCCACTCAGCAGCAGCAGCAGCAGCAGCAGCAGCAGCAACAGCAACAGCAACAGCAGCAACAGCAACAACAAGCAACACTTGTTCTGCGCGAAGGATTACAGGTATAGTGACTGCAGTATTGTAATGCATGAATGTGTAATTGGATTGCTAATCTGTCTCCGAACCTAATAAAATAGAATGGATTGCTAATCTGTCTCCGAACCTAATAAAATATAATAGATTGCTAATCTATCTTTCCGAACCTAATAAAATAAAAATGGATTGCTAATCTATCGCTCGAATATAATAAAATAAAATAGATTCCTAATCTATATCTCTTAACCTAATAGAGTAGAATGGATTGCTAATCTATCGCTCAGATGCTAATAAAATAAAATGGATTGCTAATTTATCTTTTCAGGTGCTCTGCGGCAATCTGATGGGCACCGTCCGCTTCATCGGCCGGGTGCACTTTGCCGACGGTGTTTGGCTGGGCGTTGAACTACGAAAACCGCTGGGTCGAAACGACGGCCGAGTCCTCGGCAAGAGATACTTCACCTGTCAGCAGCAACACGGCCTCATGGTGCGTCCGGGTCGAGTGTCCGTTCACGGAATCAATGGCGCCAAACTGCTGCCCGCTGCGCTGTCTGGCGCTGGCTAAATTTAACTTTTTACGAAATGTACTTTTATTAAAAGTGTACTTTTACAAAACTAACGAAATGTACTTTTAATAAAAGTGTACTTTTAAAAAACTATTTTTTACGAAATGTACTTTTACGTTAGGTTTAATTTTGAAGAAATGTACTTTTACGTTAGGTTTAATTTTGAAGAAATGTACTTTTATATACATTTAACCTTTCAAAGAAATGTAGTTTTCTATGAAATGTACTTTTAGTGAAAGTGTACTTTTGTACTTTTCTACAAAATGTCCCGTATTGTGCTAAATTTCTTGGAGCGTACTTTTACAATAAATGTGCTATTCTGTAAAATTTACTTTTATAGTAATTACATACTTTCGGTGTATTTGTCTTAATACACGTGTGCACGGCTTCTTAGGCGGTGTTCTATAGTATTTTATATATTTGTTTATTTCTAAATTTTGCAGCTTCCCTCCTTGAAGTAGTAATTTTCTATACATATCGGCTTTGGAAAGCAGTCGCTTTTGTGTCATTTTTTGCAGCAGCTGCCCTGGCTTACAAAGTATTTTTCAATACATATCGTCTTTTTTCAAACTAAGGTGCTCGAATATTATAAGTTTTTAATAGCTATTTCCGCTTTTATTGAACTATTTCAGTCTATGTTAGTTTTGTTGTTAAAAATATAATGATGTACTTTTATTAAAATGCACGCTGCTTGCCGATGTTTTGTGACGCGCATCGAACACTTCCAAGATTTCAACGCTTAATTGTTTTACTTTTTCGTCTATGGCCCAACTCGCAGCCCTTTGAAAAAGATTTATTTTGAATATAGAAAAAAATAACGGATTATGGCAAGTTGAAAAGTGAAGTGCTGAAAGTCAGTGTTTAAGGTCGCAGCTTCAAGCCCAAAAATGTCATTGTGCGTTTTTTCGAAACTGCTGCTGCTCGTTTGCCTGTTTCTGCTTCTGTGCTGGACAGAGAACGGCTCCACCTGCAGGGCGGCTCTGAGAGGCGTCAAAAATCGTAAGTTATCTCACCTGTGGCGTTGCTTTGCCTTTTAATAATACTCTGAGACACCCCCCACACAGACACCTCAATTTTTTCTGAGACACCCCACATAGACACCTAAAAATGTTTTCTGAGACACCCCACAAAGACACCTCAATGTCTTAGGAGACACCTCAATGTCTTCCGAGACCCCCCACAGACACCTCAATGTCTTTCGAGACACCCCACAAACAAACCTCTAATGTCTTCTGAGACACCTCAATGTCTTCCGAGACCCACCACAGACACCTCAATGTCTTCCGAGACACCCCACAAACAAACCTCTAATGTCTTCTGAGACACCTCAATGTCTTCCGAGACCCACCACAGACACCTCAATGTCTTCCGAGACCCACCACAGACACCTCAATGTCTTCCGAGACACCCCACAAACAAACCTCTAATGTCTTCTGAGACACCTCAATATATTCCGAGACCCCACAGACACCTCAATGTCTTTCGAGACACACCACAAACACCTCAATGTACTGTACACAGCGCCTTCAAATTTCTTTTCAATGTTATACTAAAAAAATTATCCTCTTACAATTTTTTCAGTTTACAAAAGAAGCGTCCTGAAGGGTAACAAGGCTTTTAGAAAATTTAAAAATTGTAAGTATATCAATTTTATCATTATACTCATGTTTTCACTGTTATGATCCTTCACGTATTACAATGAGCTAAAATTTCCAACATTGAGCCAACATTCTGACATATAATCTGTCTGACACCCAATCTGTCTGACATCCAATCTATCTGATACCCAATCTGTCTGACACCCAATCTGTCTGACATCCAATCTATCTGACACCCAATCAGTCTGACATCCAATCTGTCTGACACTCAATCTGTCTGACACCCAAACTATCTGATACCCAATCTATCTGATACCCAATCAGTCTGACATTCAATCTATCTGATACCCAATCAGTCTGACATCCAATCTGTCTGACACTCAATCTGTCTGACACTCAATCTGTCTGACACCCAATCTATCTGACACCCAATCTGTCTGACACCTAATCTGTCTGACATTCAATCTGTCTGACACCCAATCTGTCTGACACCCAATCTGTCTGACACCTAATCTGTCTGACATTCAATCTATCTGACACCCAATCTGTCTGACATTCAATCTATCTGACACCCAATCTGTCTGACACCTAATCTATCTGACACCCAATCTGTCTGACACCTAATCTGTCTGACATTCAATCTGTCTGACACCCAATCTATCTGACACCCAATCTGTCTGACACCCAATCTGTCTGACACCCACTTTTTGAAATATTTTCGTAGATTATCTCAGATTCTATCTCAAAGCCCCTTAATGCTCATAATTATTTCTTCAGTCGAAAAATCCGAGATGACAAAACTGCACAAATCTAAGTTTGGAAGAGCCGCGGCAAAGGCCTCAGGGAGACCCCAAAAGGCTCCTAACGCGAAAATTCTCAGCTCTGGGGGTGAGTGACTTATGAGTGACTTATGAGACGAGTTACTAATTAGATGAGTGACTTATAAGTGAATTTTGACTTACTGCATTCCGAAATGCATGCTTAATTATAGATATTATTTATTTAACTCGAAGCCCTATCCCAACAATTTATTTATTAATTAATCCCAAACATCATCATAATTCCAGTTCCTTCTGCTGGCTCCGTTAAAGGTAAGTGGGCTCGATTAGAAAATTGTGACGAGTTGACACATTTTATAAACTAGTCCTGACACGTTTTATAAACTAGTCCTGACACGTTTTATAAACTAGTCCTGACACGTTTTATAAACTAGTCCTGACACGTTTTATAAACTAGTCCTGACACGTTTTATAAACTAGTCCTGACACGTTTTATAAACTAGTCCTGACACGTTTTATAAACTAGTCCTGACACGTTTTATAAACTAGTCCTGACACGTTTTATAAACTAGTCCTGACACATTTGAGTAACTAGTCCTGACACGTTTTATAAACTAGTCCTGACACGTTTTATAAACTAGTCCTGACACGTTTTATAAACTAGTCCTGACACGTTTTATAAACTAGTCCTGACACGTTTTATAAACTAGTCCTGACACGTTTTATAAACTAGTCCTGACACGTTTTATAAACTAGTCCTGACACGTTTTATAAACTAGTCCTGACACGTTTTATAAACTAGTCCTGACACGTTTTATAAACTAGTCCTGACACATTTGAGTAACTAGTCCTGACACGTTTTATAAACTAGTCCTGACACGTTTTATAAACTAGTCCTGACACGTTTGAGTAACTAGTCCTGACACATTTCAGAAACTAGTCCTGACACGTTTTATAAACTAGTCCTGACACATTTGAGTAACTAGTCCTGACACATTTCAGAAACTAGTCCTGACAAGTTTTATAAACTAGTCCTGACACATTTGAGTAACTAGTCCTGACACGTTTTATAAACTAGTCCTGACACGTTTTATAAACTAGTCCTGACACGTTTTATAAACTAGTCCTGACACGTTTGAGTAACTAGTCCTGACACATTTCAGAAACTAGTCCTGACAAGTTTTATAAACTAGTCCTGACACGTTTTATAAACTAGTCCTGACACGTTTTATAAACTAGTCCTGACACGTTTTATAAACTAGTCCTGACACGTTTTATAAACTAGTCCTGACACATTTCAGAAACTAGTCCTGACACGTTTTATAAACTAGTCCTGACACGTTTTATAAACTAGTCCTGACACGTTTGAGTAACTAGTCCTGACACATTTCAGAAACTAGTCCTGACACGTTTTATAAACTAGTCCTGACACGTTTGAGTAACTAGTCCTGACACATTTCAGAAACTAGTCCTGACACGTTTTATAAACTAGTCCTGACACGTTTTATAAACTAGTCCTGACACGTTTGAGTAACTAGTCCTGACACATTTCAGAAACTAGTCCTGACACATTTCAGAAACTAGTCCTGACACGTTTTATAAACTAGTCCTGACACATTTGAGTAACTAGTCCTGACACATTTCAGAAACTAGTCCTGACACGTTTTATAAACTAGTCCTGACACATTTGAGTAACTAGTCCTGACACATTTTAGAAACTAGTCCTGACACATTTTAGAAACTAGTCCTGACACGTTTTATAAACTAGTCCTGACACGTTTGAGTAACTAGTCCTGACACATTTCAGAAACTAGTCCTGACTCCTGACACACCTAATGTAAAAATAGTTCTGAAAATCTGGAAAATTCACGTTCTCACCTAATAAATTTTCCCCGTAAAAACTTGCAGTTGGCGCTTAGAGAATCAACTGAGTCCTAGCTGACATCACTCGCTGCTTTCCACTGCGTCAGCAGTTTGTCAGCAAATAATGAATAGTATCTTTCTACCGCCACGTTGTTGTACACTACAGCACAGCTAAGATAAACAGACCTTCTGCAGTTCAAATATTTATTTGGTCGCAAAAACCTACAGTATTAAGCGGGTTACAGTATTAATTTTACAGAAATATTGTGTATACAAATAGGCAGTTGGTCATAATCACAGACGCTAGAATTACTAGATATACTTGTATCAATCCCAAATAAACTTGTGAAAAAAGTAGAGCGTCTACTCTTTGTCAGTAGTTTGTTTGCGCAGTGTCTTTTAAATATAATGTGGCAGCTAATTTTTTTCCTTCCTCTGGGTTTGCGGCCTGATTAAGCTTATGGGGTTAAGAATGAATAGCAAGCATTTAACTCGATGTAGACTCAAGCGGGCAGCAGCGGGCAGGCCCAATCTGGCTCAGCCAATGAGAGAGGTCAAAGATAAACGGACGAAATTCAGTCTAGGGCAGGCCCAATCTGGCTCAGCCAATGAGAGAGGTCAAAGATAAACGGACGAAATTCAGTCTAGGGCAGGCCCAATCTGGCTCAGCCAATGAGAGAGGTCAAAGATAAACGGACGAAATTCAGTCTAGGGCAGGCCCAATCTGGCTCAGCCAATGAGAGAGGTCAAAGATAAACGGACGAAATTCAGTCTAGGGCAGGCCCAATCTGGCTCAGCCAATGAGAGAGGTCAAAGATAAACGGACGAAATTCAGTCTACGGCAGGCCCAATCTTGCTCAGCCAATGAGAGAGCAGTAAGGAAAAGAGGTCAGAGTCGGCCGCAACCGGGCAAGGGGAAAGCCAAACTGTCTTATCAGCCTATTTTCTCTTACTCGCTTATGCCTGGCAGTCTGGAGTCGGTAAGACAATTTATTTTAGGCACAAACGCTAATATCTACTGAAAAGAGTGGACCGTGTAGTCGACCTCTTTTTTGCGAGTGAATATCTATAGCTCTTCTTGTATCTGTGGTCCTTGTTAAACATGCAGTGCAGTGTACATAAGCCAAGTTTTTTTCACAGATTTACATAGCAATAGAAAACTTTTTTAAACTTTTTAGGCTTTTTCTTTGTATAACAAATATACTCTGCACAGTTGAGTATAATCAGATAACACTTACAAACTTTAAAATGAATTTGTTTCTTCTTATTTTCGAGTTCAATTATTGTTTATAATATTACTGCAAGTAGTTTACCTCTGGTGATGTGATTTAACAATACGTGTTTACCTCAAGTAATTCAAGTCTTCAAGTATTTACCTCTTACAAGAGTTAAATATCTCTGAGGATTATATAAGGGCAACTCATCAAAAAAGCTCTTTAGTTAGGTAGTTAGTTAGTTCTCTAGCATTCTTTCCAATCCAGATTTTAAAATTTTAAAAGTAGTTAAAGCAATAAACCTATGCGGTTAACAGTAGTGTTGTGTCTCGGCCTAATGGCCGCTGGACGGGTCAAGGTTCGGGCCCTCCCCGCCTGAGACACCCCGGTCCCAGCCCTCACCCCGGCTATTCCTACCCTGTCTCGCTCGGTTCGGCGAGAGTTCGCCTGACCGAACACCCTGGGATCGGCGAGAGTTCACCGTTCCCAGGTCCCTGCAGATCCCGGCCCCACGCGGCAACCCAGAAGAACGAAAGCTCGAGCTCACCTCCTCTTGATATATCGAGTTACTAACGAAGCGTTTATTGGCCCGAAGCAGTATTGGCACGCGAAGGCAGAGGTACGCCGTTGAACGCAAAAACAGTAAGAACGAAGCGGACACCAATAGAGAGCCAACGTGGAGCGCAGCCCGCTCAGGGCTAGCATTTAAATAATACACAAAAAAGGGGGAAGGGGTGGGGCAGACTGGAGAGGGCGAGCCAAACCCTGGGGCCCAGCCGGCTTATCAACCAGCCAGCCAATACGAGCAGCCCCAGGGTGAGGCGGGCAACGAGGAAGGGGGGGGTAGGGTCGGCACCCAGATTGGACAGAGATTGGGCCGGGGGCTGGGTGCAAAGGGCTAGGCCAGGGTTGAGACTTACGCCTCTCACAAACCCTGGCCCGGGCGCGAGACGGGGGACGTGGCGGGGTGGCATGAAAACTGAAAACAAAAGTACGAGTACATACACACTGGAAGGGCGCAGCCCAACATCCTCCCCCTCCAAGAAAAAGAAGAGGAGAAAGGGGATGTCAAGCAAAAAGCAACGCATGAACAAGCAAGTCTGAAAAAAAGTTAATTCAAAAAACGACGGCCGAAAAATAACAGAAAAACTTTGACGCGACGCGTGGATATCGCCGGCATTACAAAAAACAAAAACGAAAAAATGAAAACGGGACACAAACTATTGCGTACGCAAAAATTGAAAACGGGCTTAAGAACGCAATTCTACTCTACAATCGGCCAAAAAATCTACTACAGTTGGTCGCAAACAGTCGAGTCCAGTACCTGCGATCACATTCACTGTCCGCTAGGGCTTCCGGCACGAACTTGATGGCTGTCGGGTCCTTGGGGTCTCCACCAAACGGTGCGGCCGATGTCACTAGCAGGCGCTGCCGCGGGAGACGCTTAGCCCGTTGGACCGCTCGCGGGGATCCTCGGCACCGAGCGGACACCTCGAAGAAGACCCCGTGGCACTTGCTCACCAGCGCGGCCTCGACGGCCTCCGGCAAGTCCAGGTCCTCGGCCAGCATGACGCTCATCGCTTGAAACTCCGGCTGCCGGAGGAATCCTAGGGCGACCGCCCAGGCAGGTTCGCCGCCTTCAACTCGGAACAAAACCGGCAGGCCGAACTCCTTGGCAAGCAAGAACTGCTCCATCGCCGCCGTTAACTGGTCCTGGCGCTGCGACCTCTCAGCGTCCCAATTGAGCTCGACTTCGCCGACCGCCACGACACGCGGCCAGCTACCCGCTAGAAATCGTCGTACATCGTCTCGCAGCGATGGCCACCACGGTGCAGCACTGGCCTTCAGGCCCAGGGCGAACACGATCCGTCGGTCTTGCAGCAGTGGTCGGACAACGGGACATTCTAGACGCAGGCAGTACGGCGAGTTTACAGCCGCTAGACATCGACGCACGCCACGAAGGTCCTCGGGCTGAATCGACCGGCCCAGCCTCGTTAGGTATGCCTTTGCATCGACGAGACGCTTAGCCGAGCTGACCTTGCGCTGATTCGGGTCGTCACGGGGGAGACCTCCTGGACCGTGTCGGCCGGTCGTACTTGCTCGGGGTCGACACCCGTTAACTCTTCGGTCGCCAAGTCGCGCTGGGCCGTCAGCGGAGTCTGCGAAAGGTGCGGCCCGTCACTCCCCTCCTCCGGGCGCCGCGCGAGGCCAGGATCCACTAAGAGAGACAGACCCCGGAGCCTCCCCAACAAGGGACCCCCCAACTCACACAGCTCAAAACCCCGCACAGCCAACAACACGCACTCAAACGCCGCCTGCAGCACCGAAGGCGGGACCCTCCGACACCTCCCGGAACCACCACCAGAACCTCTCTTCCGCCCATACTGATTGCACAGAAACGACACAGACACTGCTAAGAATCTAGACAACTGCTCAGGCACACTCACACCAGCCCCATCAAGAAACCTCGCCACCTCCTGAACCACCAGGCAAGCTCCTTCACTATCCCCAGCCCTCAACCGCGCCAGCAGCGCACCCCTCAGCCGCCTACACTCAGCAAGCGCAGCCGGAGCCAATAACTCGGCTGGGATCTCCGCGTGAACTGGAGCTTCCCCTGCGGCGCTTCCCTTAAGACTAGCCAAAGCTAACCTGACCTGCTCGGGCAACTCAACGTCAGGGGGAGGATTGAAAAAGTAGGCGTACTTTAACACCCCTTGACACGCTGCCTCTCCAACCCGATCGTATACTTCCCGAAACACTGGGTCAGATAAAACGCACATCGCCATCACGTCTCGCTGAGACTCCGGAGACTCTACCTCGGCAGGACAGACGCGGGGCCGCTTTGAGTACAGACGACTACACGCTGCCTCAATCTCCGCAGAGTTAGCAGTCCGACCCACGCCTAACACGCCATACAAATCAGTCGGTGTCGTTGGCGACGACATGGTCCTCCTGCAATGATGACATTTAAACCCAATCACTACCTATGCCTTGCGGACTAGCAACTGTGACCCTGGCCTGACCCATCCCATGACATGTTTACTTTACAATACGATTGAGAACGCTTCTTGCCTAGCATATTTTGTAATTTTAATACATTTAATGTTTTTTTATGTGCTTTTCATGCGTTCCATTTTATGAATTTTTTTGTGCTTTGGGGTTGTATCATTTTTTTTCATTTTAGGTTATTTTAGGCTTTCTACCATAGACAACAGCGTGGAGGCATTAATACAAGTGCATATTAAAAATCAATTTATGACGACCGCCTTGTGAGCCCACTGCGAATTAACGATACAATACCGGATTCCCGTAATACGCTGGGGGCACACCCCGACGCTCGCGCAGTCTGCGCGGAGACACGGCTGGCGCCGCTGGAGCCACCGGTGCGCATGGTGCAACTGGCGTTCCCGGCCCTACTATCCCATGCCGAGGCCCAACGGCAACTGGTGGCACCACATACGAGTAAAACTCCTCCTCCTCCTCAAGTTCCGGCTCTTTAGTCGCCGGCCCCGCGGGCTCCTGTCTGCACCCTGCCGGCTCAGGCGGATGCGCCGACCGGCGCTGCACTGCCGTATGCCTATTCATCAACCTGAACTGCTCAGGCCGCTCGGATACTTTTCGCAAATTATTATAATGCACTATTTTGCTCTTTCCCCTATTGGCGTGCTTTACCCGGTAATTCAAATCGGATATCTTCTCTAACACCTTCGCCGGCCCCTTCCAATTGCAATGGAACTTGGCTGCCTCCCCTGCCTGCAGCGCAGGCGAGTATTCTAGGACGGCATCCCCAACTTCTATGGCCGGGCCTCGCACCCTTGAGTCGTACAGCACTTTCTGTTTCCTCTGGTACTGCTGCAGGTTGGTCCGCACCTGCGAATGAGCCTCAGCCAGACTATTACCTAATGACTGAACATACGCCGGAGCACTGGCAGGAATGGACTCAGGCAAGGTTCCAATGTCCACTGGAAGCCGCATCTCCCTGGCGTACAGCATGTAGTACGGGGTGTACCCCGTGCCTCTGTGAACGCTGCTACGGTACGCCATGAGAGACGGGTGGATCAGATCCTCCCAGTCTCCTTCGCCCACCGACTCACTCATCCTGCACTTGATCATTGACTTCAACGTCTTATTGAAACTCTCAGCCTGACCATCAGCCATCGGGTGATAGGAGGACGTTCTGCATTTCTTAACGGCAAGCAACCGACACAACTGCTTCATCAAAGCCGACTCAAAATTGGTGCCCTTATCGGTGACTAGAAATTCAGGACAACCAAAGTGCGCAATCCAGTGATCAAAAATCGCTCGCGCCACTACGAGCGACCAGCCAGCCAATACGAGCAGCCCCAGGGTGAGGCGGGCAACGAGGAAGGGGGGGGGGTAGGGTCGGCACCCAGATTGGACAGAGATTGGGCCGGGGGCTGGGTGCAAAGGGCTAGGCCAGGGTTGAGACTTACGCCTCTCACAAACCCTGGCCCGGGCGCGAGACGGGGGACGGGGCGGGGTGGCATGAAAACTGAAAACAAAAGTACGAGTACATACACACTGGAAGGGCGCAGCCCAACAGTAGAAAGACCACGCTATTTTCCCCATGGGGAAAGACCATGGGGGTGTATTACAAATACACACAATCAATTTCACCATAGCTCGCAAACCGAATAACCGATTTTCGTAAAAGTCCACCATTTGGATCAAAATTTCCCCCCCCCTTTCCAACGAATTAACTTTCAAAGTCATCCGACGTCAGCATCGTCGAGATATTCAACGATTCTTGTCGAAGACACTGGTGGCAAGGACAACCAACACTACACTGTATAAACCTTTATGGTGAATCCATATTGGCTCAATAATCTGGGTCCATCTGTCGGAGAGGCTTTTCTTCTCAGCATCCCAGGAACCAGGGTGGGGTCCCCTTCATCACCGTCTGGAGCATCGGCGGCGACCGTCACGACCTTCAACAAAAGCATCCGATCGGCATCGCAGAGACGGCTGCGTTTCCAAAACTGAAACGGAAGAATCCTTTTCTGCATGCAACATTCAGTTAGCAGACATAATCGGTGAATGAAATGGATGATGGCGACCCTCTAGGTTGACCTGTAGACATACAAGCGACCTTCGGGACCTTCAACGGAGTGCCACCACGCGGCCCCGATGAGCTGACACCGCTAACGCCAACATCCTGCTCTTTCTATCAAGGCACCAAACCAGGCATGTTTGCATATTATACAATGCTTTTCCACCATATTAAATTGGAGAGTTACAGATTACGATGTTGGGGGTGTTCGCTCGTCAGGGTCGCGTGGTGGCACTCCGTTGAGGGTGCCGGAGGTCGTCCAGATAGAGCTGAATGCTGAACATGGTGCAGGACCATTGTATAACATGCAGACATGCCTGGTTTGGTGCCTTGACAGAAAATTCACGATGTTGGGGATGCCAGTTAGTCGGGGCCGCAAGGTGGCACTCCGTTGAAGGTCCCGAAGGTCGCTTGTATGTCTACAGGTCAACCTAGAGGGTCGCCGTCGTCCATTTCATTCACCGATTATGTCTGCTGACTGAACGCTGAATGCAGAAGAGGATTCTTCCATTTCAGTTTTGGGAACGCAGCCGTCTCTGCGATGCCGATCGGATGCTTTTTTTGAAGGTCCTGACGGTCGCCGCCGATGCTCCAGACAGTGATGAAGGGGACCCTGGTTCCTGGGATGCTGAGAAGAAAGGCCTTTACGACTAATATGCATAGCTTCCTGAGCCGACGTGGTTTCAAGATGAGATTTTGTGAACAGAAAAAATTTGCCAATGTTGGTGGTTTTTGCCACCGGACACCCCGAGGAGAATCGTTGAATATCTCAACGA
This sequence comes from Macrostomum lignano, assembly GCA_002269645.1. NCBI lineage: Eukaryota > Metazoa > Platyhelminthes > Macrostomidae > Macrostomum > Macrostomum lignano. The sequence continues at coordinate 128,530 of NIVC01001895.1, read as the reverse complement.
TGCCGATTTTTCGTGATTCTCAGAGTTGCTTCGTCGAATAGAGCGGAAAATTTTAGCCCGTGTTCTGTATTTTGATGGCAATTGGTTGAATATTCTCGGAGATCCAGACAAAAGAAAAATGTGTGTATTTGAAATACACCCCCATGGTCTTTCTACTGTTAACCGAAAGTCTCCACCATGATTTTGTCTATGGCACTTTAGGTTTTGACCATGGATGAATAACATAACAGGATCGCCAGAAGCTCGATTTTTTTGGTCCTAGCCATAGACAAGCACCAGCATCACAAGAAGCTCAGAATGCCGTACTTTCACACATAGACAAATAGCCGCTGCAGAAGCTGCAAACCTTTATTTATTAGTATTCTATTTTATGTCCAAGCACATGCTCGCAATATATGCAGGGTGAAAGTACGGAATTACTTTTTAAATCGCTTTCGACTCTTAAATATTATCGATCTGTTGCGCAAGAAACCGAATTTGATAAACCAGAAAGGTCAGTTGAAATTCAATATAGTTGAATTTGACTCGCGAAAATGTTGCACAAAACAGGATGCATCTCTATACTGTCAACTGTTGTGCTCATCCTGCTCATGGAAGATGCCACTCTGACGTCTGCCTGCCCGAAAGGATTAAAGCGATTTAAGCAAGGTAAGTTGCTGCTGGTTCAGTACACTGCTCTGTCACTCCACAGACTCTTGTGTCACTCCACTGACTCCTGTGTTACTCTACTGACTCTTGTGTCACTCCACTGGCTCCTGTGTCACCCCGGCCACTGGCTCCTGTGTCACTCCACTGATTACTATGTCACTCCATTGACTCCTGTGTCACTCCACTGACTCCTGTGTCACTCCACTGATTCATGTGTCACTCCACTGATTATGTGTCACTCCACTGATTACTATGTCACTCCATTGACTCCTGTGTCACTCCACTGACTCCTGTGTCACTCCACTGATTCATGTGTCACTCCACTGATTACTATGTCACTCCATTGACTCCTGTGTCACTCCACTGACTCTTGTGTCACTCCACTGATTCATGTGTCACTCCACTGATTACTATGTCACTCCACTGACTCCTGTGTCACTCCACTGATTGTTGTGTCACTCCACTGATTACTATGTCACTCCACTGACTCCTGTGTCACTCCACTGATTATTGTGTCACTCCACTGATTACTATGTCACTCCATTGACTCCTGTGTCACTCCACTGATTCATGTGTCACTCCACTGATTACTATGTCACTCCATTGACTCCTGTGTCACTCCACTGATTACTATGTCACTCCATTGACTCCTGTGTCACTCCACTGACTCCTGTGTCACTCCACTGATTAATGTGTCACTCCACTGATTACTATGTCACTCCATTGACTCCTGTGTCACTCCACTGATTACTGTGTTATTTGAATGCGTCCTGGGTGTCACTCCCTACTGGCTTTTCTACCATAAAATCATTCTACTTCTATCAATATTTCAAAGCTATCTTTAAACTTAGTGAACCAGTATTTTTATTTTTCAGTGCCTCGTACAAATAATTTGGGCAGCCATAAAGTTATGAAAAATTTCAATAAAGGTAATTTCTTTTGCATATCTTGAGAAAACGTGTCTAACTCTAGTTCAAAATCCTAACTAGTTTTAGCGACACCCTACTTAATCCGCCTGACATCTTCACTAATTGCACCGACACCCTTAATTTTGTTTTCCTGCAGCCCACAAAGCCCGGTTGGCTGAGAACGCCGCTAAAGCCAAGGCCTTCAAAAAAAGTGAGACAGCTGGGGCTATTTGCGATTTCAAGACTTGATTCCTCAAAAACTAGAACCGGCACACAAATCCCCTGACACACCACTCACCTGACACACCACTCACCTGACACACCACTCACCTGACACACCACTCACCTGACACACCACTCACCTGACACACCGCTCACCTGACACACCACTCACCTGACACACCGCTCACCTGACAAACTGCTCGGGTAACACAGCTCACCTTTGCCTACCAAAATTTCAGCTCAAAAGGCGAAGAACCTCCAGAATGTGGGCAGTGGCAAAGCAATGAAAACTTTTAAAGATGGTAAATTTTTTTTCATTAGAGTCTATCGCATACAGTTTGTCTTTATTGCATACTAAACTGCATCGTAAAAGTAAAAACTCGGAAAATAAAATCATTACAGCTTCGAAGGCCCGTGATGATGCAAACAAAGCTTCTTCAAAAGCATTTAAAACCTGTGAGTGCTTCTGCTGCTGACCGCACTGACACCCTACTGACCGCACTGACACCCTACTGACTGCACTGACACCCCACTGACTGCACTGACACCCTACTGACTGCACTGACTGCACTGACACCTCACTGACTGCACTGACTGCACTGACTGCACTGACACCCTACTGACTGCACTGACACCCCACTGACTGCACTGACTGCACTGACACCCTACTGACTTCACTGACACCCCACTGACTGCACTGACACCCTACTGACTGCACTGACACCCCACTGACACCCCACTGACTGCACTGACACCCTACTGACTGCACTGACACCTCACTGACACCCCACTGACTGCACGGCAACCATTTTGTTGGAACTTCGCATTATTCACTGACCTAAAATAACTCTTACAGCTCAGGACAGTCTCCACATTGTAACGTAATGCAGCTGAGCAATCAGGGGGCAACCCAATGTGCTGTGGACCTGTCAATCATCAGAGACTGTCAAAGTTAATTACTCACTCTAGCAGACTGGCACTACCCTCTGATATCCAACCGGCAGTAAATGCTGAGGTTTCAATTTTTTACTATATCAAATAAGATAGAAGACGAAGTTAGTTAAAATGCATGATATACTACTGTATTGAGAATATAACCTATTCTAAAGTATCAAAGTAGTAAACTGCTTTTTTCATTAAGTTTCCCTACAAAAGTAGCAATGGTGTGCGAACCCCAGTAACGCTTGCAAAAGTAAACAAAAGTACAAAGTACCCGATGCGGCACTTTGAGTCTGTAATATGTGGTTTTTGTCAGTTTTTATTAATGCAATTGGCTTCATGTCAATTTGGCAATATTGATTAATTTTCTACTTTTTTCAACGGTAAGTTAAAAAAGATGTAAATTTTAACTACTCTACTTGCTAGTAGAAATGCACGCAATATCCGAGTTTTTTTTGTAGAATTTTTCTGTCTATGGTTTAAGCTGAGAAATTTCTTCTGCTTCAGCAAACAGATCTAGTAAGGTTCCTACATTTTATGCTTGTGAACAAGATCGAGCTAGATCAAAGATCACTAATTGGCACAATGAGTCTACTATTAAAGCTTCTTCCGCTATTCTGCCTTGTCCTGCTGTCAATCATCGCTGAAGAGTCGGATGCTTGCCATAGGCGATTGCTGAAAGTCACTGCGAAACCGAGTGAGTACCGATTGTAAATATTTTTTCTAACTGAATAACTCATTTCTTCTCTGCCTTGCTTGCTATAAAGATCGATTCGAAAAATTCACCCTGTTACCCCCAATAATACCCTGCTGTTTCTCACGATACCCCAATAATACCCCGCTATTTCTCACGATACCCCCCAATAATACCCTGCTGTTTCCCTCGATACCCCCCAATAATACCCTGCTGTTTCCCTCGATACCCCCCAATAATACCCTGCTGTTTCCCTCGATACCCCCAATAATACCCTGCTGTTTCCCCCGATACCCCCAATAATACCCTGCTGTTTCCCTCGATACCCCCAATAATACCCTGCTGTTTCCCTCGATACCCCAATAATACCCTGCTGTTTCTCCCCGATACCCCCCAATAATACCCTGCTGTTTCCCTCGATACCCCCCAATAATACCCTGCTGTTTCCCTCGATACCCCCAATAATACCCTGCTGTTCCCCCCGATACCCCCAATAATACCCTGCTGTTTCCCTCGATACCCCCAATAATACCCTGCTGTTTCCCTCGATACCCCCAATAATACCCTGCTGTTTCCCTCGATACCCCCAATAATACCCTGCTGTTTCCCTCGATACCCCCAATAATACCCTGCTGTTTCCCTCGATACCCCCAATAATACCCTGCTGTTTCCCTCGATACCCCAATAATACCCTGCTGTTTCCCTCGATACCCCAATAATACCCTGCTGTTTCCCTCGATACCCCAATAATACCCTGCTGTTTCCCTCGATACCCCCAATAATACCCTGCTGTTTCCCTCGATACCCCCAATAATACCCTGCTGTTTCCCTCGATACCCCAATAATACCCTGCTGTTTCCCTCGATACCCCCCAATAATACCCTGCTGTTTCTCACAATACCCCAATAATACCCTGCTGTTTCCCCAATAATAATTGTTTACACCTGTCCTAACGGGCAGATGTGCAACCGACAGCTCAGTCGCAGCTATTGCGCGGCGCATCTGAAGGCAGCGTACGGCTGTTCAGTCCAAGGAGGATTGGGGGGGGTCCCCTCACACACCCTTAATTACCCCAGCTAATGCTGGCACCCATTTTACAGCTGGGTGAACTGGAGCAATATTTATGCTGAGTTAAGTGTCTTGCTCAAGGGCTAAAACTGTTCCAAATGGGTCGAGAATCGAACCGCCGACCTTTCAGTCGTGAGTCCGACACTCGATCAAACCACTTGGCTACAACCCCAATAACAATGGTTCATAATACCCCAATAATATGCAAAAGGTTATAAATTAAGTCTCAACCGAGTGTCATACTGCATCAGGAAATCTCCACTGCAGCTGCCTCTGTATCAACCCATCGATCTTCAGAGCTGAGGTTCAAGCTGAAAGGCAAGGCGAAGCCGAAACGGGTGCCACCGCCGCGTCCGCCGCCACCGAAGCCGCGGCCGCCGCCACAGCCGATGGTTCCCGCTCGGATGGGGCCGAAGTCGAGACAGCCGCCAGCCGGTCACGTGCCCCGGCCGATGAAGCTGGCCAAGACTTAATGCTCTGGAACCTTCTGTACAATGTGCATGTACATAGGCGCTTTTATACAGAACTTAAATTGAGGAGTACTGTGTGTACTTTTTTCTAGCCTTTATTACACTAATTTTACCTATACTGTGTACCAATTTCTATTTTTTATATTTTTCTTTATATTTTGTTTTACTTTTTTACACTTGCAGCAGGTGGCAATTTCAGTGAGAAAGCACTGATCGATGTGTAAACTTTTATACATTTTTCATGTATGTACATGTACTGTAGAATGTTGTTTTAAATTTATTTGCAGTTACGTAATGGCCGACTGACAAAACATGGCGAATCTAATAAATATACATGAGTCTTATAGCCTATGCCCAATGCTATTCATATACATTATGTACGTGTAGTTTGTTTTTTGAGGTTTGTCGTGAAAACGACTATAAATGCATTTACGGAGATAGTAGAAGGCTTTTCTTTTTCAACACAAAAATTGCTTTTAATACAAGAGACCCAATGTTTATCTTTTGATATTATATATACTTACTTTTTATTATAGCTCTATATTGATAGTCATAAAGCTTTTCGTATAGAAAATACTAATTCTATGTTTATATAATAAAAAATTTACGTACAATATTGCACATGTACAGTGTATAACACATGCCTATAAATCATAAAAATAGCACAGGTGATCTCATTGGTTTAAATGAATCTATATTATCATTCTCAGCTTGATGACTAGTAAAAAATGGGTAACAGAATGATATAATGAGCTCTCAAAATCAATGAGTCGAGTTGTTTCCATTTTCTAAGATGATTTTACGCATAGCACTGAATGGGAGTTTTATCTGTGTCGCGTTCTTTTGTACTTCAGCACCTGTGTACATGTATATTGTGAAGTCCGAAAGGAAAACTACGTAAAAATATAAAGATTAGGTCGATCTATTAGGTAGACTTTAGTAGACGAGAAACGTCCTTACTTCTGATATATAAAATATACACTCATTCAATTTTTCCTAGGTTTTGACTATCCATTCATCAAGAGTTGTCCGGGCCACTAAAATCATGACAGGTAAATAAGTTTTAACAAAAGTTACCAGTTATATATTTGCTTGTGGTTGATCACAGATTTTTTACTAAACAAATCATGTTGAAAGCTGAAATTCACTTGAACAAAAATTTAATTCAGATAAGTATTTGTTCATTGCTAATACATCAATGTTTGATTCACTGTTTTAACTTTTAAAACATTCACCAATTTTACGGTAGCTATTACCTACACTATTTGTCACTGTACGCGATTTGATAGTCAAATGAATTATTAAGTTCTGTAAAATTATAAAATAACATTGTCACAGTATGGAGCTTAGTAGGCAGCGTAAAGTCCAGTTATATTCAGATAATTTAACGGATTTTTGTAAAGACAATCAGCTATATCTGGACCTTCTGAAGGATCATGTCGACGAACTTGAGAAGATGAAAGAATATGACGAAACTATTAAGCAATCTCAGAGTGAGTACTTTCTAATGGTAACTCCCCTGTTGCTATGTAGTATATTTTTTATTGAATTTGCAGGTGCTTTCAATCTTTCACAAATACTGATAAACCTAAATCTCATCTTGACAAATTTAGTTATCATCTATAATTTGTCTCAAAAGAAGGTTATTTCTTAGGAGAAATAAGAAGTTTCTGCATATCCTTAATTAATTATACTTAACTGGTGTGAATGATGATATATAGCTTCACATTAAATTTTTATTTTTGGCTCTAAAAAATAACAGTTTAGTCTGTCCAATACAAAATGAATTTCAATAATGGTTTAATGTTCCATAAAGTTAAATTATTGTTTTGGTTGAGATTGAAAATATTACTAATGACAGATAAGATGACTCAAATACATTATTGATTTACATATGAATTCGTAATCTATAATTTTTTATAAATTATTCGCTATGCCAAAACATAATAATTTTTTTCAATTTTTGTGTCAATTATCAAAATATATTTATTTTGTGTCATTCAAAACAAAATAAAACATTTTAGCCGACGGAGAAATCCACCGGCTGGCCAAGTCGTCCGATCCGCGAAACTTGGCGGTGATGTTCACCCGTATGGAGCCCGACAGCAACGGCCGCCTGTTCACCGCGCCGGCCAGGCCTGGCGAGTACGAGGACGGCCTACCGGCGCGCCGATACGAGGGTGACTGGGGGATTTTCATGCCTTTTTTATTTTCATTTAACGGGGTGTAGCTACAGAGGGGGCGAAAGCTATCGTTAAGAATGACATCTACAACCATATTTCATATTTCCATATTGAATCAAATGAAGTAAAATTGACTCCAAATATTTCCTTTCAGAGAATCCATTCTGTTATCTTTGCTCGACAATGGAACAGCATAAAAAACACATCATGAAAACTGAGGTAAGATAGAAAGCATATTTCTGCATTATTGTTTTTTCATTTTTTAACGGCAGGTAAAAAGTAGGAATGTGCCTGCTTCAGGACGTTAGAATACTCGTAGCACCAGGGGCTTTAGCACCAAGGGCTTTAGCACCAAGGACGCTACTGCAAGGTGGCGGCACCTTAAGCTTCAGGGGTGCGTGACTCCTCTGCCCCATCAAGCTAGTTGTGGGCTATGGTAAAAGAATGATAAGAAAAGCTAATTTTCGGCACTGCACGTCCAATCACGTTACCCTAATTCGGCAGAAGAAAATCCACGGAAAGAAACGAATTCCTTATGAAGCGCCGGCCCCGTTCGTGCCACCGAAACCGCCGCCGCCAAAACCAGAGAGCAAAGAGTGCCTCTACAGGGTCATGGTGAAAACTGGCACGGATATTAAGGCTGCCTGCTCTGCTCCAGTGAGTCAGTCTGTTTTTTAGATCTAGTCTCTAAATGTACATTATCTTTTGAATCTCGTCTCTAAATGTACAGTATCTTTTAAATCTCGTCTCCAAATGTACACTGTCTTTTAAATCTCGTCTCTAAATGTACAGTGTCTTTTAAATCTCGTCTCCAAATGTACAGTCTTAAATCTCGTCTCCAACTGTACAGTGTCTTTTCTAACCCTTCCCTGCCGAGTGTACGCTAGCCATCGCCGCCCCTCTCTGCCCATCCACCGCCCCTCTGCCTCAGGTTTATATTACCCTCCGCGGCGAAGATGACACTCTAAGCCGGAGCCGCCTCACCAAAAAGTTCGGCTCGTTGGCATTCTTTTTCGACAGTGGCAGCACGGAGGTGTTCCACATCCGTGGGCCCCGGATCGGCCGCCTGTCGGACATGACGCTTGCCATTGAGCCACCTGAAGAAGCGACGGCAGCGGCTGCTACAGCTTCGAGTAGACTGCCAGCTGCAGATCAGGTCAAGCCAAAGAAGCATCGATATCGTTGGCTAATTGAGACGGTAAGTAAATTGTTTTTTGAAGCTGGTTTACAAACTAGTAGAATATTTCTGATTTTAAAGTTTCAATAATTTCAGGCGTTTGTTTTGTGAAGTGTCTAGCTTGTGAATTCTTAGTTCGTGAATGGTAAATTTTGTGAATTGTGTAGTTTGTGAATTATGCAGTTTGTGAATTGTGTAGTTTGTGAACTATGCACTTTGTTAATTGTGTAGTTTGTGCATTGTGTAGCTTGTGAATTGTGTAGTTTGTGAATCGTGTAGTTTGTGAAATATGCAGTTTGTGAAATATGAGTTTTTAAAGCATTTAGTTTGTCAAGGCGCCCCATTGCCAACTCCTAATTAACCGCAGGTGAGCGTCAGAGACTACAGCCTGGGCATGGAGTACCACTTCAACGTGAACAACTGGCTGAAATCTGGTCGGAGGGACCGGGTTCGACTCCCGCCTACAACCAGCGCTAAAAGTTTGGCTCAAGCCGGGCGCGGCATTCTGGTCACGACTTACACTGGCCGGAAGGCGACTTCCGGCACTGACTGTCGAGTGTACATCAGCCTGATGGGCGCCAAAGGGTCGCGAGGTCGTCACGAACTTCGGCGACCTGTCGAAGAGGGCGGCAGTAGTGACGGTGGCCGCAATATTTTTCAGCCCGGCAGCAAAGATGTATTCGAATTGTACGTCGAAGACTTTGGCGATCTCAAGGGAATCAGGTAAGAAAAAGACACTTCCGGTGTCTTATATATGACCCATCGGCTTTATACTTCCGGTGTCTTTATGATCCTTCAGCTTTACTTTAGGTGTCTTTCAAAGCAATTCCTTTAACTTATTTTTTCGGTTAAATTTTCAGATTGGAATTGGACACCCGCAATCCTCGATCGTCGGACAAGTTCGATAAAAAGGACAAGATGAACAGGTTAGGCTTTAAACTTGACACTTGCGTGAGTACTGAAGTACTTGAATACTTGAATACTTAGGTACGTGAGTACTTTCGTACTTTTGTACTTGATTACTTGTGTACGTGAGTACTTTTGTACTTTAGTACTTGAATACTTAGGTACTTAAGTACTTTTGTACTTTTGTACTTGATTACTTGGGTACGTGAGTATTTTTGTACTTTAGTACTTGAGTACTTAGGTACGTGAGTACTTTTGTACTTTACTACTTAAGTACTTGGGTACGTGAGTTACTTGAGTACTTGAGTATTTGTGTACTTGGGCACTTGACTGCTAGTTTATATGTAACGAAAGCATATGGAACAAACTCTTGTTCACTTTTTTATTTTTAAGATCGAGCGAAAGTTCTCGTACCTGGTTTGTCGATCAGGTGATAGTGAAGGACATCAAGACTGGTCAGAAATGGCTTTTTACTGTCTCCGAGTGGCTTAATGAGGAGACGCCAATGAGGGAGGTTTGGACTGTCAAAGATGTTCACGATGGAGTGGGTGAGTGGGAGAACACCTGGACTAGGAGAGATAAGCAGGTGGACAACACCTGGACAAGTGCGCTTGCCTGACTCTACTCTTTCAGGCTCTGTGTACACCCAGACAACGCTTTACCAAATTGTAACAAAGACTGGCAAGAAGAATTTCGCGGGCACCGACTCTACCATTTACATGTCTTTGTTTGACAAAGCCGGTCGCAGGTGTGACATCGAGCTGAGGGATGAGGACAAAAGCAGATTCGAGAAAGGCCAAACTGACACAATGAATGAGGTGAGATCTGTCGAAATTTTCCTTTCGTTAAGCTTTTAATTGTCGATTTCTCATCGTGTGAATTAAAACACAACATTTGCGCTGGTTTGAAACACAGATACTAAAATAACTAATGGGCCTTTCAGTTCAGTAGCAAAGAAGAATACATAAGCTTTTTTATAAACATACGCTCGTAAAGGCAGCTGAAATGACTTTGATAAGTTTAGAAGGCCAAGCTTGCAGGCGTAAACAACTTGCTAATTGGTTCAGCCATAATGTACATTGGCCACTGAAATGTACATGGCAGCTTTAGGCTAGAATTCCGAGAAAGGTAATAAAAATTGGGGTGGGGCGGGGGTAGTGTGGAAAGACGCGGTTGGAGGGTTTAAGCTGGGGGTGAGAACCAATAAATGAGCCTTGGCTTTAGAATACGACATTAAAATGCCTCTGATTACCTTACTACTCAACTGAAAGTAGCTGACACGCAAATGTGCTGAGTGGCCTATCTAGATTTTTAGCATCTGTGGTTTTGAAATGATTTTTCTGAAAGTAAAAAAGGTCAGAAATGATTTAATCAGTAGTGTAAATGAAAATTTATCCTGTTTGGCTGATGTGTTTTACCGTCTTACTACTAGAAGTTTATCGTTGAAACCATCGATTGGATTTAAACGTAAACCAGCAGGGACCAGCTTGTGCTTTGAGACACCAGCTAACCAGGGTAACTAATTAAAATGCTTACAGATTTTCACACTCGAAACCGTTGTCTGTTTTCAAATGCAAGTACACCGTTACCAATGTTAGTTATCTATACAGTTGCGGCAAAAAGTTTAGCAACACCTTGCAAATAAATATCTAACCAATTATAAAAACAAGGTCACTTGAATGTTAATTACAATATTTAGGTAGTTACGCTCATATGAATAGCTTGTTTTTTAGTCAGAGGCAGGGGCTGCGTGCACCCTGGCGCACTTTAAGCGACATTGTCACAACCGGCGAGAGGCATTACTGCCCATTCCGCCGACTTTACAAGTACATAAGTTGCATCACATAAGCTAATTTTAAATTAGTTAAAGTGTCATTAGTGCGCGCATTCTGTGGTTTTATTGCACCTGCCTAAACCCCCCATGCAGACCGCTCGAGTGATTGACACGCCAGTGAAGTTGAAGGTGTCCATCTCTGGCAAAGGTATCGCTCCGGACTGGTACATGGACGGGGTGAGAAAAATGCATTTACTTACTATAGCAGTAAGGTGTGAATATTATGAATTATTCCTCAATTACAATTTATTATAAATTAAATATGAATTACCACGATTCTTTTTCTATATTCGCCATTCAACAGAAGGTAACTTTTTACTATGAAGTGTTAAGCTATTCAATCTTACTACTTATTATAGTAGCTGCTTTCAAGTATTTAACTATCAAGCAATCGCTCATTTCCTACCTCTTTTGTGTTGTCTCACTATGCAAGACTGTTTTTTATGAAGCAGTGGAACAATGGCACAGTTAGTTGAGAGATGTCCAAGATGTTTAACTGCCAAACGTAATTCCAAACCCGAACCCAAACCGCAGAACCCAAACCCGAACCCGAACCCCAACACAAACCCGAACCCGAACCCAAACCCAAACCCAAACCCAAACCCAAACCCAAACCAGAACCCAAACACGAACCTGAAACCGAACCCGAACCCAAACCCAAACCCAAACCCGAAACCAAACCCAATCCCACACCCAAACCCAAACCCGAACCCGAACCCGAACCCAAACCCAAACCCAAACCCAAACACGAACCTGAACCCGAACCTGAACCCAAACCCAAACCCAAACCCGAAACCAAACCCAATCCCACACCCAAACCCAAACCCGAACCCGAACCCGAACCCAAACCCACACCCGAACCCAAACCCGAACCCGAACCCGAACACAAACCCGAACCCGAACCCGAACACAAATCCGAAACCAAACCCAAACCCGAACCCAAACCCGAACCCGAACCCGAACCCGAACACAAACCCGAACCCGAACCCGAACCCGAACACAAACCCGAACCCGAACCCGAACACAAACCCGAACCCGAACCCGAACACAAAGCCGAAACCAAACCCCCAAACCCAAACCGAAACCAAACCCAAACCCAAACCGAAAGCGAACCCGAACCCGAACACAAACCCAAACACGAACCTGAACCCGAACCTGAACCCAAACCCAAACCCAAACCCAAACACGAACCTGAACACAAACCCAAACACGAACCTGAACCCGAACCTGAACCCAAACCCAAACCCAAACCCAAACACGAACCTGAACACAAACCCAAACACGAACCTGAACCCGAACCTGAACCCGAACCCAAACCCAAACCCAAACCCAAACACGAACCTGAACACAAACCCGAACCCGAACACAAACCCGAAACCAAACCCAAACCCAAACCGAAACCGAACCCGAACTCGAACACAAACCCGAACCTGAAACCGAACACAAACCCGAACACAAACCCGAACCCGAACCCAAACACAAACCCGAAACCAAATCTAAACCCAAACCCAAACCGAAACCAAATCCAAACCCAAACCCAAACCGAACCCAAACCCAAACCCAAACCCAAACCCAAACCCGAAACAAAGCCTAAACCCAAACCCGAACACAAAGCCGAACCCGAACCTCAACCCAAACCCGAACCCGAACCCGAACCCAAACCCGAACCCGAACTCGAACCCAAACCCGAACCCAAACCCGGACCCGAACACAAACCCGAACCCGAATCTCAACCCGAACCTGAACCCGAATTCGAACCCAAACCCGAACTCGAACCCGAACCTCAACCCAAACCCGAACCCGAACTCGAACCCAAACCCGAACCCAAACCCGGACCCGAACACAAACCCGAACCCGAATCTCAACCCGAACCTGAACCCGAATTCGAACCCAAACCCGAACTCGAACCCGAACCTCAACCCAAACCCGAACCCGAACTCGAACCCAAACCCGAACCCAAACCCGAACCCGAACACAAACCCGAAACCGAATCTCAACCCGAACCTGAACCCGAATTCGAACCCAAACCCGAACCCGAACCCGAACCCGAACACAAACCCGAACCCGAACCCGAACCCGAACCCAAACCCGGACCCGAACACAAACCCGAACCCGAATCTCAACCCGAACCTGAACCCGAATTCGAACCCAAACCCGAACTCGAACCCGAACCTCAACCCAAACCCGAACCCGAACTCGAACCCAAACCCGAACCCAAACCCGGACCCGAACACAAACCCGAACCCGAATCTCAACCCGAACCTGAACCCGAATTCGAACCCAAACCCGAACTCGAACCCGAACCTCAACCCAAACCCGAACCCGAACTCGAACCCAAACCCGAACCCAAACCCGGACCCGAACACAAACCCGAACCCGAATCTCAACCCGAACCTGAACCCGAATTCGAACCCAAACCCGAACCCGAACCCGAACACAAACCCGAACCCGAACCCGAACCCGAACCCGAACCCGAACCCGAACACAAACCCGAACCCGAACCCGAACCCGAACCCGAACACAAACCCGAACACAAACCCGAACCCGAACCCGAACCCGAACCCGAACCCGAACCCGAACCCGAACCCGAACCCGAACCCGAACCCGAACCCGAACCCGAACCCGAACCCGAACCCGAACCCGAACCCGAACCCGAACCCGAACCCGAACCCGAACCCGAACCCGAACCCGAACCCGAACCCGAACCCGAACCCGAACACAAACCCGAACCCGAACCCGAACCTGAACCCGAACCCGAACCCGAACCCGAACCCGAACCCGAACCCGAACCCGAACCCGAACCCGAACCCGAACCCGAACTCGAACCCAAACCCGAACCCAAACCCGAACCCGAACACAAACCCGAAACCGAATCTCAACCCGAACCTGAACCCGAATTCGAACCCAAACCCGAACCCGAACCCGAACCCGAACACAAACCCGAACCCGAACCCGAACCCGAACCCAAACCCGGACCCGAACACAAACCCGAACCCGAATCTCAACCCGAACCTGAACCCGAATTCGAACCCAAACCCGAACTCGAACCCGAACCTCAACCCAAACCCGAACCCGAACTCGAACCCAAACCCGAACCCAAACCCGGACCCGAACACAAACCCGAACCCGAATCTCAACCCGAACCTGAACCCGAATTCGAACCCAAACCCGAACCCGAACCCGAACACAAACCCGAACCCGAACCCGAACCCGAACCCGAACCCGAACCCGAACACAAACCCGAACCCGAACCCGAACCCGAACCCGAACACAAACCCGAACACAAACCCGAACCCGAACCCGAACCCGAACCCGAACCCGAACCCGAACCCGAACCCGAACCCGAACCCGAACCCGAACCCGAACCCGAACCCGAACCCGAACCCGAACCCGAACCCGAACCCGAACCCGAACCCGAACACAAACCCGAACCCGAACCCGAACCCGAACCCGAACCCGAACCCGAACCCGAACCCGAACCCGAACCCGAACCCTAGCCAAAAGTAAATTAATTCTGCAGTTGGATTAGCAGCGACAAAGAATTTTGTAGAATTTAAAATTTTTCCTCTCTATTTACACGTAGAATGTCTACTTTTAGTCACAGATACTATAAACACTAGATAGGCCACTCAGGCTAATTTTCTGGGCAAGTTTTTTATTCTACTTTCTGCTTAGTAGCAATGAAAGGAAGCAACAGTATTATTTGCTAAATTAGACAAATCGAGTGACTGTTTTTAAGACATCGTTTTGCTAACGCCATAAACAACTAACTTGTTTTGTGCAGTAATGGTGTACATTAAGACGCGACAGACAGTGTGCAATGCCGCTATCTTTCAAAGTGGAGGAAGGGGGGTAGTCTGGAATAGGGTTAATATCAGTTTCGTATAAGGCAGGGTGAGTGGATCGATAATTTAGGCCTACTGGTGGTGGGATAGAAAATAAAGGACTGCACATAGCTAGCCTGGGTTAGGGGTGGGGTGGGGGTTGAGAGGTTGTGGGTTAGAAAATTTGGGGGTGGCGAATCGTGCTTAAATACAAGCTTATATAGATGAACAGGACAAGAGTCAGAGTTAAAGAAAGTTCGAGTGCATACTAGCTTTTCTATCTAATCTTGTACTCGAGAAATGTTTTGATTCGAACCACTGCTGTGCTCCCACTTGCACGAGCTTTGTACTAGTGCTATTAACATCCGAGAAAGAAAAATCCGTTGCGAATGCATAAATTACCAAAAGATGACACTGGCGAAGCGCTGGCAGCAGCTACTACAGGAGCGTGGATATTGATCTTTATAAACAATTAAATCACGGGGCCTCCGTGTGTTCAGCTTGCACTTTATGGACGAGGCCTACTGCTGCCTTACAAAGTGCCACGGATGTGCAAGACATCTGTTTTCGCTGGGACGCAATCCCACACCAAGAGTTGATGCTGCCTCGGCTCGTTCAAATAGACCAGCTACCCTCTGTGCAAAGGACTGATAAACGATGAAGAGGCAGACGACATGTACCCTCCAGTGCTGGGGCCAATTAGCAATCTATCTGCAGCCGAGCCTGCGACTTGCCTGCTGCCAGTGCTGTGGCAGAGCAACCTTCGGCTACCAGTTTCTGCGCCGAGAACAGCTGTTGCGGCTGAAAGCTCTCACCTCTGCAGCCGATTCGCGGGTTCCAAGCGCTAGAGGCAAAGATCAAGCGGCTGCAGCAACGATCCCGAAAGTGACAGGCGAATCAAGCGGCTGCAGCGGCAATCCCGAAAGTGACAGGCGAATCAAGCGGCTGCAGCGGCAATCCCGAAAGCGACAGGCAAATCAAGCGGCTGCAGCGGCAATCCCGAAAGCGACAGGCAAATCAAGCGGCTGCAGCGGCAATCCCGAAAGCGACAGGCAAATCAAGCGGCTGCAGCGGCAATCCCGAAAGCGACAGGCAAATCAAGCGGCTGCAGCGGCAACTCTCGATGGTCAAGGCAAGTGCAGCGCAGTCGTGCATCCATGGACTGTGGAGGCGTGGCTAGCGCAGCTTCCAGCGGTCGACTGGGCGGCAGGGCGCTCGCAGTCAGGGGTGCTCTGGTCAAAGGATGTCATCTCATCAGCAGCTCATTGCAGCTGCACCACAAAAGTCCTGCTGCTTATCGGCTGCCTGTTACGAAACCACTGAGGATTGGCTCCATCGGATACATCCCTGGACCTTGAAGTGGCGCATTCGCCAGTTTTTTTCATCTGTTGGGCCGTTCTGAATGCTGCCTCTGAACAAGGGCGACTGGCGACCCTGTTCTTCGACAGCACGCTGCGAGTTTCACAAACAGATGAGCTGATTAAGATGAGAAATCTTTCTATTTTGCTTCACGAATATGGATTATGGAGTATATGATATAGCTCGTATTTGCTAAATATACAATAGTAGACTGCAATAATATAGCCTTCTATGCAATCTAAAGCATTCACAATGTTGCTTTGAATTGTGGAAAGTATAATTATAAGTTTCTTTTTGCAAAAAATCAATACAATTGCTGCATTGCATTCATCTGTTTTTTTATTTTAAAAAAATATAAATAACGCTAAAATGTTTTTACTACTACTAAGCAGAAAGTAGAGTAAACTGTCGTGTTGTGAAAATTAGCTGGAGTGGCCTATCTAGTGTTTATAGTATCTGTGCTTTTAGTAGCCTAAAAAACCTCAGACATTGGCAGAGCCACTTATCAATTAAATCAACCATCCGAACAGCTCCAGCTTAAAACAGAAGACTTTATTGATAGAGAAAAACAGGTAACATCCGTAGTGCTGCACAGGTGGACCCAGTAGCAATTTTTAAGAAGCAAAATTTTTCTTGATAAGCCGCTGTTTTTTATCGTATTTAAACTAGACATTGTGTTTTAGAAAATGTTGTAAATCACCCAGATCATTTGAAAAAAGAAGAAAGCTGCCCTTGCTTCTCTTGCTTTTCATTTTCATATCTCTGTCAATGTTGTTGTGGGGTTGTAGCCCAGTACTGAGAGAGTCGGACTCATGACTGAAAGGTCAGGAACAATTTGTGTCCTTGAGCAAGACACTTGACTCTGCTGTAAAATGGGTGCCAGCATTAGCTGGGGGTAATTGAGGCTGTGTGTGGCGACCCCCCAGTCCTTGGACTGAACAGCCGTACGCAGCCTTCAGATGCGCCGCGCAAATAGCTGCGGCTGAGCTGTCGGTTGCACATCTTCCCATTACGGCAGGTGTAATCAATTGTTATTGCGATAATGATGCATTTTACGAAATATTATCCCCCCAAATCCTGAAACTCCCAGATCGTAGTGACCAAGTACCTGGTGATGGAGGAGATTCTGCAGCACCTGCAGCGGCTGCAGTTCTCCAACAAGATGCCAGACGGGCTGACCCAGGACAAGGGCAAAATCCTGTTCGAGAACGCCGACGCAAGAGAGAAGCAACGTAAAAAGCAGAGACTGGAGGACAGGAGCGGCGCCAAGAAGGGCAAGCGGAAGCGGTCGGACGAAGAGGCCGAGGACTCCGTCGATGCCAGCGCCGGGTTTTTCGGTCGCAGCCGCCGCCGCGCCAGCCTGAAGAGCTCGGATCAGCCCAGCGACAGCGAGGACAGCGACGCAACGGGCTCCGATAAGACTAGCTCAGCGTCCGACGGCGAGTCGGTGGACTCCGTGAAGTCGCACGACGACTTCGATCCGAACCACGGCTCGGTGAAGCTGCCCTACGCCGTGCAGGTGACATTCGTGCCGCAGTCCAAGGACCAGGCCTGGCTGAAGAAGGACAAGACGGTGGAGCTGCCTGCGTCGGACTCCGGCAAGCTGCTTTACCGTCAGCTGCGATTGTGCAGTGACAATGAGAATTTCGAACGAATCCGCAAAGAGCTGCTCGAGAAGCAGAAAGCCGAAGAGGAGAAGAAAAAGAAGCAGCAGGAGAAGAAACGAAAACGATTGGAGGAGCAGCAGAAGCAGAGCCGAGCTGCTGCGGCTGCCAAGAAGAAGTCAAAGTCAGCTCGAGGCCGCGCTGCTTCCTCGGACTCCTCGAGTTCGTCAACTTCGTCTTCAGACGACGAGCGCAGCAAGAAAAGACGTCCGGTTGGCAAGACTCCGCCGAGCGGCGCCAGCCGAAAGGTTGCATCGCCAGGCCGTCAGGCGGGCCGGCCAGCGAGCTCCGATAGCGAGAGCTCGCTGGACGCGTTCGGCAAGCCGAAGCTGCGCTCGAAGGCTGCAGAGAGCTACAAGAAGCTGACAGGCGAGGAGAAGAGGACTGGCAAGGGGTTGGACGACTCCTCAAAACGACCTACCAAATCATCCGAGGACCAGAAGCGCAGTCCAAGAACTCTAAACAGCGACAAAAGCCAGTCGGATCGCCGCGGGCTCCAAGGAGCAGAAAAAAAGCCATCAGCGCCGCCGCCAGAGAAGAAGTTTGGTGGAAGCTTCAACATCAGACGTGCCGACAGGTTGCAAACGGACGAGTTCAACAGGAGCAAAGACAAAAGTCCTGCGTCAGATTCCGCCAGGCGACTGGGCCGCAACCTTGACTCCGGCAAAGATCGGACCGCCGAGCAGGACCCCGAAAAAGATCTGAAAAGGAGCCCTCGAGAGTTTGATCGGCTGAGTGGCCTCGGCGCTTCCGACAAGGCCCAAGAGAGGAAGAGCCCGCTAGATCTTGAGACTGGTCGTAGTCGCTTGAGCAGAGACTTTGATGGGCCAGAATCGAGCAGAGGTCGGAGCGGAGCCGACTTCGACAGGTCGGACTTGAGCAGAGGCCGGAGCGGAGCCGAGTTCGATAGGTCGGGCTTGAGCAGAGGCCGGAGCGGAGCCGACTTCGACAGGTCGGATTTGAGCAGAGGTCGGAGCGGCGCCGATTTCGACAGGTCGGACTTGAGCAGAGGTCGGAGCGGAGCCGACTTCGACAGGTCGGACTTGAGTAGAAGAGGTCGGAGCGGAGCCGATTTCGACAGGTCGGACTTGAGCAGAGGTCGGAGCGGAGCCGATTTCGACAGGTCGGACTTGAGCAGAGGTCGGAGCGGAGCCGATTTCGACAGGTCGGACTTGAGCAGAGGCCGGAGCGGAGCCGACTTCGACAGGTCGGACTTGAGCAGAGGTCGGAGCGGCGCCGATTTCGACAGTCGTCGACGCGATCGCCTCGGTGGCGGCGTGGCTGCAGCGGCATCCGCCGCTGACCAACCGCGCATCGTGGTGACGGCCACGGACGGCAGGCAGGGCGATCCGGTGGTTGGCAAGTCCGGCGGCGGACGACTTCGACAGCGCAGTTTTGAGCTTCCTTGAAACTGCTTCTTGGAGCGCCTTATGATTTTTTCAAAACTGCAGAATTTCTTTGAAATTTGTGTACGCAACAACACTCGTGAATAAATAAACAACTTATGCTTACGTAGCTTCTCTTAAGTCACAGAGTTTTTCTGACACACTCTTGCGCGATATGTATGGACCTATCTGTTAACCACATACTTCCTTATCTTTGCTATGTGCCTACTATATGTTATACACAGCCTCCGAGAATTAATAAACAGATAATCTTCAACTGACTTGACGCTTTAACGTTTCTCAACGAATCATACTTTTGTTATCTACAAGCGTATTAACAACTGTCGTAGTTTGAACGAGGCTGTCGGCAGAGTTTATTCAAGCATAGGAAATTATAACATAAGTGAGAGGCTGAGAACGAAAGCGTATAGCTGGTTGCTACCATAGACATAAAAAGGATATGATTGGGTAAAGTGCAACAACGCTAGCTCTAGCTAGCAGCCACTATAATACCACATGTCCCCGTCTGCAACGGAAGACGATGGATAACGACGTCCGCAAGACAGTCAAACAAACAAACTTTAAGAACTAGCTAGTAAACTTCGCAAAGTCAGTCTGAGCCTACGGCACAAGGTGATTTGGGGGATTCCTCACCCTAGGGCCTAGTGCTTCTTCTTGTCGGAGCGATCTCTGGGGGAATCTCAGGCATATTAGTTTGTGGTTATTGGTGAACTTCCTCTTCTTCCTCATCGGCTTCAGAGGCAGGAGCCAGCGGGCCGAATTGATTGTTTGAAGCCAGGTGTAGTTTGGCGCCCGTCAGTAGCCAGGAGGTGTTGCGCCCTTGCGACATCAGCTCGAGACATCAGCTCGAGAGCTGGTGGTGTCACCGTTGGCCTTGAACTGCACCGGGTCGCCCTGCTGGAAGGTGGAGACCACCGGAACCCGAAGTCGCCGTCCTAGCACGAGCTCGGCAGGGGTTCGTCCGCGTGAAGTTAAAGAATTGCGATGATGTAGCAGAGCCCTCTGCAAAAAAGCGATAAAGCTGCCATGTGTTAGACGCTGGGTCCATGCCTGCAAGGCTTTCTTGACAGTCTGGACAGCTCGCTCAGCTGCACCATTAGATTGAGGGGAATATGGAGGGCTCTCCATCTTACGAGCACCATTCTTTTCCAACCAGGCCAGTAGTGGAGCTGAGGTGAACAAGCTGGTCCGAAACAACCAGCTCCGGAACACCAAAGCGAGTAAAAACCGTTTGCAGCGAGTTGATGACGCTGTCTGCTGATCTGTCCTTTGTGGGGAGAGCTTCTATCCAGCCCGAGTACGCATCAACCACGATGAGAATGTTGCCAACGGCTGGTACAAAAGCCCAGTCCATGTGCACTCTTTGAAATGGAGCGGTGGCAGGTGGCCAAGTGTCCCGAGTTTTTTGTAGACGAGGTCTTAACTGAGTGCGTGCCTGGCATTGATGAACGAATCGCTCCACGTCCCTCTGCATACCGGGCCACCAACAGGTCTGTGCAAGCAACTTGTGCGCTGCGTTAGAACCCGTATGAGTGTCATGCACTGCGTCGAAGGCCTCTCGTCTGAGCCTTGGCGGAATGAATGCTCGGCGGCGCATGTAGATCAGGCCATTCTCTAGGGTCAGGTTTTCCGCGACTTTCTTAAAGGCTGCCTCTGCTTGTGTGCAGTCTCGCCAGTCACCAGTCTGACTCAATTTCGGATATTATTCTGTGTGGATCGATGGTTGGGGATTCAAAGGCAACGCAGTTTATCGCCCAAAAGGTACTGCTAGGCTCAAGATCCGCGTTTTCGAACCGGAGTCGGGAGAGCGCGTCGGCATGCGGAATTTTTGTCCCTTGTACGTATTCCAGAGTGAAGTCGAATTGCATTAGAAACAACGCCCATCGGCTGATTCTGGAAGAGGTGCGCAATGGAATGTGAATTTTCGGCCCTACAGATAGTGCAGATAGTGTGTCAGCCTATGGATTGCCCAGAAAATCGCCAGGGCCTCTCGTTCGATGTTTGAGTAGTTAGCTTCTGCGGATGAGAGAGTCCTGGAGATGTAAATCACGGGGTGCCCGTCCTGGGTCAAAACAGCCGCAAGCGCACCTTTGGAGGCGTCAGTGGTTAGAGTGGCCTCTTTTTCCAGACTGTATGGCTGCAGCACAGGCCTGGATGAGATTTCTGGATGAGAATCTTCAACTGACTTAACGCTTAAACTTTTCTAAACGAATCATAATTTTCTTATCTACGAGCGTATTAACAAGTTTATTTTCTTTAGCTTTACTTTATAAACTCCAAGGCACACAGGCTGTACATGCCCGCCGATTTGAGAGTCAGGGAAGCTGTACAACCTGCGAGCTCAGGGGTCATCTGACACTCCACAATCTCATCTGACACTCCACAATCTCATCTGACACTGCACAATCTCATCTGACACTCCACAATCTCATCTGACACTCCACAATCTCATCTGACACTCCACAATCTCATCTGACACTCCACAATCTCATCTGACACTCCACAATCTCATCTGACACTGCACAATCTCATCTGACACTCCAAAATCTCATCTGACACTCCACAATCTCATCTGACACTCCACAATCTCATCTGACACTGCACAATCTCATCTGACACTCCACAATCTCATCTGACACTCCACAATCTAATCTGTCATATGGATTTGTTAAAGTTCCTTTCTAGGCCTGGAATCAGATTATCGCACTTATGTCTATGGCATAGTACTAATATGTACATGTGAGTAGCAAATCTACAAAAATAAAGGAAATTTTTCATTGAATTCTGAAAGAGATCATTGAGCACACAATTGTTTATTCGCTAGTGAGCAAAATGTATCAAAAAGTTTGGAATTTTATTTTGCTACCACTGTGCATCATTTTGCTGTCTCAGTTGGTACATGAATCACTAGGATGCGTCCTAAATCCGTACTATGCATACTATGACGGTTACAGGCGATGTAAGTAGACAGCCCTGCATTCGATTAAACGCTCAGCTTGTATCTGTTTTACCTACTAGATTCTTTGCTACTGCATTGTGTCACTCTACTGCATTCTGTGTTACTCTACTGCATTCTGTGTCCCTCTACTGCAATGTGTGTCACTCTACTGCATTGTGTGTCACTCTACTGCATTCTGTGTCACTCTACTGCATTCTGTGTCCCTCTACTGCATTCTGTGTTACTCTACTGCATTCTGTGTCACTCTACTGCATTCTGTGTCCCTCTACTGGATTGTGTGTCACTCTACTGCATTGTGTGTCACTCTACTGCATTCTGTGTCACTCTAACGCATTTTTTGTCACTCTAACGCATATTGTGTCACTCTAACGCATATTGTGTCATTCTAATGCATTTTGTGTTACTCTACTGCATTTTGTGTTACTCTACTGCATTCTGTGTTACTCTACTGCATCTTGTGTTACTCTACTGCATTCTGTGTTACTCTACTGCATTCTGTGTCACTCTACTGCATTCTGTGTTACTCTACTGCATTCTGTGTTACTCTACTGCATTCTGTGGCACTCTACTGCATTCTGTGTCACTCTACTGCATTCTGTGTCATTCTACTGCATTCTGTGTCACTCTACTGCATTCTGTGTCACTCTACAAACATACGTCACTCCTTGCTTCTGTGCCACCTTATCCGTGAATCAAGATTGGAATTAAGAAATCGATTTTTCATTTTTGCAGACAAGATCCATAAAGAGGAAAAGAACCGAGAAAAGGTCATTGTGGCAAAAGGTCTGTACGGAATCAGTTTTGTGAATTTTATCGCGAATATCAGCCTCTATCAACTGCCAACTACTGCACATCAATTCAACTCCCTATTATTCCGCTTGCAGCTCAGCAAAAGATGGATTCCATGAAAGCTTCGAGAAAACAGCTTACTCAAAAGCGTGAGTTTCTTACACACCCCCTACCACTGACACACCTATCAAGTGACACACCACTCACACCACTCACCTGACACACCACTCACCTGACACACCACTCACATGGCACATCACTTACCTGACACATCACTTACCTGACACACCACTTACCTGACACACCACTCACCTGACACACCACTCACCTGACACACCACTCACCTGACACACCACTCACCTGACACACCACTCACCTGACACACCACTCACCTGACACACCACTCACCTGACACACCACTCACCTGTCACACCAATTACCTGACACACCACTTACCTGATCTGACACACTAATCACCTGATACACCACTCACCTGACGCACCATCTGACACATCAACTGACACATCAAGTTCGGTTACCTCATTTTGTTTACAATCTCCACTATTTTTCAGCAGCCAAGGTGCAGGGCATTAAACCGAGTATCCCATCTTCTGGTGCCGTCATGGTTTCGCAAAGGTTAAATCCATGACGTTGCACCTATGCTGATTGCACTTGCACAACACTGCGTCTGAATACGTACGAGTATACACACTGTACTAGTAGAAGGTCTAACAAGACACTATTTGTAAGTGTATTTTCAAGACTTCTGCTTCTAGGCCCATATTTTGGCAAATTATTTTTGCTTTTTGTTCTTGAATAAACGACAAAACTGCATACAAAACTGTAGCAGTAAACGCGGTGCCTTGCAAATTTTAGTACTCGTAGCTAAAATTGATAACAATCAACATTTCGAGCTCATTTTCTTTTGCACGTCTAACGTGACCAGCAATTATCATCAGGAATAGAAGATTTCTCTGACCGGTTTCTACTTAGTTACACGAGTACAATCTCGCAAAACCACGAAGTGCTCGTATCCAATGACAAAACGCGGCCTATATCGATGCAAAGACCAATGTACTGTAGTAGACTACATCCTTGTCTCTATGTTGAAACGCGGGGTGAACTCTGAATCCAGAGAAAATGCAACCGAGGATTCAAGGCGCTAAATACTAACATGTGATAAGAAAGCAGCTTTTACTTGAATGATAAAAAATTAATCGTTGAAAAAGGCAATGCTGGTGTTCATTGTTAACAAAATCATTCAAGGAATCGGTAGGTAAATGATGGAATCGAATCCATAGTCTTCGGACAAGCTGTCCGAAGAACTTAAGGCGCATGAAAGAAGGCATCACCGAGCGTGTAAAATTCACATCGGATTGGATGTCACGGTTGATGATAGCTTGGCAAGATTCAATCTGAGAGACTTCAATGAGGCGATGCAAAGAGAGTACCAACCTCTGCCCAGCATCGGCTAATCAACCGGTTAATGCAGGTGAAATTTTTCTTCAATTAGAATTGCGCGAGAAGTCGTGCAAGCTTTCAATAATTTTCATTTGTCTACTGACCACTCATGCGTTACAAGCGCGTATCAATGGGTTGGGTTTAACTCTTCTTTTGTGTGCCGGCCGACATCCCAGCGGACCTGATGTGCCGCGGCACAGCCGGGCAGACTACCAAGCTCGCACGCTGGCAGCGGTTCACCTACATGTACCCCGGCGGTCTGGTGCCCCCACGTGGAGGAAGGCCTCCGGTGGCGCAGAGGACTTGCCTGGGCGGCCCTCCTTCGATCTGGGCATCCTCCAGTCCGAAGCGCTGCCCGACCGCCAGAGGGCTCGGCTGTGGCAGGCGGTGGTCGAAACCGTCCTGCTCTACAACGCTGAGACGAACGCTGACGGCTACGCTGGAGCGGCAGCTGGACTCGGCGCACTCAGGGCTGCTCCGTGCGGCCTTTCGAGCTGACGAGAGCGTCGGGACCGAGGCCCTGTACGATCGGGCCAAGCTGCAGCGCCCGTCCACCATCCTGCGCCGGCGGCGACTTCAACTGGCGGGCGGCCACGTGATCCGGGCCGAGGGCTACTGCCCCCAACCTGTTCAGGACGTCCTGCTGCTCACCTTGCAGGGCCAGTTAGAGGCGGGGTCAGGCCCAAACCTGTCGATACGTGAGCTGCCTCCTACGCGACGCCGGGGTGCCCGACACTGCCAACGGGGCGGACTTCGTCCACTCTCAGGCTCTGCGGCGTGCCATCTGACGCGCCCTGCGTGGCTAGCAAACAGCGAGGCTGTGTAATTTTTTGTTGTTGTTGTTGTTGTTTTGCATGCCAATCGGCGATGTAAAAGAATATTGGCAGGCCTAACAGGAGTGCTAAACATCCATGATGATAGCTCGTATCAAGATGCTATGATAAAAGCTTTCACAAACATTCAAGCAGCCGATAAACTCACTTGAGTTGAGATACTTCGTGGGATTAGGTCAATTTTTGAATCGATTCATACCGAATCTGGCACCTATTTCCAGCCGATTCAGAAAACGGCCTCGAAAGGTTTCAACTAGCAGTGGTCGACGGCGCGCTCAGATGAATACGTTTGAACGGAATAAAACTCTAATGTACCTTCATCGTTTCAACGGCAATGACGAAAACAACGGAAATATTGGATGAAGACCAAGGTTTGATTTACTGGCCTAATGCTTGGGTCAGACGCAGTTATCACTACTGATCCGAGGTGGCTAGTAAGGAATGACTAGTTTGATGAAGACTGCGTGAAGACTGCCTATAGCGTTACAAACTGCCAAAACAATTTCTTTGGAAAGTGATATCCAACGACAAAACTGGCTGCATGTTTCATCTGGTTATAGCTCGTACTATAACATGTAGTTTGTATTTTGAGATCAGTAAAAATACTGATCTCTGGAGCAGTAACCAAGCAAACCAAGACGAAGTAACTGTCTGTAGTCTCTCCACTTTCTCCTGTATTACTCCACTGCATTATCCGTCACTCCACTCCCTCCTGTGTCGCTCCGTTTCCCTATGCGTATGCGTTGCTCCACTCCCCTATGCGTCACTCAACTCCCTTATGCGTCACTCCACTCCCCTATGCGTCACTCCACTCCCCTATGCGTCACTCAACTCCCTTATGCGTCACTCCACTCCCCTATGCGTCACTCCACTCTCTTATACGTCACTCCACTCCCCTATGCGTCACTCAACTCCCCAATGCGTCACTCCACTCCCTTATGCGTCACTCAACTCCCCTATGCGTCACTCAACTCCCTTATGCGTCACTCCACTCCCCTATGCGTCACTCAACTCCCTTATGCGTCACTCAACTCCCTTATGCGTCACTTAACTCCCTTATGCGTCACTCCACTCCCTTATGCGTCACTCAACTCCCTTATGCGTCACTCCACTCCCCTATGCGTCACTCAACTCCCCTATGCGTCACTCAACTCCCTTATGCGTCGCTCCACTCCCTTATACGTCACTCCACTCCCCTATGCGTCACTCCACTCCCCTATGCGTCACTCCACTCCCCTATGCGTCACTCCACTCCTTTATCAGTCACTCCACTCCCTTATACGTCACTCCACTCCCCTATGCGTCACTCCACTCCCCTATGCGTCACTCCACTCCCCTATGCGTCACTCCACTCCCCTATGCGTCACTCCACTCCCCTATGCGTCACTCCACTCCCCTATGCGTCACTCCACTCCCCTATGCGTCACTCCACTCCCTGATGTGTAGCTCAATTACCACGTGTCATTCCACTCCCTCTGCGTCTTAGGCATGCAGAAGTGCAATTTTCTAGGTTTCCTAAGTTTCTAGTTTCTAGTGGTCCTTGAACATGCACCAGTAACATGCATCGGGTAGATGTATTGGTGACCTGTATCTGTCGCATACGTGGGTGACATGCATATGCAGGCTCATAACCAACATTAAAGACTCGAGAATGAGTATGAAAAAATTCTGCCTACAGGCAGTTCCAACTTTTATTACTTGGCTAGAAGCTCTCTAAAATAATATGTTGAACTAATGCGGGGCATAGAAAACGTAGTTTTTTCCTGCACAAAAGCATAGCTCGCATGCAAAATAAGCTATTCTCAAGCCTCTAAAGCAGAGCCTGTGGTAAGACTAACACAGTTTAGTTTAAGCAATCGTCCACCCATTTTAATTCAGTAGCTAGCTCTTATTTACTTTCATCTCAACTGGTCACACGCCGAGAAGCACAATAGCAATGGAGCCCGATCTGCTTTTACCTCCCAACAGAAGCAGCTGCAATATCAGCCCTGATTCGAAAGCCCTCTCCAGGGGTTTTCATATTGTTTGACCATACTAATAAAAAGAAGGCTATTGTGCGTCGCTTCGATAGAAATCTCACTTTGAGCTCTACGAGGGGTTCTGCCAAGAAGGACAGACTTTAGTGCCTCAGGGCGAATGTAGAAAGCACCGCGAGAGACAGCGCGTGCTCTAAAGTGTCTGTTGGGCCAGTGCAGCAGTAGACGCAAGGTAGCAAACCTAATAAATTTGCCAGCTAAAATTGCTTAGCAAAAGAGTTTAGGAAATGCTTGAAACTTATAGAGCAACCATTTAAGATTGATAACAATTGAGCAGTAAACAATATTTTGAAAGGCTAGAGGTAGGTAAGGGAACGAAGCGGCGTGGTTTGCGTTCGCTGGATACAAGCGTCTACGGAGCGGTCAGCCAGACAGGTTTGGGGTGGGGCACTTTAAAGAACGAACGGACAGTGGTAAACGAACGCTCCCTGGGTATAAAAGGCGATGCTTTTGATCAAGCATAGGAATTCAAAACAACGCAAAAAATAATCTTTAAAGCAAAAAACTGTAGCATTAGCTTAACCCTAATTAGTTTATAGGATTTCCTTGAAAGTCTTCGAAAACAATGGACAACCGCGGCTACTACACGATGCAGCCCCAGGCTCAGCAGTCCAACCAGTCCCAAAGTTACCAGTCCCAGACGCAGCAG
This sequence comes from Macrostomum lignano, assembly GCA_002269645.1. NCBI lineage: Eukaryota > Metazoa > Platyhelminthes > Macrostomidae > Macrostomum > Macrostomum lignano. Next base: position 100,501 of record NIVC01001895.1, on the reverse strand, counting down.
AGAGTCGCCACAACCACATCGTCCGGCCAGCGGCAGCTCCAGTATGGCTACTCTGTCCCGGAAGTTCGGGTGGAGCTGGACACCCGCCAGCAGTATCCTGCCTCTACCGGACGATACGAATACTCGCAAAGTATCGGCGGCGGGACCGCAGCCAACGGAAACGGAACGAGCCACTCGCTCAAGGCCCAGTTCGCGAACCAGCAGTTCGAGATGCAGCATCCGACTGTCACTGCGTCAAACACAAACAGAAACTTCCTCAGCGTCTCCGGACACGACAAGCCTGACGGAGGTCCCGGAGGCGGAAGTGCCGCAATCAGTGTATGCGCTTCGTCGAACTGCGACAACTCTGAGCACATGAACGAAGACCAGTACAGAGAGTGGCTCACCAAGAACTTCAAGTACCGCTTCGATCCGTACGTGACTACTGGAGGCATGCCGCTCAAGGAGTTCATGGAGATGGCAGAGTCTGTCAACTTTAACCGGTCTCGAAACCTACAGGGACTGTTTAAGAGGCTGGACAAAGACGGAAATCAACGAGTGTCTTGGGACGAGTTCTTTACCGGAATGAAGTACACGAAAAAGTCGGAGGTGTCTCGATCGAAGAGAGTCATCAACTCGTTCATCGAGAGCATGACGCCTGCAGCGCAGAAGAAGCTTCGCAAAGAGAAGATCCAGGCAGCTCAAGCCGGAGAGCCGATCCCGGAAGAGAGCTACCTTGAGGCGTACAACTGCAGGCCGCCGCCGCTCTTCATTCCGCTGTTCTATGTAGCCGTTTGGATCTTCTTCATCATCTACACGGTTGAGCTGTCCAAGGGACCCGAGTGGAACAAGGTGGGATGGGAAAAAGGATTCCCGTACTACAGCCCGCTGGTCTTCTGTCCGAGTCTCCGACAAGAAGCTTGGCGCTTCGTGTCCTACATGTTCCTGCACAATGGCTACCACCACGTCGTCTTCAACACGATCCTGTCGTTCCTTCTAGGAATCCCGCTGGAAAGTGTCCACAAAGCTTGGCGAGTAGGTCCAGTGTTTCTAATCGGTGTAACCATTGGTGCCATGGCCAGCAGCATCGCAGACCATAACACAATGCTGATCGGAGCCTCCGGTGGGGTGTACGCTTTGTTCGGAGCCCACTATGCCACGGTGCTCATGAACTGGGAGGAGCTGCAGGATGACTGGCTGGATATCAGAGCAAATCCGCTGAAATTCCTTCTGAGTGGGATCATGCGCCTTGTCTATCTGACCCTCTTGCTCATCCTGGACTTTGGCATCAGTTTCTATGGACGCTACTCCGGAACTCAAACCCTCCCTGTGAGCGTTGCTGCTCACGTCGGAGGCCTGCTGGCTGGCTTCTTTGCTGGAGTTCCCATTCTACGAAACATCGACAAGAAACCGTGGGAGAGCAAGGTGTCGATTGTGTGCTGGGTTGTGCTGGCATGCATGTTTCTTTTCGGCGTGTTCTGGAACATTTTCTACAAGAACTACCCAGCAGCTGACAGCATCGTCTGCTCCAATACAGCGCTGGCCGACTCGTTGGGATGAACGCCTTGGAATCGCGAAGTGAGACGAACGCTTCAGAGTATAACGTTTATATTTAGGCTTGCCTCTTTATTAATAAGAGAAATGATGAAATTTTGTGAAATTACTAGATTGCGTACATTTATACGAGCTATGCGATTTCAAACATTCAGACGTTAAATAAGTTATATGTCTGCGTCAGTTGATAGTGTCAAAAGCTTTATAATACGATCGTGTAATATCATAATAATAATTGTTTACACCTGCCCTAACGGCAGATGGACAACCGGCAGCTCAGCCGCAGCTATTGCGTGCCGCATCTGAAGGCTGCGTACGGCTGTTCAGTCCAATGACTGGGGAGTCGCCACACATCCTCAAATGCCCCAGATAATGCTGGCACCCATTTTACAGCTGGGTGAACTGAAGAAATACAGAGTTAGGTGTCTTACTCAAGGACACAAATTGTTCCAGTAGGATCGGGAATCGAACCCCTGACCTTCAAGTCGTGAGTCCGACGCTCCAATCACTAGGCTACAACCCCCAATATTACCATTATATTATCCCGCTGTACAAACAGAAGTCAATATTGAACTAAAAATCCATTTTAACTTACATATTTGTCATCGCATAAATCCTCCATACACTTAAATTTGTATTTTTGACTATATATTCTTAAAGCGGAATTCAATTCGAAGGTTTTTCTCCATCTCCATAGCCTGTGGTCGTTTGACGTGTCTATATTATGAACGATTTTATATTGATTCTTGTTTATCGCGCAAACCATGTGACTTTATGTCCTCATGTCGTTTATCATAAGCAAAATTAAGAAATGTTAAAGCGCTTTGTTGAATAAATATTTGAGCCTACTTCTAGCGATTTCGACGCTTTGTAACGATAAAGAATTCTGCTTATGAGCTATGCGCCAGCACCTGCTGAAATGTAATGAAATAATAAATCGAGACAAATCTTAGCCTGTGGAAGCTCACGGTTGCTGTTTAGCAGCTATAAAGTACACTGCATCAAACTCGAACCCCGTTTTACGCTTGCATCTACGAGCTCTGCCCATTAAATTTTATTTAAACAAAACTTCATAGCCAAGAGCTATAGCTGGCTGAAAAGCTAGAGAATGGCGAGTGGGCAAAGACCTGAGACCAAAATAAAACATGCTGGCAGGGCATACCATATGCTGTATATGGACTCAGTACGAGGAAGGGTTTTACTGCTTGAGGTAGTGCCCGAAAGTCTTCTCACTCTTCTGGAGACAGCAGGAGTCTCAGAGCGAGACAACTCGATTGTTCGTCAAATCTGCTGGATAATATAGCCTACGAGCTCTCTCAGACAAAACTGCATACCGCGCCACTCAAGCCCTTGCCAGAACACCTCATCGACCCACGACACCCCGCGACTTAACAAAATGTACCGCCAAATGCAGAGACTATATGCACAGCTTCGAGAATTAATAAACGAACAATCTTGAAACAACTTGACGTCTAAACGTTGCAAAAAATTTTTTTGTCATCTATCGCTCATTTCTCTTGCACAATTATTTTGAAAGCCTAACAGCAGGTCTACAAATGGTCTTGTTGATTTTATCTGACATCACAATCTTTGGCACTAGCCAAAGAGCCCTGCTGCTTCCAGTTAAAAAGGTTGCTGTGCGAATAAACAATCTGTCAGGAATAAATGAAACTTTAATGCAACTTGATCGCTTGGTAATTCCTCAGTATTCGAGAGCAAAAATGCTACGACGGCGCACAAGGGGTATATGAGAATGACGAAAACAGTGAAAAGATTGCCCCAGATGCGTCTGCATGGTGCCCTCGAATACCAGAAGGCGTGCAGAGCTCTGTCTCATCCTGCTACACCTTTTTACTTTCTATTTTGAAAAAGCTGCACTCAATATTGACATATTTGCATTCAATTTTGACAGTCTGTGGTATCGCTTGAGAAATGTTCAACCTATTTTGACAAACTCAAATGCAATAATGACGATTTTCACACCGAAAATGACAAACTCCAACCATTGGAGAATGGTCGACAAACCCTCTACCGCTATAAAAGACGATGTTTCTGATCAATCTTAGGAGTCTAAAACAGCGAAAAAAACACTCTTTGAAGCAAAAACTGTAGCATTAGCAAACCCAGATTTATAGTTCGCAGAATTTCCTTGAAGTCTTTGCAAACGACGGACAACCGTGCCTACTACACCATGCAGCCCCACACGCGCCAGCACCTAATGAAAAAACAAATCGTGACAGATCTTAGCCTGTAGAAGCTTAAGGTTGCTATTTAGCAATTAAAAAGTGCACTGCATCAAACTCGAATCCTGTGTGCTCTCGTACCTACTAGCTCTTCCCATTAAATTTGATTTATTCTCAGAGTTTCTACCGACAAAAGGCTCTCCAAGCGCACCCATTTCTTATTTTCATTATTTCCATTTAAGCAATACATTCATAGCCAAGAGGCTAAGAGCTATAGCTAGCTAAAAAGCTAAGAGAATGGCGAGTGTACAGACCCCAGGCCAAAATGTGCTTACAGGGCAGACCTGTTGCTGTGTATTGTGGCTAATATTGCTCCACAAGTGGGTAGCCCTGAGCTCGGGAGTAGACTCATGCAGTATGCGGAAGGGTTTTACAACTTGAGGCAAATGCCCGAAAGTCTGCCCACTCTTCTAGAACGAGCCAACTGGATTGTTCGTAAAACCGCTGCTAGTTTAGCAATGCGACCCTCGGACACAACTCTGTGTACCGCGCCACCCAGCCATTGCTAGAGCACTCTCATCGACCCACTACGCCCGCGACTTAACAAAAATGTCATGCAAGACGCAAAGTATGCAGCAACCCCGACTAGAAATGTACGCGAAATTATATGATTGTATGATTGTACATTATTTGACGTTATTTGGGTTATAGTCGCATTTGACTTCCTACCTGGTATATTAATCAGTTCCGTTTAAGCAGGTACGTTTGCATTTATTGTAGGAGCGGTAATTGTAGAGATTTACCTGGTCAATCTATTGAACAATGGCTAAGCATGCGATTCGTCTTCACGAGGTTGAAATGAAAGGCTTCCGAAGCAAAATTCAATAAAACGATGAAGCTAATCTTTACATACATTATACACTTCACAAGCGAATGTAGCGAACATATCGCTAGTGATCAGTAAATAGAAGAACAATGCATAACATGATAAAAGACGATATAAACTAATGAAATGCATCGCAACCTCCTCAGAAGTTTCCAGCAGCTACAAAGTGTTTTATACGTGCCACTGCAAAAAATTAAAGCAAAGCCGAAGACGCGTAAACACCCTTTAGTAAACCCATTGCTCCAAGTGAATACGCCGATAAAGTATTGAGTTGAAGCGCAGGCTTATAATAAATATCTTATTTTGCCGCTTCACAAAATATTTCAGGTAAATAGAATGATATTCTTAGCACACAGCTAGCCAAGCGTGTTACAGCATTCAATTACGAAAGGCGTTGGTAAAGAGCTACATTTACTACAGGCTGCAAATGCAAAACGCTCATTCGGCAGAAGTAGAGGGCGTGAAGCAAGCATGCTTCTAGCATGAGCGAATTGGCTGCCAGGGAATGGGGGAGGGCTTCGTGACTTGCTTTGTTGCACTCAATGGTATACAAATGTTGGGCAGGAACGAACTGAGTCAGCTCACTGAACACTTGAGCAAAGAAAGTCTAACAGAAAATTGGAAAACTGACCGAACAGAGATGGACAATCGCGGCTACTACACCATGCAGCCCCAGGCTCAGCAGTCCAACCAGTCCCAAAGTTACCAGTCCCAGACGCAGCAGAGAGTCGCCACAACCACATCGTCCGGCCAGCGGCAGCTCCAGTATGGCTACTCTGTCCCGGAAGTTCGGGTGGAGCTGGACACCCGCCAGCAGTATCCTGCCTCAGCTACCGGACGATACGAATACTCGCAAAGTATCGGCGGCGGGACCGCAGCCAACGGAAACGGAACGAGCCACTCGCTCAAGGCCCAGTTCGCGAACCAGCAGTTCGAGATGCAGCATCCGACTGTCACTGCGTCGAACACAAACAGAAACTTCCTCAGCGTCTCCGGACACGACAAGCCTGACGGAGGTCACGGAGGCGGAAGTGCCGCAATCAGTGTGTGCGCTTCATCGAACTGCGACAACTCTGAGCACATAAACGAAGACCAGTACAGAGAGTGGCTCACCAAGAACTTTAAGTACCGCTTCGATCCGTACGTGACTGCTGGAGGCATGCCGCTCAAGGAGTTCATGGAGATGGCAGAGTCTGTCAACTTTAACCGGTCTCGAAACCTTCAGGGACTGTTTAAGAGGCTGGACAAGGACGGAAACCAACGAGTGTCTTGGGACGAGTTCTTTAACGGAATGAAGTACACGAAAAAGTCGGAGGTGTCTCGATCGAAGAGAGTCATCAACTCGTTCATCGAGAGCATGACGCCTGCAGCGCAGAAGAAGCTTCGCAAAGAGAAGATCCAGGCAGCTCAAGCCGGAGAGCCGATCCCGGAAGAGAGCTACCTTGAGGCGTACAACTGCAGGCCGCCGCCGCTCTTCATTCCGCTGTTCTATGTAGCCGTTTGGATCTTCTTCATCATCTACACGGTTGAGCTGTCCAAGGGACCCGAGTGGAACAAGGTGGGATGGGAAAAAGGATTCCCGTACTACAGCCCGCTGGTCTTCTGTCCGAGTCTCCGACAAGAAGCTTGGCGCTTCGTGTCCTACATGTTTCTGCACAATGGCTACCACCACGTCGTCTTCAACACGATCCTGTCGTTCCTTCTAGGTGTGCCTCTTGAGACTGTTCACAAGGCTTGGCGTGTTGCACCAGTCTTCTTCATCGGCGTCATTATTGGTGCCATGGCCAGCAGCATCGCAGACCATAACACAATGCTGATCGGAGCCTCCGGTGGGGTGTACGCTTTGTTCGGAGCCCACTATGCCACGGTGCTCATGAACTGGGAGGAGCTGCAGGATGACTGGCTGGATATCAGAGCAAATCCGCTGAAATTCCTTCTGAGTGGGATCATGCGCCTTGTCTATCTGACCCTCTTGCTCATCCTGGACTTTGGCATCAGTTTCTATGGACGCTACTCCGGAACTCAAACCCTCCCTGTGAGCGTTGCTGCTCACGTCGGAGGCCTGCTGGCTGGCTTCTTTGCTGGAGTTCCCATTCTACGAAACATCGACAAGAAACCGTGGGAGAGCAAGGTATCGATCGTGTGCTGGGTTGTGCTGGCTTGCATGTTTCTTTTCGGCGTGTTCTGGAACATTTTCTACAAGAACTACCCAGCAGCTGACAGCATCATCTGCTCCAACACAGCGCTAGCCGACTCGAAAGGATAAGAGTTTGAGGTGAAACTGACAGTCAATTTGCCAAATCTGTTTTTTGACTTTTTGCTTCCAAAAAGTGTTTTTTGTCAGTTTTCATCAGTTTTCTAAGTAGATATCAATAACATGTACACTTTTGCTGTAAGTAGCAATCTAATGATCGAGGTTTCCTCGTGTACCATATTATAAATTGTAATCTAAGCAAATATTTCCTCGTCAGAATCATCTCGGCTGACGTAAACTGCTTTTACCTGGTGTAAATTTTCGTATAATTTCTGCCAAAATTTTCTCATTTCCCTACGAGCGCATTACTAGGAAGCCTTAGCTATCGCTTTTAGCAACTTCCAGTTCAATTTTTTCAGTAAAAATTTGGGGAAGTTGTCTGAAAAGCCGTACAAGCTTAAAAATTGTGTCTTACTTATAATTCCTAACTACTTTTCCTCATGATATTGTTGCGTCACTGTAACCAGCAGGCCTGTCTTGTTATTAACATCGAATAAAAAAGTTCATACTTCGATCAGTTTATTTTTACTTGGTAGATGCTGCTCTATAGCTATCCGATTCAAAAATTTACAGATTATGGAATATCTTATGGAGCTTCATTTAATGCTGGGTGGCGCCCCTTGGTGCTAAAGCCCCTTGGTGCTAAAGCCCCTTGGTGCTAAAGCCCCTTGGTGCTAAAGCCCCTTGGTGCTAAAGCCCCTTGGTGCTAAAGCCCCTTGGTGCTAAAGCCCCTTGGTGCTAAAGCCCCTTGGTGCTAAAGCCCCTTGGTGCTAAAGCCCCTTGGTGCTAAAGCCCCTTGGTGCTAAAGCCCCTTGGTGCTAAAGCCCCTTGGTGCTAAAGCCCCTTGGTGCTAAAGCCCCTTGGTGCTAAAGCCCCTTGGTGCTAAAGCCCCTTGGTGCTAAAGCCCCTTGGTGCTAAAGCCCCTTGGTGCTAAAGCCCCTTGGTGCTAAAGCCCCTTGGTGCTAAAGCCCCTTGGTGCTAAAGCCCCTTGGTGCTAAAGCCCCTTGGTGCTAAAGCCCCTTGGTGCTAAAGCCCCTTGGTGCTAAAGCCCCTTGGTGCTAAAGCCCCTTGGTGCTAAAGCCCCTTGGTGCTAAAGCCCCTTGGTGCTAAAGCCCCTTGGTGCTAAAGCCCCTTGGTGCTAAAGCCCCTTGGTGCTAAAGCCCCTTGGTGCTAAAGCCCCTTGGTGCTAAAGCCCCTTGGTGCTAAAGCCCCTTGGTGCTAAAGCCCCTTGGTGCTAAAGCCCCTTGGTGCTAAAGCCCCTTGGTGCTAAAGCCCCTTGGTGCTAAAGCCCCTTGGTGCTAAAGCCCCTTGGTGCTAAAGCCCCTTGGTGCTAAAGCCCCTTGGTGCTAAAGCCCCTTGGTGCTAAAGCCCCTTGGTGCTAAAGCCCCTTGGTGCTAAAGCCCCTTGGTGCTAAAGCCCCTTGGTGCTAAAGCCCCTTGGTGCTAAAGCCCCTTGGTGCTAAAGCCCCTTGGTGCTAAAGCCCCTTGGTGCTAAAGCCCCTTGGTGCTAAAGCCCCTTGGTGCTAAAGCCCCTTGGTGCTAAAGCCCCTTGGTGCTAAAGCCCCTTGGTGCTAAAGCCCCTTGGTGCTAAAGCCCCTTGGTGCTAAAGCCCCTTGGTGCTAAAGCCCCTTGGTGCTAAAGCCCCTTGGTGCCCCCTGAACTTTTTAAAAGTGCCTAAAACTGACTAACTACCTATACGAGATATGATGGAATGTCACGCACTGGGGCATGTGCAAACGTAGAAAAGTGTAGCTGGAATATGGCAGAGAATTAATTGAATTACGATTCATAATGGTTGCAGTATGTGAATGATAATAAGTGAATCATTTCCTATAGCTACTGAAATAATGACTTGCTTTCCTGCGCAGCTGTCACCTGCAACTATAATTAAATTAGTTTCTTTAATTGGCCACCTGGTCTGCTGGGGCAAGCTCATTAAATTCTCAATTTTTAGTACGCTTTAATTAATATGGTCCTCAGCCATATATGCCAATAGTTTGTGCATGGCTCGTGAATTCAATAAATCATTGCCCACTCTAATCTGCGGTTTTAGTGCGTGTCACCCAATCGTCAGCGTTCGAGAGCAGTGTTGTCACGAATAAGCGATATTTTTCCTGCTCTCTGCTTATAGAAGCAAGCAGCATTGCTTACTGCAATCTGCCCCGGATCAGCTCATGCTTATATTATTTCGATAAAAAACCCTATAATTAATCGCTTGAGAACAAGAAATCGTTAGGCTGTAAAAATCTGTCCAATTTTTTTAAAAAATCCCTCTGAGCAACCAGTCTGAACGTTACTCAGTTTTTTGAGTAGAAATCTCTACAACACACTGGTGTCTTGCAGAGGGTTAGGACCGTACTAAGATTTTGAGGTCATCTCTGTGCTAGCTGAAAGCAATACGTATTGTGCTATATTTAGATATCTCCCTATGTTTGTCCGAAGTGTGGTGGCTCGCCCTTATAGGTGTGTGCCAGTTCTAGTTGGTAAATATAGCATACAGCATACGATACATAATTCAATTATAATACAAACCAAGTATATGGCAAAGTTAGCAGAAACGCAGCAGCCCTTACCTCTCTGTTTGACAATTGAGAGAGACGACAGCGAATAATAGAAGTATGGTTAAGCAAACCCCCACCAGTGGGGCGAAATGAAATTCATGGACGATTTCCCGAACGAGAGTCTAAAGTTACCCATCGGACCCTCTGCCCCAGAAACCCTTCCCCTCGGTCCAGGCTAAATTGAAATGTCTTGTCTTGTCGTTAATTGAAAAATTTCAAACGTGGTTTCATTTCTGCGCCGAGACTGTCTATGGTTGAAAAACGTTTAGCTATACGCTTGTATGCTTTGTGGCGATTTAGGGCTCAGCAGAGACTGTCTATGGTTGAAAAACGTTTAGCTATGCGCTTGTATGCTTTGTGGCGATTTAGGGCTCAGCAGAGACTGTCTATGGTTGAAAAACGTTTAGCTATGCGCTTGTATGCTTTGTGGCGATTTAGGGCTCAGCAGAGACTGTCTATAGTTGAAAAACGTTTAGCTATGCGCTTGTATGCTTTGTGGCGATTTAGGGCTCAGCAGAGACTGTCTATGGTTGAAAAACGTTTAGCTATACGCTTGTATGCTTTGTGGCGATTTAGGGCTCAGCAGAGACTGTCTATGGTTGAAAAACGTTTAGCTATGCGCTTGTATGCTTTGTGGCGATTTAGGGCTCAGCAGAGACTGTCTATGGTTGAAAAACGTTTAGCTATGCGCTTGTATGCTTTGTGGCGATTTAGGGCTCAGCAGAGACTGTCTATGGTTGAAAAACGTTTAGCTATGCGCTTGTATGCTTTGTGGCGATTTAGGGCTCAGCAGAGACTGTCTATGGTTGAAAAACGTTTAGCTATGCGCTTGTATGCTTTGTGGCGATTTAGGGCTCAGCAGAGACTGTCTATGGTTGAAAAACGTTTAGCTATGCGCTTGTATGCTTTGTGGCAATTTAGGGCTCAGCAGAGACTGTCTATGGTTGAAAAACGTTTAGCTATGCGCTTGTATGCTTTGTGGCGATTTAGGGCTCAGCAGAGACTGTCTATGGTTGAAAAACGTTTAGCTATGCGCTTGTATGCTTTGTGGCGATTTAGGGCTCAGCAGAGACTGTCTATGGTTGAAAAACGTTTAGCTATGCGCTTGTATGCTTTGTGGCGATTTAGGGCTCAGCAGAGACTGTCTATGGTTGAAAAACGTTTAGCTATACGCTTGTATGCTTTGTGGCAATTTAGGGCTCAGCAGAGACTGTCTATGGTTGAAAAACGTTTAGCTATGCGCTTGTATGCTTTGTGGCAATTTAGGGCTCAGCAGAGACTGTCTATGGTTGAAAAACGTTTAGCTATGCGCTTGTATGCTTTGTGGCGATTTAGGGCTCAGCAGAGACTGTCTATGGTTGAAAGCATGTAGCTAGATGTTTGTGGCATCTTGATCGATCAATACTAGAGGAAGAAATTAGCGGTTTAGAAATGAATCAGAGAATATCGAGCGCTCGATATTCTATAAAATGAATGAAATTGAGTTTCTGCAGCAACTTGGTCATCGCAATCCTGGCATAAGAAGTTAATTCGATCGAAAAACAAAAAAAAATTTGTCATCTTGTTTTACGAAAAAAGGACAATATTAATTAAGTCTCTTTTGTCAAAATTTTGAAAACAAACTGCTCTTGTCCGTTAGAACCCTTACTTTCCGTCCATATTTTAGTTAGAAGCTTCTTACTTTCTCAGTTACTTCTATATAGAAAAAAACTGAATAGACGGACAGCAAACGAAGCGATAGAGCGCCCCCAGCTCTCTCTATCTCACATTCTATCTTCATGCTCATGATGTTGGGCTTTCGCAGCCTGAAAATGTCTCACAATAATAAACAACTTGGACAGACGGTGCAGTGGTTAAGCTAGTTGCATATCCAACTTTAAAGGCTACGCCTGGATAAATAGTGTATGGACTAGCGATCTGCGCCCCCCTCTGGGGAGGCAACAAAAGAAAGGAATAAAGATTTTTGAATCGACTACATGTAGGTTTTGACTTTGTGGAGTCACACTATTGTGAAGTAAATTTACTAAGGAAGATGGTGTTTAAAGCAAAACAGCATTAGACCGAAAGCCAGCTATCTAAACTTAGATACCAGATCCTGTATAAGCCTTGTCTCCAAGGTTCTGAGCAACCCCAGAAGCCCTCTAGCATTTAAAAACTTCAGGCAAAATATGGAGCTCAAGGCAGTTAAGGGTCGGCCAAATGGACGAAGATGGCGGCTGACTCTTTCGAAGATTTCTCGCGCATAAAGAAATATAGATATTTTGATCTCCAAGCCTACTTGGAGATTGAGTATAATATTAATTGAGTATGTCAGCTCCTGATAAACGCATACAGCGATGGACAACCATGGATACTATACACGGTGCAGCCTAAGGGTTGTTCTGATATTGTGAAGCTTTGAATTTCTATTGACAACAATAGCGGAAAAATCCATGGCTAGCAGCATCGCAGACCACAACACCATGCTGATCGGAGCCTCCGGTGGGGTGTACGCTTTGTTCGGAGCCCACTATGCCACAGTGCTCATGAACTGGGAGGAGCTGCAGGATGACTGGCTGGATATCAGAGCAAATCCGCTGAAATTCCTTCTGAGTGGGATCATGCGCCTTGTCTATCTGACCCTCTTGCTCATCCTGGACTTTGGCATTAGTTTCTATGGACGCTACTCCGGAACTCAAACCCTCCCTGTGAGCGTTGCTGCTCACGTCGGAGGCCTGCTGGCTGGGTTCTTTGCTGGAGTTCCCATTCTACGAAACATCGACAAGAAACCGTGGGAGAGCAAGGTGTCGATTGTGTGCTGGGTTGTGCTGGCATGCATGTTTCTTTTCGGCGTGTTCTGGAACATTTTCTACAACTACCAAGCTAACGCAATGGGCAAACCGTTAAAAAGTTTTTATGCTTATTTATTAGCCTTGTACTTCGTTTCATGGTCTTGATTTTTAAACATTTTTTCAACTTTGAACTTCCTGCGCATTACTAGAATTCTACTTTGTCAGCTAACCTAGTGCTAGAGCTAATTTAATTAAATTCCTGGTGTGATGAAATTTTCAACTGAAGAAAGACGCCCCCAAGAATCCGCCTGGATGCTGCGACCAAATTTACTAGTCGGAAATGGCATGCGGCTGTGTACTTTTCGGCCTCTATTGCCATATCCCTTTTTTAGCAATAACCATAGCCACTCCCTGACAGCTGGGACACCGGCGTGGTTGGTCGGCTAGTCAGGCTCAAGGACTCCAGTATTCAGAACTTGGACGATTAATTCTACTTCCTTGAAGTCCTAGATTTCTGAGTCATATTTCACTGAAATATATTCAAATTCTATGCAAGAACCGTAGCCCAGTGGTCCAGTGAAGCGCTCTGATAAGCCAGCGGCCCAGGCTCGATTCCAGGTGCAGTCACATTAATTTTTTGGTGCTAAATTGGAATCTCGGCTCGGCTCTGCTCGTGCAATTAACGCTATTGAGGGCCAACCCCCAAGGCACAGTGAAGTGTACATGCCTAACGATAAATAAAGTTAGGGCCACTGTACTCTCCTGTGTGAGTGCCTGTGCCTATGACTGCGTACGTATCCGCGCGCTTGTGTGCCTGCTCAGGGGAGTCGGCAGAATGGGCAGTAATGCCTCTCGCCGGTTGTGTGACAATGTCGCTTAGAGTGCGCCAGCTGGTAAACACAGCCTCCTCGGCCTGGAAATAAAAATTCTCTGAGCAATGACAGAATTTTTGAAAATTCAAAAATTGAAGTTTCTATTCCAGATAGAAATCTCAAGTAGTCCTTGTACGCCCCCAAGTTTTGCTCCTCTTCCCCCTTTGCGTGGACTTCCAGATGCCCATTCGGTTAGCGGGGCGCTCTGATGGAGGGGTGCGCGAGTCCAGCCAATCAGCGATTTTGCCTCCCAGTTTCATCACGTGCAGGATGAGGATGCGAGGGGATTAAATAATTTAGTTTGCCTGCAAGACCTACGATGGTTTTTGATTTGGCTTCTCATATTTTTAATCATTTTATCTGAGCTTCAGAGCACCTATATGTTTGTCTAAATAGGTAAAATATTGAACGAAATATCGAATTGCCAACAAGATGGAGTTGGATGCAGATGATCGACTGCAGAACTCCGGCGATGTCGGTGAGAGGCTGGAGTAGGGGTGTTCGGGTCGGCCATTTTTTCGGGGTTCGGGGTTTACCCCGAACCCGGTACCCCTACCCCGAACCCCGAACCCCGTCCCGAACATTTCTTCCAACCCCGAACCCCGAACCCGGTACCAAAACCCGACCCGACCCCGAACGTAACCCCGAACATTTTCACGCTTATTTTGGTCAATCATTTTAATAAATTAATACACTTTTTCCACCGATAAAGGTACAATATTCATTTGTACTTCACTTCAATTGTAAGCCTTTTGGGCGCGACGTTAGCTCATGAATGACTTGGGACAAACACAGTTTATATTTGTTGTATAAGTGTAAATTACATTGCACAATTCCAATCCTTCAGCTTCAGGAAATTCAAACTGTGATTGTTAGTTACAATGTTAGTTAATTCGGTCCTTTGTCATTTATTTTCAGTAGATGCTAGATAGTAGACTACATACTGGGCTCATAGACAAAGTAAATGAATAATAATAGTAATATACCTTTTAACAGTGTTGTTGGGCATAAGTGAAATTTATCTAGTCCAAGTGCTCCTACCACTGAGCGAAGTGAGTTTGATTTAGTCGCTTCAATTAGCTTGCAGCCATAGACGGTGAATTCAATATAGTCGTTTTTAGCGCGCGCAACGAGATCGTGACTTTTATTTAGTCAAAGTGAAATGAATATGGTCAACGAGATCGTAAACTTTCAAAAAGGCGCAAAAACACATAAGATGTCTCCGCATGTCTTGTAGTGTCGCAGCTGGCGTGTCCGCCACAAATCCCACGAGAGCCTCGATCATCTCATCACTCAGAGCTTTCGGCTTGTTGCCTCCTCGCTTTTCCGCCTCGACACGACCAGTTCGCTCAAACTTAACGATAACATTCCTTGCAGACTGGCGCGGTATGTTGAGCTGTTTTGCCAGATTGAGCCAGTCCTCGTTGAGAACAAAGGCATTGACCAGCCTTCGCCTGTCTTGCTGCGAAACAGCGACTCGTCTCTGTGCTGCTGGAGCCTCCATGGAAAGAATTCTATGATTCAGCAAATTCTATAGCCAAACAAGAACTCTAAGCGGACTAAATAAATTTCACTACGACTAACTTTAAGTCACGGTAAGCTCAGCGCTAAGCAAGAGCGACCAAATATATTTCACTTTTCATCAATCGTCTATGGCCAAAATCAACAGCTAGACTAAATCAAACTCACTTCACTCAGTGGTAGGAACACTTGGACTAAATAAATTTCACTTATGCCCAACAACACTGTTAAAAGGTATATTACATCTATGAGTTTATTTAAGCTGCAAAAATAGAGTACAATAAAATTAGATTATACCCTGTAGTGTAGATATCAGTAGAGATAGAACTAGAGCGATAAAGAGATAGCACAGATAAAACAATGATACAATGAAACAGGAGAGTTAATCACAAATATATATTTATTTTTACTTTTGACTACAGTTAACAGTAAGTCAGTAGTGGTATAACAGAATTGCTATGTAAAAACTAAAGTGACGTCTTTACATAAAATTGTATGCTGATATGAGTAGGTAATCATTGTGATAATTGATTATTGGCGACTGATGCGTGGAGAATAATAGTGTATTTATAAATTTTAAGCTTCCTCATCCAATCCAGAAGTTCAGACCATGTTACACGTAGCACATGTAAAATTATTACTGAACGTAATTTTTTAAATCATCAACTGCAAGACTGAATGGGTCGAAAAACGACAATCGTTATTTACCAGAAAGTGTAAATGAATCCATGGTTCTATCTGCTATTTCCGTTTCAAATTGTATGTAAAATATAACTTAAGTTGTACCTGAAACTCAATGCATATCTTTCGCATTGTGGATTTTGCATAAGGAGTAAAAAGTGCTTGAAAATACTATTGAGAATGATAATTGTTCAAAACCCCGAAAACCCGGTGGCCAAACCCGACCCGAACCCCGAACCCGGTACCCCTACCCCGAACCCCGAACCCGACCCGGAACACCTACCCCGAACCCCGAACCCGGTACCAAAACCCGACCCGAAACCCGACCCGACCCCGAACCCCGAACACCCCTAGGCTGGAGCAACAGCAGCAGCAGCAGGCTCGGATTTCGGTTGTTCCAGCGAAGTATGCAAAATCTATCGAGATACATTGTTAATGCAGAAACTTGGGAGGAAATTTATTATGAAAAACTAGTGTGAAAAAGACGGATATTAGATTAGATAAAACTAGACTAGATTATATTAAACTAGATTAGATTAGACTAGATTAGACTGGATTAAATTAGATTAGACTAGATTAGATTAGACTAGACTAGACTAGACTAGATTAGATTAGACTAGACTAGACTAGACTAGATTAGATTAGATTAGATTAGACTAGATTAGACTAGACTAGACTAGACTAGATTAGATTAGACTAGACTAGACTAGACTAGATTAGATTAGATTAGACTAGATTAGACTAGATTAGACTAGATTAGATTAGACTAGATTAGATTAGATTAGATTAGATTAGATTAGATTAGATTAGATTAGATTAGATTAGATATCTACGCTCCCACGCCATCGCATTGCAGCCCAGCCGCCCAGCCGTCACTCCGCCAGCGAACTTGGCTACAAAAGCGTCGCGCACTGATCCAATTCGCGCCGATAAACGGCCGGACAAGACAAAGAAAAAAGCGTCGATCAACGTCGTCGGATGCGGCTTCGGTGACAGCAGCGCCGACTGCGGAGCGGCACATGACCCGCAGCGAGTACGTGTGCAGACTGGTCTGCACCGCAGTGCTCACCGCCTTCGGCTTGGCTGCCTGTCTGTTCGCCGTGCAGCTGCTCGAGGAGCTGCTGCTGGCGCTGCGGTTCCCGGTTCGGTCGCTCAAGCACCGACCGGTGGAAGAATTTGAGGCCCCTGGTGCGTATGAGCAGCTTCTGACCGATGCTTTATGAGCAGCTTCTGACCGATGCTTTATGAGCAGCTTCTGACCGATGCTTTATGAGCAGCTTCTGACCGATGCTTTATGAGCAGCTTCTGACTGATGCTTCATGAGCAGCTTCTGACTGATGCTTTATGAGCAGCTTCTGACTGATGCTTTATGAGCAGCTTCTGACTGATGCTTTATGAGCAGCTTCTGACTGATGCTTCATGAACAGCTTCTGACCGATGCTTTATGAGCAGCTTCTGACCGATGCTTTATGAGCAGCTTCTGACCGATGCTTTATGAGCAGCTTCTGACTGATGCTTCATGAGCAGCTTCTGACCGATGCTTTATGAGCAGCTTCTGACCGATGCTTTATGAGCAGCTTCTGACCGATGCTTTATGAGCAGCTTCTGACCGATGCTGTATGAACAGCTTCTGACCGATGCTTTATGAGCAGCTTCTGACCGATGCTTTATGAGCAGCTTCTGACCGATGCTTTATGAGCAGCTTCTGACCGATGCTTTATGAGCAGCTTCTGACCGATGCTTTATGAGCAGCTTCTGACCGATGCTTTATGAGCAGCTTCTGACTGATGCTTCATGAGCAGCTTCTGACTGATGCTTTATGAGCAGCTTCTGACTGATGCTTTATGAGCAGCTTCTGACTGATGCTTTATGAGCAGCTTCTGACTGATGCTTCATGAACAGCTTCTGACTGATGCTTTATGAGCAGCTTCTGACCGATGCTTTATGAGCAGCTTCTGACTGATGCTTTATGAGCAGCTTCTGACTGATGCTTCATGAACAGCTTCTGACCGATGCTTTATGAGCAGCTTCTGACCGATGCTTTATGAGCAGCTTCTGACTGATGCTTTATGAGCAGCTTCTGACCGATGCTTTATGAGCAGCTTCTGACTGATGCTTTATGAGCAGCTTCTGACCGATGCTTTATGAGCAGCTTCTGACCGATGCTTTATGAGCAGCTTCTGACTGATGCTTTATGAGCAGCTTCTGACTGATGCTTTATGAGCAGCTTCTGACCGATGCTTTATGAGCAGCTTCTGACCGATGCTTTATGAGCAGCTTCTGACCGATGCTTTATGAGCAGCTTCTGACCGATGCTTTATGAGCAGCTTCTGACCGATGCTTCATGAACAGCTTCTGACCGATGCTTTATGAGCAGCTTCTGACCGATGCTTTATGAGCAGCTTCTGACCGATGCTTTATGAGCAGCTTCTGACCGATGCTTTATGAGCAGCTTCTGACCGATGCTTTATGAGCAGCTTCTGACCGATGCTTTATGAGCAGCTTCTGACCGATGCTTTATGAGCAGCTTCTGACCGATGCTTTATGAGCAGCTTCTGACCGATGCTTTATGAGCAGCTTCTGACCGATGCTTTATGAGCAGCTTCTGACTGCTTTATGAGCAGCTTCTGACCGATGCTTCATGAACAGCTTCTGACTGATGCTTTATGAGCAGCTTCTAACCGATGCTTTATGAGCAGCTTCTGACTGCTTTATGAGCAGCTTCTGACTGCTTTATGAGCAGCTTCTGACTGATGCTTTATGAGCAGCTTCTGACCGATGCTTTATGAGCAGCTTCTGACCGATGCTTTATGAGCAGCTTCTAACCGATGCTTTATGAGCAGCTTCTGACTGCTTTATGAGCAGCTTCTGACTGCTTTATGAGCAGCTTCTGACCGATGCTTTATGAGCAGCTTCTGACTGATGCTTTATGAGCAGCTTCTGACCGATGCTTTATGAGCAGCTTCTGACTGATGCTTTATGAGCAGCTTCTGACTGATGCTTTATGAGCAGCTTCTAACCGATGCTTTATGAGCAGCTTCTGACCGATGCTTTATGAGCAGCTTCTGACTGCTTTATGAGCAGCTTCTGACCGATGCTTTATGCACAGCTTCTGACTGATGCTTTATGAGCAGCTTCTGACCGATGCTTTATGAGCAGCTTCTGACTGCTTTATGAGCAGCTTCTGACCGATGCTTTATGCACAGCTTCTGACTGATGCTTTATGAGCAGCTTCTGACTGATGCTTCATGAGCAGCTTCTGACCGATGCTTTATGAGCAGCTTCTGACCGATGCTTTATGAGCAGCTTCTGACTGATGTTTTATGAGCAGCTTCTGACTGATGCTTTATGAGCAGCTTCTGACTGATGTTTTATGAGCAGCTTCTGACTGATGCTTTATGAGCAGCTTCTGACCGATGCTTTTTGCTTTATATTCATCCCATCCCTATCTCTCCCATCCCAATCTATCCCATCCCAATCTATCCCATCCCCACCTATCCCTTCTCAATGAGCATGACAACAATATCTTTCCTAGAGGCTGAGATCTCACAGACATCCTTTATTGCTGATGTGGCCTCGTCATAAATGAATTCTATATAAATATTGATACACAGGGAGTCTGTCTGAGCCCTCCCGTCCCATCAGGGCCTCCGTTGCTACTGCAGTTTATAATTAATAACAGACAGCGCGGCACACTGACTGCGCTTCCGGGATTTCAGGCTTAGGGATGCACTGGTGCACTCTAGTGGGTTGGATGAAAGGCAGGCTTTGAAAAAGATTGCTTCGAAGCCTATCTAACAGCCTGTCAGTCATGTTGTCAATTCAATTTTTTCTGCCTCAAAAACTGTCCACCAGATGCTTACTCAGCTGATTGTCACTTCAGGTCCTTCAGTAGTGGCGCCACTGTCTCCCTCAGATCCTTCAGGAGTGGCGCCGCTGTCTTTCTCAGATCCTTCAGTAGTGGCGCCACCGTCTCCTCAGATCCTTCAGTAGTGGCGCCACCGTCTCCTCAGATCCTTCAGTAGTGGCGCTACCGTCTCCCTCAGATTCTTCAGAGTGGCGCCACTATCTCTTTCAGATTCTTCAGTAGTATTTCTCTCAGACCCTTCAGGAGTGGCGCCACTATCTCTTTCAGATTCTTCAGAGTGGCGCCACTATCTCTTTCAGATTCTTCAGTAGTATTTCTCTCAGACCCTTCAGGAGTGGCGCCACTATTTTTCTCAGACCCTTCAGGTCCTTCAGTAGTGGCGCTACTGTCTCCCTCAGATCCTTCAGTAGTGGCGCTACTGTCTCCCTCAGATCCTTCAGTAGTGGCGCTACTGTCTCCCTCAGATCCTTCAGTAGTGGCGCCACCGTCTCCTCAGATCCTTCAGTAGTGGCGCCGCTGTCTCCCTCAGATCCTTCAGTAGTGGCGCCGCTGTCTCCCTCAGATCCTTCAGTAGTGGCGCTACTGTCTCCCTCAGATCCTTCAGTAGTGGCGCTACTGTCTCCCTCAGATCCTTCAGTAGTGGCACCACTATCTCCCTCAGATCCTTCAGTACTGGCGCCGCTGTCTCTCTCAGATCCTTCAGTAGTGGCGCCGCTGTCTCTCTCAGATCCTTCAGTAGTTAGCGGCGCCCTTGATTGTCAACTGTGTTGTCAGCCTGTCAAAAAAGCAAAATATCAGAGGCACACATCAATCAAACCAAACATCTGATATAAAATACTCCGTGTCATGATGTAAGCAGACAAAATCTCTGATCGCCCATGCACCCATTTTTATCATACAGAGAAAAACTGGGAGAATGGAGTAGATCTATGGGAAAAACAATTGCCTGGAACTGATATCCCATGCGATCTAAGCTCCATTGTTTGACAACCCCAGACAATGGCTCGTATATTGTTGTTGGTTGACTCGAAAAGACTGATTTCTGTTCAATTAATCAACTGACAGCTTAATCTAATTACCAGATAGGCTAAGGTTTATGAAGCAAGAAAACTTAATCAATATTTTTTCGCACTTGAATATGTTTCCAATCAGCCATCGTGATTTTCCCGGAGAAGGCGCACCTCGAGTCCTGCAATCATTTCAATGAGCTGCAGATGGAATTCTGGAGTGAGTTTTACTTTTATCATTTTTTCATGATCTAAAGTTGTATTTTTTTACTGTACGCTCGTACAGTGGGTTTCTAACCGAAATAGCGACTGATTCAACGATGCTGATTTAGATTTGCACATGTTTGCTAGTGAAATCCATGTTTGTGATTTGTTTATTTGATCTTGCTGTTCGGTTGTTGTTGTTGATATTATTTTTATTGTTGCTGTTATTGTTGATGTTGTTGTTGTTGTTGTTGTTGTTGTTGTTGTTGTTGTTGTTGTTATTGTTGTTGTTATTGTTGCTGCTGTTGTTGTTGTTGTTGTTGTTGTTGTTGATAAATTTTTATTGTTCATGTTGTTGTTGTTGTTGTTGTTGTTGTTGATAAATTTTTATTGTTCATGTTGTTGTTGTTGTTGTTGATATATTTTTATTGTTGCTGTTATTTTTATTGTTGTTTTTTTGTTGATGTTGTTGTTGTTGTTATTGTTGTTGTTATTGCTGTTGCTACTGGTTATTGTTGTTGCTGTTTTTGTTGTTTTTGTTGTTGTTGTTTCTACTGTTATTGTTGTTGTTTATATTGTTGTTGTTTCTACTGTTATTGTTATTGTTTATATTGTTGTTGTTTCTACTGTTATTGTTATTGTTTCTATTGTTGTTGCTGTTGTTTCTATGTTGTTGTTGTTTTTGTTGTTGTTGTTGTTGTTGTTGTTGTTGATGATGATGTTTTTGTTGTTCCTCCGTTGTTGTTGATATTACAACATTTTTTGTTGATTTTGTTGTTGCTGCTGTCGTCATTGTTGCAATCCTAGTATCGTAATCCTCTTTTCCTTTAGGATTCACCGAAATCAGGATCGCAAAACGACTCCAGCTTGTATGCTCCTATATGAAAGATTCTGCAAGTTTCAATATTTTTATCCTTTGAAGAAATCAACACCTTTGATACTTCTGTCTTGTGTGCTGGGATTAAATAGATATTTACCTATTAAAGTAATTCATGATTGACCGTCTTCATTGCAGACAATGCCACGGACTGGAATCTGCAAACAATAAACTGCACCTTCATCTCAGTGGAGTACAATGACCCTTACTCACTCCGGTTGAACGACTCCCATTTCGTAATAGTTTTTCGGGGACCGAGAAGGGTCAAGGAGAAGGAGACCGTGTCTCTGCACTTTGTCACCCACAGTCACAGTCAGGACTTTTACACCATGTCGTTTCTGCTGATGCACAACTTCTCCGAGTTCAGTGCGCTGTGAGTTTGGAATTCGATGCTGATTTGTCACCTGAGTGAGCTATTGATGTGCTCATTTCTGTAATATGATTGTCACCTGAGTGAGCTATTGATGTGCTCATTTCTGTAATATGATTGTCACCTGAGTGAGCTATTGATGTGCTGGTTTCTGTAATATGATTGTCACCTGAGTGAGCTATTGATGTGCTCATTTCTGTAATATGATTGTCACCTGAGTGAGCTATTGATGTACTGGTTTCTGTAATATGATTGTCACCTGAGTGAGCTATTGATGTACTGGTTTCTGTAATATGATTGTCACCTGAGTGAGCTATTGATGTGCTCATTTCTGTAATATGATTGTCACCTGAGTGAGCTATTGATGTGCTGATATCTGTAATATGATTGTCACCTGAGTGGGCTATTGATGTGCTCATTTCTGTAATATGATTGTCACCTGAGTGAGCTATTGATGTACTGGTTTCTGTAATATGATTGTCACCTGAGTGAGCTATTGATGTGCTCATTTCTGTAATATGATTGTCACCTGAGTGAGCTATTGATGTGCTCATTTCTGTAATATGATTGTCACCTGAGTGGGCTATTGATGTGCTCATTTCTGTAATATGATTGTCACCTGAGTGAGCTATTGATGTACTGGTTTCTGTAATATGATTGTCACCTGAGTGAGCTATTGATGTGCTCATTTCTGTAATATGATTGTCACCTGAGTGAGCTATTGATGTGCTGATATCTGTAATATGATTGTCACCTGAGTGGGCTATTGATGTGCTCATTTCTGTAATATGATTGTCACCTGAGTGAGCTATTGATGTGCTCATTTCTGTAATATGATTGTCACCTGAGTGAGCTATTGATGTGCTCATTTCTGTAATATGATTGTCACCTGAGTGAGCTATTGATGTGCTCATTTCTGTAATATGATTGTCACCTGAGTGAGCTATTGATGTGCTCATTTCTGTAATATGATTGTCACCTGAGTGAGCTATTGATGTGCTCATTTCTGTAATATGATTGTCACCTGAGTGAGCTATTGATGTGCTCATTTCTGTAATATGATTGTCACCTGAGTGAGCTATTGATGTGCTCATTTCTGTAATATGATTGTCACCTGAGTGAGCTATTGATGTGCTCATTTCTGTAATATGATTGTCACCTGAGTGAGCTATTGATGTGCTCATTTCTGTAATATGATTGTCACCTGAGTGAGCTATTGATGTGCTCATTTCTGTAATATGATTGTCACCTGAGTGAGCTATTGATGTGCTGGTTTCTGTAATATGATTGTCACCTGAGTGAGCTATTGATGTGCTCATTTCTGTAATATGATTGTCACCTGAGTGAGCTATTGATGTGCTGATATCTGTAATATGATTGTCACCTGAGTGGGCTATTGATGTGCTCATTTCTGTAATATGATTGTCACCTGAGTGAGCTATTGATGTGCTCATTTCTGTAATATGATTGTCACCTGAGTAAGCTATTGATGTGCTCATTTCTGTAATATGATTGTCACCTGAGTGAGCTATTGATGTGCTCATTTCTGTAATATGATTGTCACCTGAGTGAGCTATTGATGTGCTCATTTCTGTAATATGATTGTCACCTGAGTGAGCTATTGATGTGCTCATTTCTGTAATATGATTGTCACCTGAGTGAGCTATTGATGTGCTCATTTCTGTAATATGATCATTATGTTTTAATAAATAATTCAACCAAAAAGCACTCCAAAAAGCGTACTGATCATGTTTTCAGACCGGACCAACTCAGACTAGACCGCATAGCCCGAGCTCACGCCCAGGAGTCCTTGCACGCTGCGTCGGCAGGCCTGCGCCTGTGGGGCAAGATCAGCATGACCCAGCTGCACCTGGAAGATGGAGAAGGACCAGCTAGGACCATTCTAGATATGGAGGTCAGCGGGGCTTTCTCGGATCCAAATATTGGTTGCCTAATATATTTTCAGAGTGTCAGGGGGCAGAGCTTTCCCAAACCCTAAATTTCACAACGTCGGAAACAAAACTTGCATCAGACTGCATAAACTATAAATTTAACAAGCCCTAAATTTCACAAGACCTAAATTTCACAAGACCTAAATTTAACAAGCCCTAAATTTCACAAGACCTAAATTTCACAATACCTAAATTTCACAAGACCTAAATTTCACAAGACCTAATTTTCACAAGACCTAAAATTTCACAAGACCTAAATTTAACATGCCCTAAATTTCACAAGACCTAAATTTCACAAGACCTAAATTTAACATGCCCTAAATTTCACAAGACCTAAATTTCACAAGACCTAAATTTCACAAGACCTAAATTTCACAAGACCTAAATTTCACAAGCCCTAAATTTCACAATACCTAAATTTCACAAGCCCTAAATTTCACAATACCTAAATTTCACAAGACCTAAATTTCACAATACCTAAATTTCACAAGCCCTAAATTTCACAAGACCTAAATTTCACAAGACCTAAATTTCACAAGACCTAAATTTCACAAGCCTTAAATTTCACAAGCCCTAAATTTCACAAGACCTAAATTTCACAACGCCTAAAGACACTATATGGCGATACAATATTTCTTCTACAATTTCTTCTTCTTCAGCATATTGCTTGAATTTTCATAATAAAAGTTTGTTCAAATCATCCTTCAACAACGCGCAGAGCAGCCTGGCGGCTTCGTATTTCATAGAAAACGCGCCAGAAGCGCCGATCAAGTCGGACAACGCAACAGACGGCCGGAGGCGGCGGAGACGGCGGCGCATGAAGCGAACTCAGGCAGGGCCGATGCGACCAACTGCGGACACAAGACTGAAGAAGCAGTTCTTTCTCTTCTTCGAATGGAAGAGCGGCATTCTGGCTGAGTCGCATGTCGTTCGAACTCAATCCGTTTGGAGCGTCGGCGCCTCTCTGTGCGGCGTGCTGCTCACCCTGCACAAGGGCTACAGCCTGGCGGCTGGCAACGTGCGCAGACTCAAGCGAACTCGAGACCGACGTCAGAGAAGCCAGCAGCACCGTCAGCGGTCAATGCAAGCCATGATAAAGGAGATTGCTGAGCAGTCTGGCAATGACGGCGGGCAGAATCCGCAGGTCTATCTGGACGAGATTAATGCGGTTGATGAGCATCTGAATGAGTCTACTCATGCTCGTGTGGCTGTCTAAGCATTAATTTAATTAATTTAATTACTACAGAAATTCGTATAGGACTCTTTTACGGCTATTTACGCACTGTTTTGCAATCTATCTAATTACACGTACGGCTGATTCAGAAGTACAAGGAGAAGTAAATAAGGATTTTTGTGATGGCTACTTTACTGACGCGATCTGGTTTGGACTGGCCTGCCATACGCTGACATAAAGCTGTAGCTATGTACTTTTAACTGCATCCATAGCTTTAAACCTCCGCTAGAAGACCATGCACACAAAAAGCTTTTCATCCTATTAGCAAATCAACAAATGCAGAGACAAAAACTGTTTCAATTGTTGCAATTTCTAAACGTGTGGTTTTTTTCAAAGCATTCGCATGCAATCGGCAGCTGAAAAAAGGAGGACAAAAAGAGGAATAGAGGCTTTAAAAAGCGATCGGTGCAGATACAAATTCTCAATGCAAACCCAGACTCGCTTGCTAACTGGTTGTCTCTCTATAGAAGCGATGCTCATGGTAAAGTTTAAGATAATTAAATGATCTGCAAGATGAATAAATACTTTGCGGATGTCAGTATTCAGTATTCGGAATAGGAATTTAATGGCCTGAATCGGACCACGTGGAATAAAGTGCAATTATACTCTAGCAGTGTAGAATTAGTGAATTAGACAAGAATCTATTAGAATCTATAATGAGGACAACTGTACATAATATATTTACATTACACGTCGACCCATTTATATTTGCACATGTACATAGTACGTGTACATATTATATTATGACGTATGTATGAATTACAATTTTACATTACACATTACAACAGAGGAATGGTATCTAGGCTGAATTTGAATTACCCGAATATTTCGCTCTGCGTAACTTTTAAGACAAATAATTGATTTTAAGACTTAGATTTGAGCCAACTGGATAGTCCAGAGACCAATACAAATAGAGCGGTTAGGATCTGAGATTGCGCAAAGCGGAAAAAGCAGAAAAACCAGTTTGAGATGGGCGTCCATTTTATACAGATTGGGCCTGCATTTTTGACCTCCCCCGCCGCCGGTGGGGTGTCTTCGCGTGGTTAGCAACGGCGGGGGGCTTAAGCAATAAAAATCTGGGACTCAGTCCCCTTGTTGCTAAGTGTGTGGGTTAGAGTTTATTCGGGGTTTTGCAAATCTATGCGTTGAGTTGGAAATTTTGGGATAGAAAGATTACAGAAAAAGAGCTTATAGTTTTCCTTCTCTTAACTCTGCCATAGATGATTACACAGTCCTCTCTCTCTCTCGGTTGTCAAACTTGGGGTTGATCTCGCCTTCTTGGGTAGCTTCGGGTTGGATAGAAGTCCGTGGGCGGGCCGGCCGTGCGATTCTCCCCCAAAGTTCGCCAGGTTCTGACGCGTGCCCACGGACCGATTGCTCTTTTTGACGTCATTGCTGCCTGAGATCGGACCTCTCGATCCTCGGTTTGCTTCTCCAGCCGGCGCCATTGTGCCTGCGGCGGGGTGTTGGGTTGGTGTTGCTACTCACTGGAATGAAAAGAGGCTTTATTAGATTCGGTCATTCATATCGAATTGACTTTTGTTGCTGCTTTTGTTTGCCCTTCTAATACATGTAGGCGTAGCTATCTAGGGGTTCCTTTGCTCTTCTATTCGCCCTTCACTGCGCCTATCTTCTTAAATACGTTTCTACCTATCTTCTAACTTAGGGTAAATTAACTTCAGATTTCTAACTCTTATAAACGTACCTCATCCAAGGCTACTTGCAACTCAGCGTTAAACAAACCATATATTTTAACTAATCGTCGCCAATCGAGATCAGATTATGCAGTGTAATTTAATTCAAAATGTTTAGAATTAAAGTTACTTGAATATAACAAACCCTAGCTCTAACCCAGCGAAGATACTAGCCCCTTCTAAAGTAAAAAAAGTGCAATGTAACATTATTTTTTGCTGCAGTACTTACTGTTTTCTTTAAATACACTAAGTTACAACGCAATACTGATCCCGATGTATACTCGGGCCGCGCGGCGCGCGCGGCGCGCGCGTCGTCGCGGGTCTGGGTATTATGTATCTGTGTAACTATTGTGGCAGTCGGGTTGCCACTTTAGTATATGAGTTCGTTCAATATTCTTTTTTTAATTTACTAAGTTTTGAAAATTAATTATGTGCCCCAACTCCCGGAATTTTTTGCGTAATTTTGTCAATGGTTGTTATTTCGTCATTTTGTTCATAGGTTGTCCTCTCGTTCCAATTTTTGTTCCTCCCATTTGTCCCACCTTTGAAGCGATGTTTCCCCACTCTTGTCTTGTTATTTTTCTGGTTTATTTCTGCGTTGTCCGCCTCTGCCCAACCTTGTGCCCATGCACTCCTTTGCCCAACCTGCTGCCCAGCTGTCCGTCCAAGTTTCGCCCCTGTTGTTGATTCTTTTTGCTATCTATTTATTTGCCTGTAATTTCAAGCGCTGCTGTTAACCACCCCCCCTCCTTTTTCCTCTCTAGACCTCCCCTCTCCTACCCCTTAGTATATTAAGTCTCAAGTAAGTAACCTTATAAGGCGTACAAGCCGCATTTTAATCTCTTAGTGCACCGCGGCTCTGCTCGAGAAATTATTTCCGTCGTACCTAAATAACTTTTACCTGCCTGCTAAACTATAATCATTCAGTTAATAAATAATAAATAATAATAATAATCGATAACACTGTTTCGTAACTACTTCGTTAAGCCCATAGCCCATCTTGAGTTATTTGCCCGTGGGGCGTAAAATTACCAAAGGTCTCAACTCGAAGAAAGCTCTGAGACATAATCGTTCCGTAATACGAGAATTACGGTGGTGGCAGCTCTACCCTACTAAAAGTAATCTGTGCAACAAATCGACCAACCAGCCTACGTGACGAAATCTTCGACGTCTACCATTTGAACGACCGCGCCGCTTACGACCGCTCCGCTACGATTGCAACTACCCTCCCCCCGGAATTTGAGGACCCCGGCTGTCGGAGTAAAAGGAGAAGAAATTCGTTGAGATTCACCTGCGCGATTTTTCCGGCTTTATTCGTGCGAACTCAACGCCAGCTGCTATTCAAACGAGGAACCCGCCCCACCTCAACTGGTGTCTGCAAATTTTCAAAAGCAACAGTTCCAAGAACCCCCACCCACTATATATTACTGTTATGTAGATTATCTGCTAACCTATTCTAAATATCCAACAATTGTCTATTGTACTTATACACCTGACCTACGTATTTCTAAATAAATTTGTTGGACTGTTTCATCTAGGCATAGCCATAGTTTATTTAAAGTTTTTCACTTGCTTAAAATTAAACAGCTTTAGTTTAACTGTACATCGTCATTGCATTTTCATTGTCATTAACACTTGGACTTAGCCTAATGGTTCATAAATCATAATTCATATACTTGGGCTATAAAAATACAAAGCAATTTTATCAATCCTAATTTATGCCATAGTAGGCCAATGGAAAATAAATACTGAAGTAGGCCTAATTTGTTTGCATTTATAAATTATAATTTTGATCAAAACTAGGTAGGCCTAGTATCACTGATAAAATTTGTAGCCTTTGCCACTTTTATACTGGGCTAGGCCCTACCTACTGCTAGAGGGTCGTTTCACAAACCCTAATTTTCATGTCAAAACCAGAACCTTTCATAAGACCTATATTTCATAAACCCTAGGCCTAATTTTTACAATGGTGAAAATAAGCAATGCAGCAGATTTCACAACACCTAAATTTCACAATGGCTAAAAACACTATGGAGATACAGATACAGCACCGGAGATACAATCTTTCTTCTACAATTCTTCTGTATCTCCATAGTGTTTTTAGGCATTGTGAAATTTAAGGCTTGTGAAATTTATAGTTTATGCAATCTGATACAAGTTTTGCTTTCAACATTGTGAAAATTAGGGTTTATGAAATTTAGAGCTTAGGCCTAATCTTATGAAAGTTTGTGTCTTGCAACATTGTGAAATTTAGGGTTTATGAAAACAACCCTACTACTAAGCCTGCCTTGTATATGCCCTTTGTTTCTAAATTGTGTATTGTTTTAATCAAATTTATAAAAGGCTTTCAACAAGCCCAAGCCCAAGGTTAAAAAAAAGTTAGCTAAAATTCTAACTTCACTAACTTAACTAACGTACATGCGCAACCTCCAAAATTGGGTCGGCCATGCGACTTAGTTTTAACAAAAATGCGACGTAGTTTTTGGCCAAAAATGTGACTTACATGTAAAAAAACCTAACGCAAAATTAACGCAACTTTGGGTAAACGGCAGGAGTAACTATGACTGTCTTATTAAGTCAAAATGCCTCGTCAGCTACTTAGTACTACTACTTTGGTATTTTTCAGGTGGGCATTTTTGCGACTTCCTTGGTTGGCCACCGAATCGGTCCGCCAGATTGGCTGACTTAGCCAACTGTTGTGCATGTATGTTAACTAACTTTCTTAACAAAAGTTAGCTTGCTTTAGCTAAAATAGGCCTACTTGATAAAGTCAAGATAAAAGTATTTAGTATCAATACTTGGTATATAATTATAGAATATAGTATAACTTATACTATAAACAGAATTAAAAAAAACTTTTATATGTTAAGTTCAATTAATTGAAATCATCAAATATATTTACCTTAATAAAGAAAAAAAGGCTAGCTTTGTTTGCTAATACATTTTTGCAACTTAGTTTATAATACATTTATTAAAAATATCTAATATTACCCTTACCCTTTGGCCTTGAACATAATAGACTTCAACTAATTTTTTTAAATAGGGCCTAATGCGGCAATGCCTATTGCCTAGTCTTTAGACTTTATAGGCCTATGAATGATTTTCCATTATATAAAAAACAAGATTCATTAAAAATAAAAGTGCTTCTATTTTATTAGGATTATTAATGTAAAGATCTAAAAGTATAAAGCATAGGCCTAATATAATATAACATAAAGATCTAGAAATAAAAAATTCTAAGCTTTACTCTATCTTATTTGGCTTTAAAACTTAGATGGCAATTGGCCCTAATAAAAAACTAGATTGTAAAACTAATACAAGGCTAGGCCTATATGCAGCTTATATAGCCTTTCTATTAGGCCTTTGGGTCCTTTGAAACTTCATATCATAGGGCCTAATAATAATTTAGCTTGCTCAACATTTGCATTTTCTTAGTTATTTTTTATTTTTTTACCTCTCTTCATTATTGATTTTATTTTCTCCATCTTCTTTGTCTTCACTTTCTTTTCTTATTTTCTCTCTTTTCTCCTTTTCCTTTTACATTTTAACTTCTTTTTCCTTTTCTTATTTCTTTTCTCTTATCTCTCATATCTCCTCTCCTTATCATCTCCTCTCCCTTTTTCCCCTCTTGTTATCCTTTCCTTTCTTGTTTTACCTTTTATTTTCTTTCTCATCTCTTTTCCTTATCTTCCCTCTGATTGTTCGTCAAGTGCTAGATTCTATATCTGCCCCTCAAGTTGGATCAAGCTAGATCAAGCATTTATTTGCCAAGACTTTGATCTAGTTTTTATTATCAATGAAAACTATATGAGAATGAACCACAAAAATGGAGTTAAAGGCTAGAATTCTAATATTTAATTTTTAAGATTTGAGACTTCTGGGACAATCAATATTATTTGGACTTATTAAATTTATCAGTTATGCCAAAAAAGGCAAATGCCAAATAGCCTACTTATTTGTACTGTATGGGGCTTTCAGAGTCGTTTTATTATAAGCAGACTTTTCATATTTATACTCATATATAGCTACTTTATATAACACCACTAATAAGTAGTGTATCTTGATTGATAATGGCTAATTTTAGCAGTATCTCTTAAAAATAGTAATATTGATGATTGATTAAACGATCAATATTAGTTATTAAAGTTTCCATCTTAAGAATCGATGTTTATCTTAGAGATAGAAGTTAGCCTAATCTGTATTCAACATTCCAGAATCATTAGATTATAAATATTTCTATTAAATGGACAATTTCAACGATCTCAGTCAGCTGTTCGACATGCAGGAGGCGGTACACATCAAACGGGCCACCTGCGGCAGGTGCGGCCGACCCAGCCCCACCTGCTGGTGCCCCTCGCTGCCCCGAGTGCCAGTTGACATTGCCACCAAAGTGATCATACTGCAGCATCCGTTTGAGGTGAATGTCAGTCTTCTATACACTCTTAAATTGAATGTGTAGCTTTATGATGGCATCAAATGCGCGCTAAATTGGCGCAAAAACCTTCAATATGGCGCTTAAATCTAGACTACAGCAATAAAATCTTGGTCTTGACCGTAGCGCTAAAGTCTAAATGTGGCGCTGAAATCTAGAATGTGGCTCTAAAATGTATAATAATGCGCTAAAATCTTGACTGTGGCGCTAAAATCTATAATATGGTGCTGAACTCTAGAATATGGCGCTGAAATCTATAATAATGCGCTAAAATCTTGACTGTGGTGCTAAAATCTATAATATGGCGCTGAAATCTATAATGTGGCGCTAAAATATAGAATATGGCGCTGAAATCTAGAATAAGGCGCTAAAATATAGAATGTGGTGCTGAAATCTATAATATGGCGCTAAAATATAGAATGTGGCGCTGAAATCTATAATATGGCGCTAAAATATAGAATGTGGTGCTGAAATCTATAATATGGCGCTAAAATATAGAATGTGGCGCTGAAATCTATAATATGGCGCTAAAATATAGAATGTGGCGCTGAAATCTATAATATGGCGCTAAAATATAGAATGTGGCGCTGAAATCTATAATATGGCGCTAAAATATAGAATGTGGTGCTGAAATCTATAATATGGCGCTAAAATATAGAATGTGGCGCTGAAATCTATAATATGGCGCTAAAATATAGAATGTGGCGCTGAAATCTATAATATGGCGCTAAAATATAGAATGTGGTGCTGAAATCTATAATATGGCGCTAAAATATAGAATGTGGCGCTGAAATCTATAATATGGCGCTAAAATATAGAATGTGGCGCTGAAATCTATAATATGGCGCTAAAATATAGAATGTGGTGCTGAAATCTATAATATGGCGCTAAAATATAGAATGTGGTGCTGAAATCTATAATATGGCGCTAAAATATAGATTGTGGCGCTGAAATCTAGAATAGGGCGCTTAAATTTTAACTGCAGAGCTTAAAATCTCAAGTGTGGCGCTAAAGTGGCGCTAAAATCTCCAATGTGGCGCTAAAATCCTGTCTGCTGTAGGACTTCACTGTGAAACGAAAATTGTTCTCCTTTTCACGATTCCCGAGTTTTCATTATGCCACGCTCTGTAATTTTCGAACTAGAGAACTCTAGGATAATCCGCTGTGGGCTCGGTTGTTACTGCGGGAATAACAGTTTTCACGCCTCTAGGTTGTCCCACAGATACTCGTATTGTCCGCCTTTGCCTGCGTCGTGTGTCGTTATCTGCCTTAGGACAGATTTCCCTAGGGAATAGCCGGGGTTGCAGACCCGACTTAATTTGGAATCGGCAAGAGTTTCCTGCCCAGTCTGCTTTTGGTTTTATATGCCATTCGACCTTTTCTGTTAGCTGAAATTTTTGAGAAACTAAAAGGCAAATTCAGATGGTTTTATGCAATTCTGAAGCTTTAGTTCGATATTCTGCTGCTACTTTAAACTGCCATCCCCCTTCCTGAAGCATCTCAGTCACCCTGAGGACCGGCTATCCCCCTTCCTGAAGCACCCCAGTCACCCTGAGGACCGCTATCCCCCTTCCTGAAGCATCTCAGTCACCCTGAGGACCGGCTATCCCCCTTCCTGAAGCAGCACCTCCAGTCACCCTGAGGACCGGCTATCCCCCTTCCTGAAGCATCCCAGTCACCCTGAGGACCGGCTATCCCCCTTCCTGAAGCATCCCAGTCACCCCGAGGACCGCTATCCCCCTTCCTGAAGCATCTCAGTCACCCTGAGGACCGGCTATCCCTCTTCCTGAAGCAGCACCTCCAGTCACCCTGAGGACCGGCTATCCCCCTTCCTGAAGCATCTCAGTCACCCTGAGGACCGGCCATCCCCCTTCCTGAAGCATCTCAGTCACCCTGAGGACCGGCTATCCCCCTTCCTGAAGCATCCCAGTCACCCTGAGGACCGGCTATCCCCCTTCCTGAAGCAGCACCTCCAGTCACCCTGAGGACCGGCTATCCCCCTTCCTGAAGCAGCACCTCCAGTCACCCTGAGGACCGGCTATCCCCCTTCCTGAAGCAGCACCTCCAGTCACCCTGAGGACCGGCTATCCCCCTTCCTGAAGCATCTCAGTCCAGTGCTGAAGTTCCTTCACCTCAGCAGCCATCTACCCCCTCCCCCGAGTAAATACCGCATAAAAATGATGTTGGGTCTCTAATAAAAAGTTAACCGTCACACGTGCAGTCATGCAAACTTTTTTCACCTGCTTTGGTGTTAGCTATGCAGACATTGGTTCGTATTTTACTAACGTGTTGGTTCACAGAGCTCCCTACACGTACGCAAAGTTTGCAGACTTGGAGCATGCTAGTTAGCTGCTATTTAATGTGTTGGCTTGAATTTCTTCATTTTTGGTAGAGTTTGGAGGGCTGCATTTTTTAATCACGTTCATATTTGCATTTTGAGCTGTCTGAGGTGTGTGCGGAAAAAATAGAATGTTCTAAAAAATGCACGGAAAGCCTAAGATGAAAACTAAGGCTGGGGCCTGTTCTGTAGGGAGAAAGGGTGCTCGCACATGTACCAACAAGTTTTACCGACTAAAATAAGGGAAATCTAAGAAATTTCTGGATATCTAAAATTCAGTATGTAATGAGACTTCTGAGAATCAGTGGATGATGATATTTCTAAGAATCAGTGAATTAATGAGGTTTCTGAGAATCAGTGGATGATGATATTTCTAAGAATCAGTGAATTAATGAGGTTTCTGAGAATCAGTGGATGATGATATTTCTAAGAATCAGTGAATTAATGAGGTTTCTGAGAATCAGTGGATGATGATATTTCTAAGAATCAGTGAATTAATGAGGTTTCTAAGAATCAGTGAATGAATAAGGTTTCTAAGAATCAGTGAATGAATGAGGTTTCTAAGAATCAGTGGATGATAAGATTTCTAAGAATCAGTGGATGAGATTTCTGAGAATCAGCAGATGAGATTTCTGAGAATTTGAGGATGAGAGTTCTGAGAATCTGAGGATGTGATTTTGGATGATGAGATTTTTGAGAATCAGTAAATGAGATTTCTGAGAATGTTTGGTTGAAATTTCTGGGAATCAGTGAATGAGATTTTAAAGAATCAGAGGATTTGATTTCTAAGAGTCAGTCAATGTGATTTCTTGAAAACTCTGGATGCTGTGATTTCTAAGAATCAGTTAATGGGTTTTTAAGAGTCACTGGAAAGAAACGATTTCTAAGAAACAGTGAATGATGAGGTTTCTAAGAATCAGGGGATGATGAGATTTCTAAGAATCAGGGGATGATGAGATTTCTAAGAATCAGGGGATGATGAGATTCCTAAGAATCAGTATAACGAGATTTCTAAGAATATATGGTTGATGAGATTTCTAAGAATCAGTTCATGGGTTTCTAAGAGTCACTGGAAAGAAACGATTTCTAAGAATCAGTAGAGTGAACATTGGACCGGAATGCAAAGCAGCAGTACCTTGCTCTATTGTTCCTACAAACCTACAAATGAGGACAAATCCCCCCCCCCTGGCAGGAGCATCGCAAGCTGCAGACGGCCCGCATGCTGCAGCTGGCCGCGGCGCCCGGTCGAGTTGAAATCTGGCGCGGCCGTCATTTCGCCAGCCACAAGCGACGTCGCGAGCTCGATTCCCCCGGCTGCGCTGTGCTGTATCCCAGCAGCGACTCGGTGCTAGCGGAGTCTCTGCCCCGCGGCAGCGTGACCACTCTGGTGGTCCTCGACGGCACCTGGCAGCAGGCCAGCGGGCTGCACTTTCACAACGACTTCCTGCACAAGCTGCCCCATATCCGGGTTGCCGCGCCCAACACCCCGTCAGCTTACGTGATTCGAACACAGCCAGATGTCGGCTGTCTGTGCACCGCTGAGGCTGCCGCCTTGGCTGTCGATGCGTTGGAGCACCGGTCAGACTGCCTTCCCGCCGTGCTGGGTCCCATCGAGGCCCTGTGCCGACACCAGCTGGCCTGGGGCGCCGTGCCGCACGCTGACAAGCGGACTAAGAAACGGCTTGAAGCTGAGGCTGCGGTGCTGGCAGCTGCGGCTGAGGAGGACAATCAGACTGGGGCCGGATTGTGATGGGGCAGAGGCTGGGCTGTTCTGTTTTTAGCAAATTAATGTCCCATTCTATTGGGGAAGCGGGCATTTCATAAATATCCCATTCTATTGGAGAAGCGGTCATTTCATAAATATCCCATTCTATTGGGGAGGCGGTCATTTCATAAATATCCCATTCTATTGGGGGAAGCGGTCATCTCATAAATATCCCATTCTATTGGGGAAGCGGTCATTTCATAAATATCCCATTCTATTGGGGAAGCGGTCATTTCATAAATATCCCATTCTATTGGGGAAGCGGTCATTTCATAAATATCCCATTCTATTGGGGAAGCGGTCATTTCATAAATATCCCATTCTATTGGGGAAGCCGCTGATTACTATAAAAGTTTGCTAAAAATCGGATTAAGTGCTTCAGAGGATTTGAGAGACTCCCCCAAATCTAAAGCTGATTAGATTTCCTATGAGCATTTTTTATTTTGGCTGCCATTTTTCTGTTTGCGTGAGTTGCGAATGCTGCTCCTGTCACTGGTTCTCGTATTGGCTCTGTGTGCTGCCTTGGCACCATCACCCTCTCACCCTCTCTATCACCCTCTCACCCTCTCTATCACCCTCTCACCCTCTCTATCACCCTCTCACCCTCTCTATCACCCTCTCTATCACCCTCTCACCCTCTATATTACCCTCTCACCCTCTCTATCACCCTCTCACCCTCTCTATCACCCTCTCACCCTCTCTATCACCCTCTCACCCTCTCTATCACCCTCTCACCCTCTCTATCACCCTCTCACCCTCTCTATCACCCTCTTACCCTCTATATCACCCTCTCACCCTCTCTATCACCCTCTCACCCTCTCTATCACCCTCTCACCCTCTCTATCACCCTCTCACCCTCTATATCACCCTCACCCTCTCTATCACCCTCTCACCCTCTCTATCACCCTCTCACCCTCTCTATCATCCTCTCACCCTCTATATCACTCTCTCACCCTCTATCACCCTCTCACCCTCTCATCTGTGCCAGTCTCTCCCATCTCTGCACACGTGTCGCAAAGTATTGTCGCCAATTAAAAGGATTTCTCCCAACTTGTTAATTTTTTTTGTCAAATTTGCAGCGATTTGTTTGTTAACTTGCTTGGAATATAAAATGGTCATATAATCTGAATAGAAGACACTATATTACTTGAGCTATTATGGCTTCTTTCTGCTTGAGACTGCGTGCTTCAAATGCAACAGTAATTGTGTGTTTCTATGCCCTTGTTTGATTAATTTTATTACTACCGTTATTCTCGTCACGGAACTGGATTAGGGTGGCAAAGGAGCTTGCCAGGGTCTAAGAGATTGACTTTTTATGCCACTTACTGATCTCGGGCAAAATGGATCCAGCTGTGTTGTCAATCATTTTCTTCCGCGGGTTGGAGACCCTCTGATAAGAGCAATTACAAGGAGGATTAACGTGTGGAGGGTTGTAACTTATAACTATGGGATAAAGCAGGGCACACTTGGGATACATGTAGTTCTGTTGAGACTTAATCGATCAGCAGTGTTTTCAATGAATTATAAATAGTCATCCATAGGTTAACACTGTTAAAGTCCTGAAAACTTATAAGTTTTAGTTATGCAAACCTATAACCTATGTGTATAACCTATAAACCTATGTATTTGAGACCACAGATTTAGGGATAGAGCATTCCGTTGTGTGTTAGATGAGATTTCCATAAACCAGGGTAAGGGATTGAAATTTTTTAATTTTAAATTTTGAGGATTTGGCATGAGGAAGGCTCAGTGGGTGGTATTGTAAGACTTCTAATAATCAGGGGATGATGATATTTCTAAGAATCAGAGGATGATGGGATTTCTAAGAATCAGTGGATGATGAGATTTCTAAGAATCAGGGATGATGAGATTTCTAAGAATCAGTGGATGATGAGATTTCTAAGAATTAGAAGATGATGCGATTTCTTAGAATCAGTGGATGATGCGATTTCTAAGAATCGGTGGATGATGCGATTTCTAAGAATCTGTGGGATGATGAGATTTCTAAGAATCAGGGGATGATGAGATTTCTAAGAATCAGAGGATGATTGGATTTCTAAGAATCAGTGGATGATGCGATTTTCTAAGAATCAGTGGATGATGAGATTTCTAAGAATCAGTGGATGATGATTTCTAAGAATCAGGGGATGATGAGATTTCTAAGAATCAGGGATGATGAGATTTCTAAGAATCAGGGGATGATGAGATTTCTAAGAATCAGGGGATGATGAGATTTCTAAGAATCAGGGATGATGAGATTTCTAAGAATCAGGGGATGATGAGATTTCTAAGAATCAGGGGATGATGAGATTTCTAAGAATCAGGGGATGATGAGATTTCTAAGAATCAGGGGATGATGAGATTTCTAAGAATCAGGGGATGATGAGATTTCTAAGAATCAGGGGATGATGAGATTTCTAAGAATCAGGGGATGATGAGATTTCTAAGAATCAGGGGATGATGAGATTTCTAAGAATCAGGGATGATGAGATTTCTAGAATCAGGGGATGATGAGATTTCTAAGAATCAGTGGATGATGAGATTTCTAAGAATCAGTGGATGATGCGATTTTTAGAATCAGGGGATGATGAGATTTCTAAGAATCAGGGATGATGATTTCTAAGAATCAGGGGATGATGAGATTTCTAAGAATCAGTGGATGATGAGGTTTCTAAGAATCAGGGGATGATGTGATTTCTAAGAATCAGGGATGATGAGATTTCTAAGAATCAGTGGATGATGAGGTTTCTAAGAATCAGGGGATGATGAGATTTCTAAGAATCAGGGGATGATGAGATTTCTAAGAATCAGTGGATGATGAGGTTTCTAAGAATCAGGGGATGATGAGATTTCTAAGAATCAGTGGATGATGAGGTTTCTAAGAATCAGGGGATGATGAGATTTCTAAGAATCAGTGGATGATGAGATTTCTAAGAATTAGAAGATGATGCGATTTCTTAGAATCAGTGGATGATGCGATTTCTAAGAATCGGTGGATGATGCGATTTCTAAGAATCTGTGGGTGATGAGATTTCTAAGAATCAGGGGATGATGAGATTTCTAAGAATCAGAGGATGATTGGATTTCTAAGAATCAGTGGATGATGCGATTTTTAAGAAGCAGTGGATGATGAGATTTTTAGGAATCAGTGGATGATGACATTTCTAAGAATCAGGGGATGATGAGATTTCTAAGAATCAGGGAATGATGAGATTTCTAAGAATCAGGGGATGATGAGATTTCTAAGAATCAGTGGATGATGAGATTTCTAAGAATCAGTGGATGATGCGATTTTTAAGAATCAGGGGATGATGAGATTTTTAGGAATCAGGGGATGAGATTTCTAAGAATCAGGGGATGATGAGATTTCTAAGAATCAGGGGATGATGAGATTTCTAAGAATCGGGGGATGATGAGATTTCTAAGAATTGGGGATGATAAGATTTCTAAGAATTAGTGGATGATGAGATTTCTAAGAATTAGAAGATGATGCGATTTCTTAGAATCAGTGGATGATGAGATTTCTAAGAATCAGGGGATGATGAGATTTCTGAGAATCAGGGGATGATGAGATTTCTAAGAATCAGGGATGATGAGATTTCTAAGAATCAGGGGATGATGAGATTTCTAAGAATAAGGGATGATGAGATTTCTTAGAATCAGTGGATGATGAGATTTCTAAGAATCAGTGGATGATGATATTTCTAAGAATCAGTGGATGATGCGATTTTTAAGAATAAGGGATGATGAGATTTCTTAGAATCAGTGGATGATGAGATTTCTAAGAATCAGTGGATGATGATATTTCTAAGAATCAGTGGATGATGCGATTTTTAGGAATCAGGGGATAATGCGATTTTTAAGAATCAGGGGATGATTAGATTTCTAAGAATTAGGGGATGATGAGATTTCTAAGAATCAGTGGATGATGAGGTTTCTAAGAATCAGGGGATGATGTGATTTCTAAGAATCAGGGATGATGAGATTTCTAAGAATCAGTGGATGATGAGGTTTCTAAGAATCAGGGGATGATGAGATTTCTAAGAATCAGTGGATGATGAGGTTTCTAAGAATCAGGGGATGATGAGATTTCTAAGAATCAGGGGATGATGAGATTTCTAAGAATCAGCAGTGGATGATGAGGTTTCTAAGAATCAGGGGATGATGAGATTTCTAAGAATCAGTGGATGACGAGGTTTCTAGGAATCAATGAATTAGATCAATAGAAACCCAATGTATTTGTACCTGCAGGAAAGGTTTGCAATACAGAAAAATTCGTTTTATAGTCCTCAGCTATACGAATCCCCTTTGTAGTTCAACTTGCATATTCGTCATAGAAAATATTTCAACAGCAATTTCCCACTATGGAGCAGATATCATTAATCCTATGGAGAATTCATTTAAAATATTCTTTAATCCCCTTCCTAAGTGATGACAGGGAATTTCGTCGAAACAAAAATGGGGATAAGAGGGGATTGCTTTGCAGGCTTGGCCAGGGTCGAAAGGGTTAAACAGATTGATTTTCTCTGGCCAGCCTGGCAAAAATGAGCAGTTGAATGAGGTCCGGCCTTGATTAGAATGCCAATTCTCAGGCTGATTGTTTTAATATTCTAACTTATACTCTGCTATTAAATAGAAATTATGAGTACTTATTTTTACATGTGTTAGCCGCAGGAATTTGCAACGTCTGTGCATGCATTGGAATGATTCGGATATCATCGAATTTCA